>VYXD01000548.1:746378-758171 GCA_013397195.1 Hylia prasina
TTTAATGAAGCGGTTCCAAGAGCTGTTTTTCCTGCCTTGGTGCCAGTCGGTGCATGCTCCTGACTGGCTCAGCCCTCCCTTCCCTCTGCCCGGCTCCACAACTCCTTCACCTCACACAGAAGATAGATCATGTTACCCTTCACTTGTTGCCTCCCGGGCCCCGGCCCCCGGAGCTGGTGAGTGCATCCTTAAACGTGCCAGGTACATGCAGCTCCCTGCACCTCCTCTGAAGGATAAAATTCCCTTTCCCCATTCCCACCCTGGGAAAAATGTCAATTTCAAGTTTTTTTCCGAGACGAAAAAGTAAGTGATACTTTGTTAGGGATGAGTGTAGGAAACACAGGTTGTCTTCCTGCCTGCTTTAATCAGCAGATCGCTTAATAAATGTGGACTAATAAATCAGAGCAGTGACACATGCTTGGTTTAGAGGACAGGCTGCCTGAGTGACACCATGCTTGTCCTCCATCCCCAGGGCATGGTTCAGCAGAGAAGGCAGGACCCTCACTCCTTCCCGCCTCTTCTCTCACCTCAGCCAAAATAAGCAGCTCAATGTCACGGATAGCAAAACTAATTTTGCCAGGACTTCTGAGCACATGGTGGGTTCAGAACCCAAGCCCAAGCAGCAGCTGCAAAAGGCAGTTCTGCCCTTCCTTGGCCCTTCTTCTTGTTGCCCTTCCTTCTTTTCCATTTTTTTCCTCCCTCATTTTCTCCCTGAATCTCATTTCAAAGCTTTCCAACTTCAGTATTGCGCTGTCAGTGCTAAAATTGCAAAGAACAAAACTGGAAACAGCTTCCCTGATTCAAGCTCTAAGCTTGGCGTCATGTTCCTGCTCTTCTAAACCCTGATGGTCATTTTTGTCTAGCACTGGATCCTGATCTCAAGAGCAAATTTAAGAATTTGGGTTTTCTCACCTACTCCCTTCTGCTGGTTCAAACCCAGAACAAATCTGGCATTCAGGGACTGAATTTTCTCGTGCATATTTCTATATTCAGACTAAGATCCTGTGTGACAGGGATCAGTGACAGTCTGGAGGTGAACTGGTAACTTCAAGATGAAGTGACAGCTCTGACGGACCCTGAGTCTGGGGGCACCAGTGGCGCCCTTTCCAGGACTGCCAGGCTGAGAGACAGCAGCAGGATAAAAACAAGCCTGTTTTTAAAGGTCTGTCTCTTGGCCTTCCCTGCACGATGATGTCTCACCTACAATACATCCAGTGACTCATCCTTCAATTATTGCTGCTGTCATTCTGGTCCAAATTGCTTGGAGGAAGGGAAGTACTGACAGAGACACTTTGGGAGATTAAAATACCCGTGTCTGCGATGCTTTATAACAGCTTTGCTATAAGGAACCTGCTTTCTCCGTGATTACTTTGTTATGAATTCACTTGTGCAACACATTCTTGGAACAGCACGGTTTGTTTCTGGAACCAGGAATCAGTGACAGGAGATTCATTATAGGCAGGGAAGATTTTCATTAAAGAAAAGCTGTCAGGTCGAGTCAGGCTTTTATATTGCTGTTTGTAAAACAAGGTGTTTACATACCTGTAAAGCTGCCACTTTTTTTTTCTCTTTTGATGAAAGTCACCTTTAGAAATGTAGGTGGAAACAGTTCTTTGGCACTGAAAGCAGAGTGAGAGCAGGAAGGGCCAAGCAGCCATGCTTCCTTGCCCTTTCATCCTCTTACAAGGTGCCAGGCCCTTGGGAAGGTGCCCAAGATGCACCCCAAATCCAGGGATGTGCAATGTGCACCCTCAGCTGTCGAAAGCACCCTGGCTGTGCCTGGGCTGTGACAAAGGGCGGGAGCAGCCTGCTGCCTGCAGCCTCCCTCCTGCCAATCCCTGCATCTGTCCCCAGGGCCATGGGAGAAACCCCTCTTTGTCACAAGGTTAATAATTAAGATGCTCTAGATGATAAACGACAGTGCTAAGAACTCGGGTGCTGTTTATCCCTCCTCTCTGCAGGCAGCTATGCAACTCTTTTATCTGGATTATGATCTCTGAAGGAAAGTATAATTTGGCAATCGTGGTCAAAGTGTTTAGACAATTCAGTCAATGGAAAACCCCGAGGGAAAAAGACAGCTACAACAAAAACATGAAGACAGAGGGATGTGAGAACAAACCTGCTCTTTTCTTGCCCACGGTGAACACACCAGGACTGTTTCTTTCTCAGCTTCAGTTTGCCTCCCAAAGATGAAGGAAAGCATGTGACCTAGAAAAACAACAAATTAATCTAGAAATTAGATGCTCATGTCAGAAACATGAAAATTGTAAATTGGGCAGGATCTCTGCATTTCTGCTTTTCTTTTTCTCTGGGGCTGATGGAGCTGGCACTGGATGTGTAATAAATGGTATCTGTTAATTCGTGCACATGTAAAGTATATATGTTATAAAGTTATGATTACAAAACGGGATNAAAACCGATGGGACTGCGACCACTTTGTGAACTCAGGAAGACTTGCTGCCAGACAGAGAGGGAGTCTGAGTTCACCCAGTGCCGATCCCAGGCTCGACGCTGCCACTTTGTTGGGGCTATCGGTGACCGTATCTTGGTCACTTAATAAAATCTATCTTAATCATTAATTTGGCTTAATTGGGTTTCATTTATAACATGTTTTAATTCTGGAGTGAATGCTTCTGTCCCCTAATTTACCATGCCATTTGCCCATGCCCAGGAAAACAAAATTTGCATTCAGATAAACACAGACTCATTTCCAAGCCCACACAAACTATTTAATTAAGAGTTTCCAAGTGGAAACCACATATTATTTCCCCAAATTAAGGGCTGCTCCATAGGAACCCTCCCTTCTGCTCTGGGATAAACAGAAACCAGGAGGCAAGGGGCCAGGTCATATCCTGAACTCCCACCCCTGCACGAGCATCAACCACCAGGCTGTGCAAACACAGACCTGTGTCTCTGGAGGGGAAAAATCAAACCAGAGGGCTGGAAATGCTCATCCCCTCTGCAGCCAAAAAGCTGGAGCACAGCCAGGCTCCACTGGTCTGACTGCTGTGGGGAGGAAGGAGCTGTAAGCCAGCAATTAGCAATTCTGCACCTAACAGGAAAGATTGCTGGGAATCATAAATAGAGTGGCTGTTTATAGAGGAGTTAGTGCAGGAAGCCGTGTTGATGATGATGGTTGGGGTTTTTTTCGGAAAGCTGCCTTGCCTAGGGAAGGATGCGGTTTGTCAGAATTGCGGCACCTGGGTGAGGAAGAGCTCCATGCGCAGAGGTTTGGGGCTGGCTTTAGGGATTTGCACCCCTGGTACTGTCACTTCCAGTCCAAACCATGCCATGACACAAACTTGTGTGTTAATGACCTCCACAGCATAAGAGGTAACATAAAACCCTTTCGTAGACGCTGAATTTTAAGTTTATATTGTGGTGTGCAAGGGGGGTGTCTTGGACTTTCAGAGTGACTGCTTTTTATTTTTCCTTCTTGTTTCAGCAGCATTCAAATGTTATCACATAGACACGGGTCCCTGCAGTTTTTGAAGGGACAGGTACTTTTCCAAGCAGCATGAAAAATAAAATCATGAACGATACAGGGCTTAGCCATGAGAAACACAGGATTGAGCAAAGGAAATCTTTGGGAAGGGGATTAGTTTGTATGTGCAAATGACTGAGCAAGGAAATACACCTCTAGATGGACTGTTGGCGCCACTTAATGATCCAGATGAAGAGAATATAAGGCCTGGAAAATAGCCAGACTCCTAGTTCCTACAAATGAAGGATGTTAATTTATTAATAGCACTAAAAATGAACGATGCTAGGCTGCAGGACTATGACAAAAGCTTTCCTCTTGGACTGTCACCTTGTGCATTTCATCGCATGTGTACATTTGAAATCAGTCTCTTGAATATGTCAGCCCTGTGCCCAATGGAACTCACAGCCCTGTGCAGCTTGGACAGTCTATCTAACCACTGGATTAAGGGGAAAACCAGACCTGCTCTGGGGTGCAGGAATTATTGGTGATGACACGTATCATGCTGGGGGCAAAGTGACAACATGACAAAAAGAGGAAATTCTCTCTGACAGGCCCTTCACTTTCTTTAATGACATATCATTCCTGGTCCAGTTTATGTAGGAACCTCCAGTGGTATTTGACAATACCTGGAGGAGACAACCTTAAAAATTTGCCAGTTTTGCCTTAGATAAATAGAGTTTCTTCAGTGCTCCTTGAACTTCCTCCTACTTGCTTTTGAGAGCGCTTCTAATCTAAATCAGTGATGATATTAAGCTCTCCAGCAACTGGCGAGTTTTAAAGGATCATTGTATGTTTTCCTGCTCAAGTGATAAATCTGGAGGTCAGTTCCTGGCACGGCCAATGGGAGCTGCAGGAGACAGGTTTACAGCATTAAAACCTGGGAGAAGTAATTACGTGAGCCGCTTTGGATGAAATCATAATTAAGCCTTATTGGGCTTTGAAAGTTTGGATTTACAATATATTTCACTCGCCATTTTTCATTTTCATGAACCTCTGGCAATTTCTGCTTCCAGCTGGGACAAGAAGAAAAGTGGCTTAAATGCACTATGAATTAAATAGTGGGAAACCCACATCCTTTTAGGAGGGCAGTCTAGGAGAAACCTTGTTCTTTAGACACACAGAGCTCTGTTATATTCCTCAGGCTGAAGTGTACAAAGTAAAAATAAGGATCTGTGATGCTTCGGGGGTTCATTCAAAGCAAAATCCATGAAAAGGAAAGAAAATGTCTGAGATTCAGTTGTGTTTTGCCCAAAGAAATCCTTGCCTTGAGGCAGGGCACAGCAGAAAATACAAAATTTCCATTGTGGGCAAGAATTAGAGAATAAAGGACCATGTTATCTCAGAAATGATGCCTAATGCACTGGTCTGGACCAGTAATGACACATGCACTGGGTTTTTTTTTTGCCTTCTCTAGTTTTTATCCACTGTGCAAACAGGAGCAGCAAGCTGGATGCAACAGGAAGAACCCCTGACCTCAGTGCCTGCAGGAAAACTGATCCTGCTCACTCTCACCTTTTTGCTTTTTCACCTGGCTGAGGAGGTAGAAACTCCAGAGCTGGGTTTGCAAACAGTGTGACTATGCACTTCTTTGGAATTTTGGCCAATCTTTTAAAAAATAACGTAAATATCAAAGAATTCAAAATATTGTGGTGGCAACACCCATTACCTCCAGCACTGGCAAGGATTATTATATATAAACATCTATGTAATACAAAAATTCCATTAATTTAGATAATAAAGATTAATAGACTAACCTAAAACCATACAGCCCTGAAGAGAGTGTGAATGTTTTTTCCATTAAGTCCTAGGGGAAAAAAAAAAAAAAAAAAGAGAATAATCAAAACCAACTTTTGGTTTCAAATCACTTCAACAGAGATTTGCTCTTTTGGTCACTTTAAGCATGGAGGTTGGCTTGTAGCTGCCTTTGTGCCTCTTGTGTAGAATTCATAAAATTATCATGTAATCTCCAGAAGTTATTGAGACAGAACAAAAGGAGTATAATTTCTGTGAAGAGAAACAGCAAAGTGGTGGAGGTGGAAGATATAAGTGGATGGATACCAGGGACTCAGCCTTCAAAGTGAGGGGTGTCATGACCTCCTTTTTCTCCCACTAAGCATGCACCGTTCATCCATGATATTTCCCAAACTGATGTTTGATACAACAGTTGTTGACAGGCTGTGAACTTCTGCTGAGATTGGGGATGGGTATTGATCTCACCACCTTCCAGAATCAAGACTGAAAAGCCAGATTTTAAGACCTAGACCCCCCTGCAAAAAGGGTGTGGAATTAGGCTTCTACTTCAAGTGTCAGTAATTGAAGCAATGTCCAGCCCTTCTGGGTTGGGTTATCTGGAAGTAGTCCAGCATGCTGGATTATCCAGAGAGATACTAAGTTGTATGTGTTAATGGGGAATTCAAGTAATACGATTTACAAATGAAAACACACACTCCTCTGGTTTCCCAGGAATGCACTTGCTTGGAATTTCACAGAGCAATCATAAAACCCCAGCAAACTCCCTGTATTCCTTCTTAGGGAAATAGAATACCAAAGATCACTACAACTCCCTTTCCAAAACTGACTTTACTGCTTCAGCCTAATTTTGTAGACAACATCATCACGCCACATTGCAAAACCATTCTTTCATCACAGCCTTAGCATTTCATCAGTCTTTCTCATTCTTGCTCACCCTACAAATAGCAGAACACAAGCAAAGATTGAAAACAACCAGCAGAGTTGGTTTATCCATCAGCCAGGTGGATATCTGGATCAGCCAGGGTGACAAAGCCAGATTAATACTATTTCTCTAATAAAATCCTAAACCATCAGCTTCAGGCTGAGTTTAATCCTAAACCATATAACCCCACAGAGTCAGGGCGGCATTGGCTGCTTTCTCTTGGAAACAACCCCCTAGGGACTGCTGGAGACACAACACCTAAATTAGGTTGTCTCTCAGCTGGGTATTTGCATGGAGAGGGGTGGAAGTAGTGTTCCTGCAACGATAAGCAAAGGCACAAACTTCTTAAACTGGACACCCTTCCTTATTCTCCTGCTATCAAAACCAAGTTTATAGGCATTTTATCTAGGAGTGTATCAGCTGTCTTTGCTTGTAACATTAGAAACTGCTATTAAACAGAGCAGGAAGGAGGGAAGTGGAAATAGGGAGAAGGTGGTAGCTCTGACTGACATCTTTACTGGCATGGGACACAGGATCAGTTTATGGAGCTTTTCTAATGGTGGCCCAAACCCAGTCAAGATTGGCTCCACGATGTCTTGCCAGGAGCGCTATAATCCTCCTCTTGGGTGGGAGACAGTGACACAAGAGCTTCACAGGAGGTCACACTCCTGCCTCAGCAGATGTGCATGGGCAAATCCTTAGAGGATTTGCATGGGCACAAGTCTCCCCCAAAGCCTGGGTTCTCTGTCTGGAGGTGAGGAGTGGGTTTGATGTGGGGCAGAAGGGTTTGTTTCTCTTTGGGGTGATCAGTATGTGTATGCCACCACTGTGAGGCGGTGAGGAACCATTGTAGTGTCTCCAAATGCTCCATCCTGGAGTTATAGGATCCATCCTTCATTCTGGAACTTCCAGCCTACTGAAATGACTGCACTCATCTAAGTCTCAGGCTAGAGCTACCTTCCATCCAAAGCAACAGGGAGGAGTGGTTCTTGCTCTCTCCCCATGACTATATTGTTTGTGTTTTCTGCAACCTTCAGGTGACAAAAGCAATATAATAATATGTCTGTTGTCTCCCTGCCAAGCTGTCAGCCCAGCCAGTCCAGCAGCCCAAAGAGCCTCAGAGGTTTTCTCAAACAACTTCCAAGCCATATGTACAAGATGCAGGGCACTTTATAAAGCAAAACCCGATAATTTCTCAGTCTAAAGCCACCCGTGAAGTGTCAGTCTACAGGAATCAATTCACACATGTTTTAATCAACTTGTAAGTTACACTGCGTATATGGGAATAGTTAAATTTATAGAGCTTGGAGTCTGGCCCATTAAACTCTGTCTATACTGTTTTAACACTTCTGGAAGCCTACGTTTAAATTTGCCTCGGGTCATGAGTGAAATGAATACTCCTACTTCCAGCAAAATACCAAGCATAGATCCATGAATTTCTACTGAAGCTCCCCAGTGCTCTCCGCAGGGACGGCGGGGCTCTAGAACGACCGGGACGCGCAGGGCAGGGGGGATGCGCAGGGATGTGCCACGCCGAGCCCACCGCTCCGGCTGGAGCTGCTGGTTTTTCGCCTGGTGCAGAAGAGCAAACTTTGCCAACCCTACACGAGCAGAAATGTGCCTGGAGATGACATCCAGCTGCCGAAGCGATCCTGGCTACCGACAGCCAATCTGGAATTTTGGAAGCATCCGCAGGCTTGCTGTTATTGATGGAGGAGGGGTTTTGAGTGCGCTTTCTCTCGGAACAGGTTTGCTGATAGCATCAGCATCTGCTCGGCAGCAGCATTAGCAGCCCTGCCTATGCAGGTACCGAGGAAACCAGAGACAGGGTTTTTGCCAGTCAGGACAGGAATGTTTATTCAAATGTAAGGAGAGAACCAGATCTGCAGCTGCTGGATCTGCAACGAGTCTCAGAGGGGCAAAAACTGGCTTGGAAAAATGGAAAAGAAAAAAAAAACAACAAAAAAACCCCAAACCAAAACCCCAACCCAAACCCCTTGCAGGAATATGCACTGCCCATACTGAAAAGGCATTTTTGGTTCCCAGAAAAGCTGGCTACAGCCCAGACGGCTCTGTAGCCTTACACGCTGAATACCAACTGGAGAATTTGCAAAAACAATTGCCTCAATTATCTCGTTCCCTTGGCAACCGTGTGACACACACTCATGTTTTAATGAGTCACTGCCACTGAGGAGCCCTCCAGGGCAGGAGTCCTCTCCCAGAGCCCCGCAGCTCCCTGGGGAGCCCAAGGGGCACCCGAGGGCGTCCAGCAGCACCTGCCATTCCCACCGCATTTTTTTTCCCCCAATAACTGAGAAAACCCACAATTTACTGTCTTTAATACCAGGGCATTGGCTCAGAGCAAGCAACACTAAAAGCCTAACGCGAAGTAGTGCAAAATAAAGCAAATGTGAAAAGTGTAGTTTTAACTTCTCAGGTGCACAGACTGTGTTTAAAATTGCCATTAATGAGTTAATTCTGGCTGAGGTGCCAGCGGTGTGAAGCTGGAGTAGTCACTGTCTGCTTTTGGGCACACTCAGGGACATCAGATGATGATTGTTTTCAAAACACTGAGCTGCCCAGCCTACGTAAAATGACTTGTGCATGCTGACAAAACCGTGTAGAATATATAACTTTTATATCTCATTCTGTAATATATACATCTATAGGTACATCTATGCTTCCAGGCAAAAGTATTCTAAATAGATGGGCTGATTTTTATTGTCTTATCTCAGTTCCATAGCAACTGCAAATTGCTAGAAAAGGGCAAGAAAAGCAATAAAAGCTCCTGGGAAAGTTTGCATTAAGATGACAAGTAAGGAAAATATTTTATGTATCCAGTGAAGGGAATGAGTTATGGGAAACAATAAAATATATGAAACAAGACTGGTGAGAATGGAACAATAATGAACATCAGGCTCTTATTCATCTCTTTGTGCAAAGCAACCTAAAAATAAAATAAAAACGCATACATATGGATTTTTGGTCCATAATCCCTTCCTACATGCAACCCTTGCACTTACTGCTGCAGCGGTATGTCAGGTCATAGTGTTTTAGAAACACCATTCCTGCCCAGCACAAGCTGAGCATATAGGAAAGGTCAGGAAGGACCTTCACTTCAGGCCAAGTAAATCCCTTTCCAGAGCCTTTTTAGTGAAATATTTATTTAAAACTCAAACCTCCTTACTTTTGTTGCAATGACAGAAAAGCAACTGAGAAAAACAAAAGCGCTTGGGAATATTTTGTTCCTAGAAAACTGGGTCCTTTTTGGTTTCTCTGTGTGTCTCCTGTCACAGGTATGATTACACGTAGGAGCTGGTATTTTTCCCACTGATGTGGGTTAAAGGCTATTTTACAGACAAAAGACACCAAAACATTTGTATTAGATACTCAAAAGTGACAAATGCAGCCTGATATGCAAACACTAGGTGCTGCCCCATGATGCTGAAAACAGAGGAGAGCTGGGAGCACACAGAGGTGTCCAACAGATAGAAACCTTCAAAACCAGCTGCAACCAGGCAGCAGCTACACAGCACAAAAAAAAAAATATTTCCCCCCCTGTAATCACAACAAATTGTTTTTAATCACAAGCAGATGTGATTCATAATCAGTTTTCTAAAGTCAGTCTAATGAAAGCCCCAGCAATTCCCAGCTGAAGAATTACTTTAGAGGGCAAGGGAATACCTATAGGTCAGTTTATATACCTTGGCAGCAACGTGCAAGCCCGTGGGGACATCCAGAAGGAAATAAGGTCACAAATTGGCAGGGCAGCAGCTGCACTTACCAGTTTAAACGAGATTCAGTTGTTGAAAGTCTACATCTTAAAGGCCAAATCAGCAACTCATAGACCAAACTATGAATCTTCAACTCAAATGTTATTTCCATCTGAACATATGGATATGAGAGCTGGATTCTCCCCAGAGGCTGAAAGCATTGGAAGCAAACTGGAGCGAATATATGAAGTGGAATGGATTTGTAAGAAGTGTCAGGAGCTGTCGAGGAGCTCGGTAATGTTGTACCCCTGGCAAAAGAAAAGGGGGCATTTGGGACACGTGGCAAAGATGAAGGCTCACATCTGCCCCGTCAGACATGGCACAGGGTAGCCAGGGGAATGGCTGAGTGAGGGACTCCAGCAAAAATGCTCCAAGGATGCAGGAGAGAGCATGAGGATGGATGTGACAGAACCGCTTGCTCTGGCCAAAACTTGGGAATGCTGGACAGGATTTGTCAGACTCTTCAATGACCCACCTGATTACCCACCCAGCTATCTCCTGACAAGCCAAGATGGGATATCACATGCACATTTGACATTGGTACTAATTAATATAAAGTTCCTCTGCTATTTGCTCCATTTCTCTATCATTACAGGAATTATTTTCAAGCTTCCCAGTTCCTGTATAAAGGAACATATTTTTCCTAGACTTTTATCCCCATCCCAAGGACATTTTAGTTGGATTGTTATGCTTTTTTTGGGGTGTTACTTGTGTCTACAAGTTCCTAGAATAATTAACACTGTACTGAACTGATAGTGGAACTCCCAAGTTTATAACTGATTATAGCTCAAAAGGAAAGCAAATTTGTTTTTTCAGAGTGAAATTTTCTTAACCATGGGAACGTATTTTTAAACTCTTACATTGTTAAGAAAGCTCCTGCCTTGTAACCCTTAGATACCAAGCCCATAGATGGATGGATGTGAAATGATTTCTTTCATTTAAGAAAATGCATGAACAATTCCTGCTCCAGCAGCTGGAGCTGAGGAGTTACTGAGGAAAGTTCGATGGGAATTCCAGAGTTTTGGTGATGCAACTTTCCTGGAGGAACTGAAGGCGACACTCCTGGGACTCCAGAAGCAGCTTCCCACCGAGCCCCTGATACTATCAGGGAGAGCCCTGCCTGGGGCTCTCCCTGTGGCCAGACACATCCAGCCTCATTGGATCTGGGATGCCCACAACATGAGCAACCCTACTGCCTGCCAGATGGGATGGATGTCTGGGATGTTGATGGATTTAAGCCGTCACTATCAAGCAGATTTAGTGAAAAGGTTGTTTTCCAAGTGGCACAAACAAACTCTGGATATCCTTTCCTAGCCCCACTTCTTGTGATCTGGGGTAAGTATTTCACTGTTTTTCTGATCTCAGTTGTGAGGGTGTTTCAGATGCTGTGAGCACTCCACCATATAGGACTGGATGCTTAAACAGCAGGAGGAAGCTCATATTCAAAGGAATGGAAACAAAATAATGAATTACTGGAACAGTGCTGGCCACTTCAGTAGGAGCACCAGTCATCTAATGAAAATATTGACATTTATGGGAATCCACAGACAGAGCTGGGCATAGTTGTGGTCAATGCTACTGTATCACTTTGCATAATGTTTTATTTCTGTTTACCTTCCAAAACAAACTACTGTAACATGTTTATAATAATTAATGAGGAGACAGCCAAGCTGGAGAAAGGGATGGCCTCAAAAATTCACACTTTTCCCAGCTGGGAGGCTTAATTGGGCTGGGGACTTCTTTTCTTTTCCTAATCAGATATGGAAGAAGCAGGGAGGTAGGAATGAGGACCCTAATTATTGCTGGTGTAACTCCATGTAAAACAATGTGCTCCACAAGGTGCCCCGATTCCCACTCCTCTG
>VYXD01000550.1:0-13598 GCA_013397195.1 Hylia prasina
TTGAAAAAGAAAATGTTTAATGAACACCGCTTGTGGTTTTCTGTTTGCCTGACTGAAAACTGTCATTTTCAAAAGGATGTATTAATGGTGTTGTTATCTCTTGATCATGTCAATGTTAATGCATGTATGTGCTGTTTCTGCCTGATTTCCACATAATTACAAGGCTGCATTTGGCAAATGAGGGTATGTTGGCTTTCTTGATTAAGATGGTTCTAAGAAATTCTAGTATGCTTGGTAAAACATACCTTATGAAAAGAGCTAGTTTAGAAGAGAAGCCCAGCAGCAGAGATTCTTAATATTTCCCTAATACTTTCCTCTCCTGGGCAGAAATCAGTTTGTGAATGATAATGGAATCAGCTTTGCATTACCCCAGTGAAGCAGCTGTGCATTATTCCTATGAGAGAACGGAGGCACAGTATGATTAAGTTACTTATCTTGATTCATATGGCTGCTGGGATTGCAGCATTTGCTCAGGTGTTGGCTTTCAGCACTTAGGTCTAAGGACCAATCTGGGACACAGGCTGGATAAAGTTGTTTTTTTTTCTTTCTTCTGGAAGCTACTGTTTTGTGTCCTAAAAGCTATGCTCTTGTTTAAATTTAAATGTCTCTGCTCTTTGTGGCTTGGAAGTTAATATCCAAATCATGAAGTTCATGTAATAAATGCCTTATTCCTGACATAAGTATTAGAGAGGATTAGACTGAAGGTATTTCTCCCATGAGGGGTTGATTCAAAACATTGTCACGAAGACTTGGATGGTGCCTAGGACATGTTTCTCCTGCAGTCAAATGAGGCAATAAAAGAGTAGGGTGAGCTCATTAATGTGCTATAAGAGACTATATTTATCATATCTCCTGCATCAAAGGGAATGGATATTGGTTATATGTGAATCCTCCTTCTTTCCTTGCCTGGATCACCGAGGGAAGAGCTGTCTCTTGCAGCTGATCTGTGGTGCCCCATCACTCAGTCACCAGGTGGAGGCTATAACTGAATGATACTTTTTTTCCAATGAGCATCCCAATGTCGCCTCAGGGCTCTGGCTTTGTCAGTATTGCATGTTTCAGACTGGCTTCTTCTACTGCAGCATTTGAAAGGAGCAGTCTTACTACATTCTCTCTTATTGTATACTGCTGATTATGTCTTGGTAAGTTGGTTTGAGTAGCTATTGTAGTTTTGCTTTGGTATTATTATAATAATGTTTATCTGTATGGTCTTTAGAATTTCAAAGTACTCTGAGGAACCGAAAAAGTTGAAAAGAGTTGGCTACAGAGGGCTTAAGCCCCTTCTTGATGTAATTATGCACTCCAGTATTTAAACTGAAATAGAGTCAGCGATTCTGGTCAGGCAGATTTGTTGACACATGGGGATTGGGAATATCTACTGGGATCTATTGGACAGGTCCATGTTCAGCTTAGGAAGTGCTGAGATCATCCACTGAGTGACACAGAGCCACTCTCTTGGAATCAGTGGTGCTGCAGGTGCTTCAGCAGTGCTGAGTCCCTGACAGCTTCAGAGCTGATACTCCTTTATATGCTACCCTCAGCAGCATAGACTAGGGCCTGTGTAAGGAGGCCATAAACAGTTTAATTTAGTGGATGGTAAGTACTGCTGATTTCTCTGATCCTTCCTGGATCTAATTCTCTAAGCACCTGTGTCAGTGAAATTACTCTTAACCCTCAGTTTACTGGCAGTGTTGTTGTGCCTGGTAACAAAGAGATACTTGTGATCTCAGATGTCTTTGAAGTGGACAGCAGCAAGCAGGTCAATTAGAGGCTGCATTGCAATGCAAAATGGTCTGTTGTGTACTAAGCCTGGTGTGAGAAATGAAAGCATACTTAAAAGAAGCAGAATGCCAGCAAGCAGCAATAGGAGTGTGTCCAGTGCTGGATGGCCTACTTTGGGAGAAGGAGACACCAGAGGTTGTCTCTTTCATCTGAAACTGTTGTTTGCCATATGACAGCAGGGGCCCTGCAACTAAAATCTGAAACAGATAATTTCTGTGCTTTGGGAAGGATTTCTGTTTACCCAGACGAGGGGAAAGTGAGCAACTTTTGTAAGAGTTAATAAAGGAGCTGTCTGAGATTGTGGAACAGCAGTTGATGGAGTTGTCTGGGGCGTGATCTGGAGTTCCTTCCCTCTGGGTGGGAGTGTAGGCTGTAATCAAAGCCTGTGACCCTGTGACTGGCATGCCAGCTTCATCCCTCCTGGATCCTGGCTTCACACTACTCCATTGCCCTTTCACCTCACTAAATCCAGTATCTTTTGCATAAGACTGCATTAATCTAAAGCAGGGATAAGCAGGCAAGCCTGTGCTTGTGCACAGGCATGTGCTACAAACTGGAGAGTACAGTCCAACACCAGCTTTATATTTAGGCTTTGTGGACATATAATCCTCAGCAAAATGTGCTTTTTGTGCCGGATAAGCAGTGAGATGCATTTCTGTAGTAGCTATTAAGGCACATGTTGCAGCCTGGGGCAGTTCTGAATTTTTTTCTTGAAAGACAGCAAGCTCTAAGTTGCACAGAAAGAGCTGGGAAACTTGTCAATAATATTCTGTGGATGTTTGTTTGTGGCATAAGCCTCTCCTTGTATTACCTGGTCTGCTGATACTAAAAATTTAGTTCAGTTTTTGAAGCCTTTGACAGAAAGTTGGTTAGTCACTTCAGTCTTCTCTCTATTGTGAAAAATAGTAGTAGTGAAATTTGGCACTTTTTTTTTTTTGGCAAAGTGCTTTGTTGCCTTAACAGCCTCATCCCTGGCAGAATCAGTTAAAATGGAAAGTTATGCAAGCATGAAGATCAGTGCAAATACTCTGATGGAGTGCAGCTGGTTCAAATCAGTCTTTATTAATCCATCACCTGTGACTGGTGGTGTAAAGGTGTCAAGGTCACTGCATATAGGACAGACTGATGGTAGTTATTCCTTGAGGGTCTGGGCTTTCACCCACATTCACACCAAGATCTAAATTAATAATAATTAAAGGGAGACAGTGGTGTCTAGCAAATGCTTATTCCCTTCTTTCTGAATTTACTTGGGCTTAGATCCTCAAGAAGGCAGTTATGAGATAAGATACTACTTTTGCAACCTGGAAGTCCAAAAGCTAAAATCCTTATAACTAGCAACCCCAGAGGAGTTCATGTCTTCAGGTGTATCTGGGTTTTGTTACTGAAGTGCTACAGGTGCCCTAAATTCTGCTGTTTGTCTCAGAGAGAGATCAATCCCATCTGTGCTGGGTGGCTTTATTGAGGCCACTGATCTAATAGGTATTTGTTAGGGCCTGGGTAAGGGCTCTCTGCTGCCCTGTAGAAAGGGAAAGTGGTATTAAGGGAGGATTAATGCTAATGAATTGACCCAGCTTCTGGGTGAGTGTGCTCAGTGCTGAACCACATGCCCTCTGGAGAAGGGAACAGACGGTTCCCAGCCAGTAGTGCTGAGATAAGTCAGAGTGATTACAATGTTTTCACTTTGGGATTTGGGCATGTTGCGATAGCGAGAAACTGGGAACCTTAACCTATATATAGAATAGAAATAAATTGAGGGAGTGACAGAGGAAGGAAAGGATTGCAATCTAAGTTTGTTTCCTGTGCTAGTGTACTGTGCTTCTCCCTGGTCAGTGACTGTCTAACTACTCAGCATGGAGTACATCAGTTAGTAAGAGAGCAAGCAATGCTTTTTCTTCTCTGCCCCAAGCAGCCTGTTGCTAAAATATCATCCTTGAAAGAGTGTGCTTGAGTTTCCTCTGGCAAAGAGGTGTCTGAACCTATGACTTTCTGTGTACGTGATCACAGGGTTAGTTGAACTTGTTTATACTAGAGCTCAAAGTTCCCAGTGACTCTACAGTTGGTCTCTTCTGGCCAGGTCAACAGCTTTTTGTGTTTTAGTAGAAACAACTGCAGGTTGCAACAACAGCTGGGGAAAAGGTGTTCAAAGAACAACCGAGAAGAGTAGTGCTTCAAAAAAGGCTTTTTTTCATTGAAGAAGTTAGTGAGACCTTTTGACTTATGTAGAGATGTCCATGTCTGCACCTGAAACAGAAAGCACTTTGGAGAAATGGGTTTTCTGCGCTCTTAGCCCTTCCCACTGCTAGCCTTAGGACATCTGTGGTGCTCTTGGGAGTTCCCATCACTTACCACAGGAGTCAGACTTGTAATGATTGAGAACCCTGAACATCACAAATACTGCCACCACTCCCTCCCAGGTTCCTCCCGCCGTGGTTTTTAGTTATTTTGCCCCTGCACTCTGTAGTGAGTGTTGGCCCTTGTCCGACAGGGTGTTATAACAAGCCTCACTAGGGACTCTGTGTTCAGTGAGTGGGCTGTTGTGGTTCCCCTTGTGCAAGACACCAACATTTGTGTGGTGTGTAGGGATCCTGGGAGTGTTGTTCAGATGCCACATGCTCCTGCACAAAGCAAAACAACACCAAAATGAGGGGAACCACAAAACTCTGTGGTGATGTTTTGTGGCTGCAGCTTTCATTTCTTTTGAATTGCTACATTTTAATGTTGTGCTGAAAGAACACAGCATTGTAATTAGTTGGGCCTTATTTTTCTGATAACTGCTTAATATCCTGCAAAGCATGGTATTTTTCTATCCAAAGGGAAGGTTTATGGTCTGTACGTCCATAGAACCTCATCCTTAAGGAGAAACAGTCCATTACACAGAATAAATTTCCTGAATATTTCTCAACATTATTTGCTTAACAGAATCATTATTACCACAATTAGTACCAAAATAAAAATGCTGAATAACCAGAAAAATGCTCTGGGTCTCAGGCTGCAGTACATATAATGCTGCTATGTACTTAAAAGCAAGGAGATCCCTCTGTATTTATTTTGAAAACTGGTATCGTGTTTATAAGCTGAAGCCTTCCTTAAAGCAAGCCTTTTGGACAGTTAGACACTACTGAACTTGTAATTGCTATTTGCTGGCAAGGTCAACAACTTTCAAACCTCAGTAGAATATTGAATGGTTGCAAACTATGCTATTCAAATACAGCTGCAAGTATATCACCCTCTACCTCTGCCCCACCCACATGTCACAAATAGCTACAAGAGGAAAACATCTACTGCTGAGAAAGAAGATTCTTAAATTATAGACATCAATAATTTAATCAGTTGTAAATTATTCTGTCATTACTCATTGCACTATGGCTAAAATGAATGTTTTTGTGATTTGCTCTTTTCTAGTAGTATTACTGGAAGTAGAGGTTCTATTTTTTTTTAAATTCTTGTGGATTCAGTGCATCTACAGGTAACAATTTATCACAGCAGCTCAAAGTAGTGTAGGCAATGAATTGCAAGCTGAGAATTGCTCTGCCCACAAAACCCATGGGCAGGCAATCTCTAGAGCACTCAGGACCCAGGGAAGAGGGGGAAATATGTCCTTTTGGTTAGATAAGTAGTTATCTAACTGTACTGGCCGTCAGGAGTTTTATTGTGCATTATTTTTCTGTTTAATCTATAAAGTAGCTGACCTAAGGTTTGTATCTCATTCTGAGGAGAATCTGTGTAGTGTGCATAACTTGCTGAAAGTGGCTGCTGAATGCAAAACGTGCCATTGTAACAACTGCCATCAAGGAGAGGCAGTGTGGTTTGAGGATTGTCTGCACCCACTAGACAGTCTGTTCACTGCACCTTAGTGCTGAGTAAAATCTAATTTACTTTGTGTCAGAAGCCAAATACTTCAACAAAAAGGAAGCCTGAAGACAAGGTGTTGCTCTGGATGTCCAGGCTTCCATGGCCCATTGTAGTAATATTGCTTATAGAGTATACAAAAGCACAGGGCCTATCCAGCTGAGTTTTAGGTATCACCAAGGATAAAGTTTCTCTGCCCATTCTGTCCCCTGTTCTGATGTTTGATCATGTGCATGGTGGAGAAAAAAAAAATCAAACAAAATACCACCCCCAAACCAACCAACAAACAAACAAACCCCCAACAACAACAACAACAAACCCCCAAAACCCAAAAAGCAAACAACAAAAAACCCAACACAAAACAAAACAACTACCAAAAAAACAAACAAAAAACCCCCCCAAACAAGCACATATCTCATCAGAACTTCAAGCACTGTTCTTAATTTGGTGTTGTCTGCAAACTTGTGGAGAGTGTTGTCTAGTTCATTTTAAAAAAAAGGATTTTAAATAGCATTGACCCTAATATCTGTCTCAGGAATGTTACTAGTGGCACCCAGCTGGATGTGGTGCTGTTGATCATAAGGTTGGGGCTTTTCAATTAAGCCAGTTTGATGATTATAGCAATATGGCAGTAGGTGATGACTTACATGTTTGACCCTCTTGCATGTAGCATGTCTGGATGTATTTCCTGCTCTTGTTGACTGACATCCACTGTGCCCTCCCCTCTGGAAAACAAAGCAACTGAGCCATGTACTCAGTATGTCACTTTGTGAGCCACACAGTCATAAATGACACTGAAATATATCTTGGTGAGCAGCCTCTGGAGTTTAGCACTACTGGCCTGAGGGTCCCTTTTCCTCCCCACCCCCCCCTTTGCAGAGAACCTATGAGAACAGGCCATTCTGTACATTGTGTGGCTTGTAATTTGGGAGCAACAGGTCCTCAGAAACTCCAGCTTTTAGGGGTTTGGGAGCAAAGTGTCACTAGGCTGGTGCTTTGTGGTGTGTAGAGGACCAGTGGGTTGGACAGGTGTGAGGAAGGTAACATGGCCAGAATATCAGCAATAATATCCACCATAGCTCTCTTTGTTTGGACTCATTGCTTTGACTCTCAACTGCCTGTGTTCAATTACTGATGATGGCCCGAGGGTCAGGGTTAGTTATACGGCAAGGTTTGGGACTGGTTTACTTTAGCAGTAATCTAGTTTAGTAAAAACAAACCGAGGTTACTTAGTTGCTTTTATTTGTTTTGGATACCAGGTGCTCTAGCCCAGTAATGGGTAAACAAGTGAGATGTCAGGGAGCAGCAAGGTCAGACTGCTCTGCAAGGGCAGGTGAGCTGGGGAGCCAAGGAAGAGCAATGACCTCCCAAACCATGGGTGAGTGAGACCTCTCCTGTACCTTTTCCCCATATGGCTTTTACCCTGAGATCTGGCTGCTGGGATCACTGTGCCAGGTCACAGCAGGCCTTGAGTAGCCAAACTCTGCCAGGAAGAGGTTGCAGAACATTTTGATGCTTTACATTACTGCAGGAGGTATGAATCTCTCTAACTTCTGAAACTCTATAGGTGCTACTGAAGATTAATTCTAAGACTTGTTATTTTATCATGCAGTGTTTTCTTATGGTTGATAAAAGGAATTAAGACTTGAAATTTAGTGTGTTTTATCTCGCAACTTAATCAGCTGTGAGACTGGCTGTGCAAAACAGATCATAGGCTGTTAATGAACATTTCTCTGATATGTGTAAGATCTGAGGTATGTTGACAGCAGACAGAAATCAAAGGAAAATCTCTGTGTTTCAGCTACAGACTTGACAGAAGGCGAATTTGAGAGCAGCAAACCCAGCTTGAGCATGATGTCTAGACTATATCATGGGAACTTTATTTCCAGATTATGTAATGCAAAAGAAAGGGGATAGGGTTTACACATCGAGAGATCAAGTCCATAGCCTGGTCTCTCTGACTGAGTGCAGGACCATCTGTTTCTTGCCTAGTGTTGGCAAGTGTCAGCTTTTATTGCATTCCATCCTCCTTGATGCTCAGGGAAAATTGCTTGTTAATTAACATGAAAAATCTGCCTGTGTCTTGAGTCTGTGCTACACAATGCTTGCAGCTGGCAATTTGCACAGGACATATATTACATGCAGAATTTGTGACTGTGGTTGGGGAGAGTATTGATTTCATGTGCTGTATGTGAAATGTATGTCATCTCTTTGGGGGTCAGGATCACTGTAACTGTGTTGAGAGCATCTTCTATCTCCCCCCTCTATCTTAATTGTCTAAAACAACCCAATACGCAGATTTTTCTGGAAAACTTGGGAAGAATAGTGGAAAAATTAGTAACATTTCAAATGAATGAAATGGGAAATGTTCCTCTGAGCAAATAGGATTTATAATAATTTTAATGTGTGTGTGTGGAAAAATACTGACAAGTGTAACAAAAGAAATCACTAGTGGTGTTTCTTTCAAGCAATCAGTGTGTAAAAAAGTGTCCTTGGAACAGAAAATCTACCTTGATGCTGAAATAATGCATTGGGCCTCTTCCTGTCAGCATTACATCAAAGCCCCAGTACATTTTTCATTCCCATATATTTATAATTTTTTCACTAACATATATTTATATCTGGAGATTTTTCATAATATATAAAAATGAGGAAGCTGCCACAAAATGGCTTTTGCTTTCCTCTGAGACTTGCAAAATAGATGTTAAAAGGAAGTGATTTAAACCAGCAATTTTATGAAAAGTTTATTATTGCCATTTTCACAGTTATACTCCCGAACTATCTCAGACTTCCAAGAATGAAGTAGGAAGCTTTGACTCTGCAGCTTTGTTTTTAGTTTATTTTATACTTTGAGACAACAAATCTGCTGGACCAAGTTTATGCTGAATAAATCTGTACCAGACTTATGCAAATAAAGCTTCTGATTCAGTCTGTGTCTCATTTTGGTGGGAGACAGTCAAGCTGTTTTCAGATACTTAGTTATGCAGATCAATACCCATGTGGATTTACAAATGTCTGAGGAGGTTGTGTTTCCTTGCCATGGGCATCGGGAGTGAGCGACCTGCCTGAAAGTTGCCATAAGTACCATGTATCATTTGGAAAATCATCTATGGGCCAGATGCATTTTTCCAAATCACACAGAAGCTGGAATGAACAAGGAATTTTCACCTAGATTCTGTGTTCTAGCTGGTGACTTCTTCCATGTGGAGGCCAGGCTGTGCCAGCTCTGGCTTCTGATTTACATATTGATCAAGGTCTCTTTTAGCCTTTTATTTGCTTCCAAATGATTTGCATGTGCCAGGCTGTATTTCACTGCTCAGTTGGTTAAAGTGGTAGAAGTGATGGTGTTTAATGAAGACTGATTACATAGGCCAAGTAATGCTGTTGGTGAGTATCATACATAATTCAATATGAAGATCACAAATACTTCAAAGAAGGAGAAACCCATCCATTGTTATTGGCTAGAGGAGTGATCAGCTTCTGAAGTGGCAGGACAAGACTGACTCTCAGGACAATACATTCCCATTTGTGTTGTAGGATACCTGGCAAGCAGGATATGTGAATAACAGCTTTGAAAATTTAAATATATCTGTACTTTCTATGTACTTATTCTGGTCCATGTGCACATATGTATTACTTCATGCAGACACCTTGTGAGCCAGAGGCCTTTGTGGTAGAGGAAGGGTTTCCATAGTGCAAGATGTAACACTCTGTCCTGTTTTTGCTGGATGCATGTGGGATTGGGGTGAAAGTGTTGCTGGCCTGCACACCTCTCCTTTGCACAATAGCATGAAGAGAGCTGGGAGAGAATTTCATCTTTGAAAGCTCTAGAAGGTGATTTTTTTTTCCCCCTCCCTCCTCTCTAATATTTGGCTTTATGCTGGTGTAGATAGCTCCTATGTTTTCTTGTTCTTCAATTGTTTGAGGAGGAAAGAAAAGTAAGTGTAGAAAAGATTTTGACAGTTCAGTATAAGCTATTGGATAAATCAACATTTATGTTAGAAGTAGTGGAAGAAATTCAGTTCAAGTTAGAGGTAATGTTTATTCTGCACACCCTGCTTTGTGAGCTTCTTTAGTGAGAGAAAACATTTCTTTACATCTCAAGAAAGATTTTAATGATACATTATGTCATTGAGAAATTCTATCATAACTTGCTATTTTGTCATTAAAACTGTTTCACCTTTTTTTTAGGAAACCTGCACCTTCATAAATAAAGCAAAATTGCAGCAATAAAGCAGACAGCATATAGTTCAAGGTAGTGACTAGATCACTGTTTTTCATGTCCTCTTTTTATTACTCTTTGCTGATAGCTTCTTCAGGGGAGATTTTAAAAATGGATTGCCTATGATGTTCTTCAGTGTCAGATAAAAAGGAAAACTGCTGCACATTATTTTGTTGGAAGCTTCTTGTAGAGCTGGGTAATCAGGGCAATTAGAACTTTGCCTATAGTTTGTCTTGTGGGTTTGCTGTGTACCCCAATTTCATCAGTCCAGAACCGAACATAAGTGCTTGGCTTCCTCATGTATCTAGAGACTTGCTCAGAGAGTAATGGTTTCTAAGCTGACTCCCCTGGATCCTACGTGATTTGTGATAACAGTTTTTAGTATCCCTCAAAAGACTATTTTGAGGTTGTTTGCTTTTTTGCAATTTTTTGCATTTCTCACCTCAGTGTATAGATGAGTGTCTGTTGTGAATGATTTAAAAAGCCCAGAGCTAATGCTGTTACTGGAAGGAAGTGAGAAGAAAGAGGCAGCAGAAGAAGCTGTCTGGAAGAGAATAGCCCATCTCAAGAAGCTACAGTGCTTCCAGGGCTTCCTGGAAAAGCCACTATTGCAGTAGAGTCTCCCTCTTGGGAAGGCTGCTTGTACTTGGATGGGGAGGAATGAGACTTGGTGTGGTCAGAGAGTAGTCTCTATCCAGCCTGTTGACAGTGCTAATTTTGTGAGTGTTCTCACAATCCTCTAGATCTTGGCATAATGCTGTGCTCTAGATCTTCCTTGGTGCACACAAGATTGGTTCTCCTTTGGAAACATGTCTTTTGCAGTCCTAATGTTATTAATAATCTTATAATTCTATTTAGAATTTGAGCATTAATAAGGTCATTTGTATGTTATGAGCTGTATCTGTAGCATTTAGCCAAAAAGAAAGAATCCTGCGTCCCAGGATTAAATTCTTGTTTCTTATAGTTGAAGTAAACTAAAAATTGATGCAGCCTCAAAGATATCTTTTGAGTATACCTAGCAGTCATGGTGAAAACCATAATAGAACGTATTATTGCCAAATGTGCCTGATTTGTTCTCTTAAATGCACATAAGAAACATTAGATGAGTTTCCATTATGCTATTGGTTTACTGAAACTGTTTAATGGAGATAGAGAAGCTATATATGAGGATACATTAAGAATAGGCTTTTTTATGGCACTGTTAAAAACAATTAGTTTTTTTAAAATACTAGGATAAGTTACTATTCAGCAAAAAATTACTATGTTGACAAAAATTTGGAGATTTTTGCTGCTTTTGGTGAGGTGAACTCTAGCAGGTGTGGCTGTTGGTCAGAACTGGGGGGCAGTGCTGGGCATCTCTACCAACCAGCCCTGGACAGCTTTCCAGGGAGAATGGAAGGGATATGCGCATCTTTAGAGCTCCAGTAATCTCAGTCTTTGTATCTCCAGGAATTTCAGAAAAACAGCAAGGATACATTTTGTTTAAAACCATAAAAAGTATCCTACAGCATGCAGCAAAGCTGTTATTTTTTTCTTTTTGTCATGGATGTTGAGCTCTATATTTAATAAACGGTATTAAAATAACAGCAAAGTGTGAAATATACTGTTGTGTCTTAACAGAAGTGCTGTCCATTTGCTGGCAGATCATAGTGATGTGTTACTATGGTGGCTGGATTAGTTTTTGTCACATCTGTTGCAGGTTTGGCTGCACTGTTGTGGCTGATGTTGCCTTCTGGGATGATATCCTGACTGCTGATTAGATCCTTGTGCTAGATTTACGTGCTTCTAAAGTTAGGTGTGGGTAGAGAATGTTTCTCAAGCAAGTACCTTGAGCAAGACCCTACCTGGTAACCCTTCTTAGGACTTGTTTTTCAGATCAAATTTAATGTGTTTCCTTGCCGAGGCCTAGTGGGCCTAGTGGGCCTTCAGGTGCCGCGGCAGTCCCTGGCAGAAGTGCCTTTATCAAGGCACTCTATGCGCCAGGCACACAGGCACTCTCAGGTTTGGGGAGAGGGATTTCAGCTCTTTGTCAAAGGCTGTCAGGGGAGCCTTGGTCCAGGGGAAGGTCAGGCAACGCCAGGAAGCACCACATGAGACGGGTTCTTCTTTTCCTAAGGTCTTGATTCAGGAGCTCCTGGGGTCCGAAGAACCCAGTGCTCAGGGGAGCAGACTTTTATACACTTTTCTGAGGACGGGGACAAGAATCTGGACCAATCAGGACATGGATTAGGAAAACAACCAATCAATGAACAGATCCAAAATACACCAATAGGAGAACAGAGAAACTAGGAACTGTACAAACGACAAATGAGGGAGGAACAATCCGCATACTGCAGCAAAGACTCGTGGGGGTGTTTCAGTTACCACAAGTCACAGGGAAGTCACTTAGAAAGACCTCCCAGAGTGCAAGGCCTGCCACCTTGAAAACAGCTCATGTACTACACATCCTCCAAGGGACAATAAACGCCTTCGTGGCAGCCTGGGGGGCTGCCACATTTCCCCTAAAGCATTCACAGTGATTACAGTTTTTCTAGGTGCTTTGTCTGACATGTAACCACCCAAGAGGGTGCTAAAGGAAACAATATGGAGAGGCTGATACAGAGGCTACAGCAATCATTGTCTGACAAATCAGAGGAGGTTCAAATATCTGGGCCAGATAATGCCAACTGTTCTGTGCGTAGCAAAGGTGAGTACCTCCAAGTGTGTCCTGTCTGCACGTCAGCAGTCTGTGCTTTTGACTTATCCCAGCAAGTAGCTTGTTTGGCATATGCTAAGATGCTTGACAATGCAAGTCTTCAAATCAAATGGAAGTATTAGTATTAATTTTTTGTCAGTAATGTTGTGGCCTCTTTGTATGATCTGTGAAAGGATACTTGTGTTTCTGCTCCTTTGACTACTTTTTGAGGTGATAAGGGAGGTGGAGGGACACAGTGCTGCGCAGGTTAAAAAAACCTGGGGATAGGTGGAAGCCTTGTTAATATTTAGAAATTAAGAAACAATAAAGACAGTTAGAAAACAATTGAGAGGGAAAATTTAGCTGTCATGTAAGACATAAAGGTCAAAGGCATGGACTTTGGTCAAGCTACAAATGCTGCCCCTCAAATCAATTACTCCCACTCCCAAATCCTGACCTAATGGTCAAGTGAGTGGTGATGCCTGCAGAGCATCCTGGAGTATCTTAGGAATTTTTCTTTCTCTAAATAACAAGACCTCTAACATGATGTAATAAGGTAACATAATGAATAGTCCTTTATCCAGCATTTTCTGGCTTTTAGAGATAGTTAAAACAACTTTGTCAGCTACCAGAATTTAGCAGAAGTGAGCTGCTGAGATGCTTCTGTGATCCTTCCAGTGATGTGCTGGAGGGCTAAAGCAAGGAATGATGAACTGACAGTGGAGTGAAAATATGGCATGGGATGGATGCAGAGAACCTGGGAATAACTGTTGCCCTGGACTTCTAAAGCTTCATTTTTCCTTGATATTTTAAAAAATTGAGACCTTGTTCTGTAGCAGTTAGAATAAGACACATGTCTGGGAAGGATTTGTGTAGATGCAGGCATTTGGTCTTACCTGAGGAAAATTCAAGATCAAACTAATGTTAGTTATCTAATTTAAAGATGCAATCTGGCTGTAAATGTTGTTTTTTCTTTTTTCAGCATGAAATATTATTGAACTTGTACCACTTTTCCAGGTCTGTTGGCAGTATGGTGTTGGTGTAGGACACGAGAGATTCCAAATATTTCAG
>VYXD01000551.1:17667-224040 GCA_013397195.1 Hylia prasina
TTTTTTGTTGAACTATTTGAAAATGCAACTGCTAATATTTTCCAGGTTGGTACTAAAGCTGAAACAGCTGGTTAGAAACACTCTGCTTGTTTTCGTGTTCATCCCTGCACTCTGTTACACAAGGCAGCTTGAGCAGCCAGTAGCTGAAAGCCTGACCACTTGCTGAGATCCATCTTTCATTTATTTTATCTCCTTGCCCGCGTTTACGTCTGGTGACGTGGTAGGCTGAAGAAAGAAAGTTGAGAAGGTCAGTCTATTGTGTTGCTTCTGGAGCTTGTGTGTTTGCCCTTCCTGAGTCTGTTTATTCTCTGAATCATTTGACACGCTGCACGTTCTGCTCTGACCTTCAGCCTATTGCTAGCTTCAGTGCCTTGCCTCAAGGCCAAAGTCCTGCAATGCAAGGAACAGACTCTGGGGTGTCTCATCCCAGATTAAAATCCCCATGACTCAAAGCTTCCATCCAGTTTAACCTCACATTACTGAACCGAAATTGCTCAAAAACTTTTTCCAGCTGAACTAAATTCTGGCAAACTTCGTGGTTGTCTTGCCTTGCACCCCTACCAGCATCTGATTAAACCTGAACTGGCTACATCAGTGGAAAATGTGACAAGGCACTCAGCCCTGGTTGTGGTGAGCTCCACTCAGCTCTGACCTGGCAAAGACAGGCACAACCCTCTGCCCCCACTGCCCCCAACAGAACTGTTACCTCCCTTTTCAAACAGTCCCAAACATCATGGTCTTCTTAGAAAAATTCCAGTCACCACTCCTGGAATTGTTCAAAAGACATGTGGATGTGGCACTTGGGGACATCATCAAATTTAGAGATGACACCAAGCTGAGCAGTGAGGTTGATATACTTGAAGGATGTGATGCCATTCTCAGGGACCTGGACAAACTCAAGGTGCATGCAGCACCTCTTCTCTAAGGAAAGGCTAAGAGAATTCGGATTTTTCAGCCCACAAAAGGCTTCAGGGTGGCCTAATTGGAACTGTCTAGAACCTGACGACAGCAAATAACGAAGATGAAAAGAAACTTTTACAAGAGCATGTAGTGATAGGACAAGGAGAATGGCTTCAAACTGAAAAAAAGTAGATTTAGATGAGATACTAGGAAGAAATTCTCTACGATGAGAGTGGTGAGGCACGGGAACAGAGTGGATGTCCCATCACTGAAAGTGTTCAAGGTCAGGTTGGATGGGCTCTGAGCAATCTGAGCTAATAAAAGGTGTCCCTGTCTCCACAGCTGTGGGGTTGGAACTGGATGGTCTGTAGGATCCCAAACCATTCTATTATTCTATAATTTTGTGGCATGATTTAGTGGTGAACATGGTAGCTCTGGGTCAACAATTAGACTTAGTCTTAGAGGTCTTTCACAACCATAATGATTCTATGACTCTGTGATTTGATGACTGTACAATATTTCTGTGAGGGCTGAGTGCTGTAACCAAGCTCATGTATACTGGCATAGCTTTTTAAGGCATTACATTTGTTGGTTTCATTCAGATATTTTATTCTGTGTCAGAGATCTGGAGTAGAGAAATTAATGTTGCTGGCAGATAGGTGAAAGAAGTCAGCTGTCTACAGTCTGTATCTTGATTTACTAATACTTAGAAATTAAATGGCATTGTTTCAAAATAACCTAAAATGCTATGCTAACACTATTATGGAGAGATGCTTTTTGGAGCTTTTATGGTAGAATGATCTTTTAATTTATTTTTTATTTTTATGAGGGAACTCTGTGAAGCGATCATTTACACATAAGAGGTGGGACAAAGGAAAACTGTCTTTGTCCCTTATCTGTCCCTATTTGATGGTAGGAAAGGTGTTTATTACAGTTACACACCTTAATCTTTTAGACAGGGTAGATTTTGTTTGTTCCTATGTTTTCCATGACTAGTAATGTATGTTTCAACAACATCTACTGTCCTGTAATTACTGTGGGGGAGTTGAGTCTGCTAGAGATATTGCACAGAAAAACCCCAAAGATACATGCCTTCTAGAAACTGTAAAATGTAGTAAGGATTAAATGACAAACCCAGGAGCCTATTTTATGTGATATCTGAAAGGGAAAAGAAGTATAAAGATGTTGAAACTAAAAATATTTGTAAATAGACAAATGCTACTCTCTCCATAATCTTTCCTGTCCTAGCATGGTAGGGTATTTTTTTATCTATCCATCAGTGGAAATGCAAGCCAATATTTAAAATAAATACTTATATAAGAACATTGGCAAGGAGAATAAACAAATCATATAATCTTTGATTTAAACCAGGCTTTAATTTTGCACATTTATATAATGATTTGCTATATTTTCCTTTTATACTTAGAACTGGAAATGAACCTAAATGCCACAGGTTTCTAGTAACTATATGGGATTTCAGACTTGCTAGAATCTAGTTATTTATGAGACTTTCCCTTGCAGGTTTGCTTGTTTCTGTGCCATGCTCCATGCTCTGCTCCTGAGGTGCCCTTCCTCTGATGCAGAAAGTGCTATGGGAATCTACCTGAACTCATGCCATTTTTATTAGAGGGTAGAGAGAGCTCCTTCCCAGGCATCTGGCAGGAGGAGCACCGTGGCAGTGCCATCTGTTTCAGCGCTGCCTGCTAGAATTCTCCCCTTGCTTGATGTGCCATTGCCATCTAATCAAGACAAGGAAGTGGTTAATGTTAAAGAGGCTGTCATGGAAAACACTCTCTCCAGCCTGAAGAGCTGTCAGAAGCTGTAGCCATGACTGTACTTCAGCTGCTGGTCTTCTTGGTGTTTTTTTCCACACCTCCTTTTTGAAAGACTTTGCTGTCTGGCTGATCTATGAACCACTGTGTCTAACTACAGATCCATATGCTCAGAGAAACTGTTGTGCAACACTTTAGATAGACACTGAAAGCATAAGATAATCTCCTCTTAATTTTTTTTAAGCCTTGTAACAGCTTCCTGAGGTATACACAGGAACTGATTACCTCATGCAAAGGAAAATGTGAACTCCCTCCCCCATCTCCCATAAATAATCTTCCACACAACTGTAGACACTGACATATTTATCTCTTGGCCCCAAAGGCTGAGGTCTTTGGCAGCAGCTAGGAGTGAAAAAATTGAAAGATGCAGAGTTCCTTTCCACCTCTTCCCCAGTTTACAAGGACTCATTTGGCTGCAGGCCACTGAGTGATGCTGAGCACACCCTGCAGGCAATTAGTTCTTTCGTATGAGTGAACTACAATTATATGGGCACATAGTAAATTCATTATTTTACTGTTTTCTCCAGGCTATAGGGGCCCCAGTTTGTGTTTAGTGTAAGTGATAGGATTAGCATTACAGTTTAGTGTATAATTATTGTTAGTTTAGTATAGAAATGTACTACAGAAAAGTCAGCTTGTCTGAGGCAATAGAAATATCTCAAACAGGAGACTCCCTTGGTGTCTGCAGCAGGGAGAAGATTATGTAGCAAAATAGGGATGCTTGTCTAGACATCATTTTAGTAACCTGGATGTGAGGCTGAAAGTCAGCCTTTCTAACAGATCGATTCCTTCGATGTGTGGAGGTGGTACCACCTGCAAAATCATCAACACTGATCAATGCTTTTTTTTGCAGCCCTGCATACTAAATAAATCAGAATATAACCACTACTGGGAGCACAGTGTCTGTGCATTCTTAATATGTTAATCACTTAAAATTATTATGTCTCCAGTTACACTTATTGCCAAACAACTTAAGGAAGGTTTGTGTGACAATGTAACATAATGATGATGGCAGTGTGGCTGCCAGTGGCTAGTTACTGCTTTACAATCACCAGGAACAATCAGGCAAAAAATGTAAGTTCTAAAAATGTGGCTTCTGTTCTAAGAATTAAAACAAAGAATTTGTCACTGATTTGACTTGCTTTATTGAAGTTTTGAACTATTTTTAAGTGTAAGGTACTGGGACTTATCAGAAGCTCATCACACCCTTTTCACAACATTAAGCCTTTTCCCAAGATGCCAAATGGGAGAAAGTCTGAGGCAAAATTCACTAGTTTGCTATAGTGCATCTGATTTTCTAGAAAAGCCCCAACAACAAACCAAACAAATCCAATGCATTTTTCACTGTCTTGGTGATGTGTCTGCAACTCCTGTTTTCAGCTTTTTGCCGTTGGAACCATAAATGTAGGCTTCCCGCATCCTTTCATGGATCTGGGCAGCAGGTGGACAGGAAGTCATCAGTGAGGAAAAGGAAACAGAAGGATTAGGAAACAGTCAAGGTCTGTTCAGGGGCAATGTTGGGTGCAGCTAGAAGTGCTCTCCAAAGTGGGAGAAACTTGCCTCTCAGTAAGACAACATGGGCAAGGCCGTGGCAGTTAATGTGCTCTGCAACTCCTCTGCAATTAGGCTGATTCTCCAGGAAACCATATGCTGAAACTAGTGAAATTTTCTATGATCATCATATTGTCAGTGGTTATCTGACAGTGAGCCACATATATGTGAGAGATACATGGCATGAAAGGCAGATTAGATTGGAATGAACGGCACTTGATGGTGGTGAAGAAATCCGAGGATGAAGGATAAGGATTTTGAGAGCTGTTACAGATTGCAGGATGTTACAGGGTCTTCTTTATGAAATACAGCAAACCAATGCTAATGATATTTCTATGTTGTGCTTAATGTCAATACACTTGCAGTAAAAAACCTCTACAGAAAAAGGTCTTGGTCCTTCTCTGCTTCTGTTTTTGTAAACAGTCACTTCTCTGTTGCTCTTAAGGTGTATCAAATGGTGTGAGTACAGTTCAAAGTTGCTTGCCTGTTACATACTATTAAATGTCAGAGAGTTAAAAGCATTGTAGCATCATCTAGAGGCCAGACATAAACTACAGTGCATTGTTAGTCCTTAAGTTGAGTAAAGCACATAGATAGATGTTAAAAAGATAAGATTCCAAGCAGGATTTTCCAAAGAACATAAATACCAGAAAATAGTTTTCTCAATGAATTCCTTATGAGTAGAGTTACAGTGCACAAATATATATACACTATGTATTAGTAATTTTGTGCAGACAAATCTGCATTTTTCTCCCGCATGTGTAAATAAATAATCAAGGGTGGTAGAATAATTTATAATCTAAGTTTCATCTATTTACAAATTTGATAGAGATCTGACAAGTTAAATGAAGAAACAAGTATACATGCCCTGTTGTGCAGCTGCAATATATGACAGATTCAATTTGGGTAACAGCTACATGACCCAAGATTCTCATTTTATTTAATATGTGAAGAATAAACTTGGTTGTTTCCATTTGCCAGTTGTAAACTTTGTCTTTTTCTGAATGTATTTAATAGCCAGAGTACAAATGGCTTGTTTGAGAGTTTTATAAGGAATATCTTGCCAGCAAAGTGCAGAGGTTTGAGAAATTTATGAGAAGTGTGTGCATATGTGTGGGCAGGAAGAGTGACTTCAATAAAGACAGGTAAAGGATTCAACTTCCACTGCTATGCAGTGGGATTTCAAAGATTTTACCAAGACTAGCTAGAAATTTGGTAAAAAACAAGTTTCTAAAGCTAGACTCTCTTCATTCAAGTAGATAAGAGTGCCTTGCAAATGTCAAGAAGTTATGTAATTTTCACATTGTAGAATTGGAAACTGAGCACTTTGCTGATTTATTCAAACGGATTTACTCAAATTGATACAGTGAACAGGCAGCATTGAAAATGGAGCTGGTTCCCCTGTGTCTTATTCCTGTGTAGGGAGTGAGGCCTGCTGGCTTCTCTAAGATGAATGTTCATCTGGCTGACCAAATTAATTGTCCACAGATGTATATGAGTCTAGAAATACAGACGCAGGAGTACTGGACTGTTGTACAGATTTACTGCCCTTTAAATCCAGTGTTTCTTTCTGAGATATAATATCTTTCTCAAATGAGAAAATCTCCTGGGAAGTCAGCACTGCAGATTGTTTCATTGCACTGGCAAACTCCTGAGAAGATGGGCTTTTCCTTTTACAGTCTGAACAAACAGAACAGGCCAGCTGAGATAGTAACCAATGAGCAGCCCCCAGATATGAGGAACTAGGGAGAGCAGAGCCAGACTGTCTGAAATGCTCTCCCAAGCACTTTTTGCTCTTTCTTCTTTGCACTTCTGGTATCTCTGAAAGGGTCAGTGGCAGGGGAGTTTCTTCTGCTTAAACCTCAGCAGTCACTGGGCATGTCACTGCAGGAACAGGATTTTGGCTCTTTGGGAAGCAATAGACCGTTCTCTGAAATATCCCCCTCTCTAAATGCACAACTTTCATCAAAACAAATTTCCTTAGCTAACACTCTGCATCTCCCCAAAATGCAAGATTTTGGGTTCAGATTTCACATGCAAAAACTTTTGGTTTGGACTTCTTTCCCACCAGGGATCTGTGATTGTAGCTGTATGCATGTTTGTTGAGCAGCAGAGAGTTTGTTTATACCTTTTGTGATCTTAGTTTGCCTAAAACTATCTTGTGTCAAGTATTCATTTAAAGTCTGTGAAAACACTTGAATCCAGGAAACTGAGATAATTAAACAAATAGCCGCAGTTAAACTGTGGAGTTCAGAAGCCTGAGTTTGGAAAAGAAAAAGAGCTTGTTATATATAATTACATCTATTTATACTTTAAATGACACATGGAAGTCTTCAGATATTCCTGTTTAATCAGGTGTGTAAATATATTGAATTAAATAAAAACTTGCTCAGGGTTCTTCATTAATACAAGGTCTATTGTTTTTTGTAAGTGGAATAGTAGAACATTAAAACTATAGTTTATTTTAGAGATATTCCTCCATATGTAGGGTTAATATGAGTACCTTATGAAGTAAAATTAGAAATAGAAATTAGATTCTAAAATTAGCATTTCATTGATTTTATCCTGTATCTTTTTCTTTCCTTGGGACATTCCCTTGGAAAATTCCATAATTAACCCTTCACCATTTCAAGTTAGATTTTCAACTAAAAATAACAACATTAAATTAAAACAATTAAAATGATAAAGCTCATCCAATAATACTTCCTAGACTAAGAACAGGAAAATATAATACAGAGAAGCTAGGCAATTAAAAATGTATGTGCATTGGAAGTAAATGGTAGGAAGTACAAAGAGAACTGAAATGGCTCTTGCTGTTTCATATATACGTGCATTAAAATTATTGCTTTCAAACTTATGTGAGGACAATTGGTTTAAATTCTTTAACACACTGTTTTGAAACCTCTATGTGGAAAAAAATATGATGGGCTCCATTTAATTTCTTATTTTGTAGTTCCTCTATCACTTTTCCATTGGAGATGAACTGTGATTAGATCCTGGAATAAAATTCTGGTATTTTCCTGTGAGGGCAGTTTGAGCCTGTTTTTATGATGGTCTTAATCCCACTGTGGTGCAATCAGCTTGACCTTTGTGGAAATTATTGATTTGTATCTTAAATTTATATTCTGACAGTTTTGAGAAGATGGGTGAAGGATTTTGGTCTCAGTGTTAAGATTTCTGTGAAGAAGGATGCTGGAACCTCATTGGCAATTGGTTTTAACCACAAATTTAAAATTACCGCTGCATATTATTTAGATGAGCTATAGTTTCAGAAGTGCCTGAAGCACTGCTCAAGTTCAAGGGTTTCCTCTTGTTGGTTCCCTCTTGTGGGTTTCCTTATTAGCAGCTCCAAGAATGAGTCATTAGTGGTGTCTAAAAATTTGGTCTTAGCACCGGGCCATGATGTGACTTTTTCTCAGTCGGCACAGTTCTTTTTGATGGGGCCTAATATGATTTTTTCCTGCCGCCCCAATGTATCTTGTATCTAGCAAAGTCAGTAACATCATCCTAGTGGGTGACAGAAGGATTTCTGACTATTTGGACTAAAAGTTTGGACTAATAATATGTTTATTTGAAAAATATTTTTGTTGTCTTAAAAATAAATGAGGAAAGGAAAGAAGCACGCACATGCACACACAAACATATGCACATTCATGCCCACACATGTACAAAGGAAATCATGAGGTACAATCTATATCTCAGAGTGCGGCTTCTTGGAGAGTACAGTACTGGGGTAAATTCTTAGAAAAGAGCTGACTTCCAGTTCAGTGAATGGCAGGGGCACTGGAACTAAATTATCTTTAAGGTGTCTTCTAGCCCAAACTATCCTATGATTCCATGAATGTGAAATCACTGAGAAAGTGCTTTCTCTTTTATTGATGAAACTGTAGTCTGCTGATGACTTTCCTTAGACTTTTCTGATTTTAAGTATAAATGCCAGACATTGTCACTGGGTGTGAGGAAACACGTTGTCAATGAAATAAAAGCAAGTACAACCAGAAACAAGGAGAGCAGCCTTCCAGAATAGAATCAGTGAAAACTCTCATTCTCAGTTCCTGCTGGCTTAAATGACTATTACATTTTTATTTACCTGCTCTAATATTTTTGGCCATCTAATTTTTTAATACTATGAAATCTTTCTTCTCTACTATCCCCTAGGGTGTTACTCTTCGCAGAAATCACATTCCTTAGTTTTACCACTTCAAATCCTACATGACTTTAGCTAGACTGTGACTTCCTGGAGATGTTAATAATACAGGGAGGTCCTTGAATAGGTATGTATTTTGGTGGGTTTTTTTCTTAATATTAGTGTAAAAGGTAGTGCTGAAACCTTCTTTAGGACCTCATTATCCAACGGGCTAGAACTGTAGAGCATGTAAATATATATGTTAGTTCAGAACAAACTTTCCAATGTTGTTAAAACAATTAGATTAATATAGAACAACTGTAACATTGATGTATAGAATGGCATTGATTCAAAAATGCTGTGCCAGACCTTAGATGGTTATAAATAATATTCCCTTCTATACACACACATACACAGGGAAAAAAAAAAAGAAATAGTTCCAATTATTGGAGTATTTGGTTAAATAGCACAGACATATGCTACTGTACTCAGGGTGTTCTGAACTCAAAGGACACATAAAACATTTTGAGTCTTGGGAACATTTTCAGAAAAAAAAAGATGAGTTACTTCAAACTGAAACCCTAGCATTTCTATGTTTTCATCTTATTTTCTAGACATTTTATTTTTAGAAGTCTCTATTTCCCTCTTAGTTTAACTTTGCTGTCTCCATCTAAAAGTACTTATGCAAGAAATTACTGTTGTGCTATCTGAAGTCCCTGTGCAACAAGTTCAGTATAAATATTTCTCTTGCTGTGCTTTAAAAGCAGTAAAACATGGCTGATGAGGTTATAAGCCAATCTTTGACTAGAATACATTTTCCCTTTGGACATGGTTGCTTACTGGTAGCTGCTAACAAATGGCCAAAAAGATACTTGCAGCTAAGTCTAAGCAAATCTGAAATTAGAAATATTTCAAAATTTTCCTGGTTCTTCCTCTCTTTCTTTTCCTCCTAGACTTTAAGTCCTTTGAACAACATGTGGGATATGTATAACATAGCTGAGCATTCGTAACACTCCACACCCTGTACCCTTCATGGTGGCTCCAGCAAATAGGGAGAAGCAAATACAAAAGAGCGTATGTATTTGTTGTGGTTTAACCTCAGTCATCACCCAAGTACAACCACTTGTTCACTCCCCTACCAACTGGATTTCAGAGAGACTTGAAAAGGTAAAGCTGGAAAACTGGTAGGTTAAGATTAAGGCAGTTTCATAGGGAAAGCAAAAGCCATGCACATAAGCAAAGCAGAACAAGGAATTAATTCACTGCTTCCCATTGGCAGGCAGGTGTTCAGCCATCCCCAGGAGAGCAGGGCCCCATTGCATGTAATGGTTACATGAGAAGACAAACACCACTACTCCAAATGTCCCCCCCCTCCCTCCTTATTCCCTCCACTTTATTTACTGACTGTGATGTCATGTGGTCTGGAATATCCCTCTGGTCAGTGTTGGGGTCACCTGTCCTGGCTTTCCAAGCATCCTTAAGTTCCCTGCCAGCGTGGCAGTAAGGAAAGCAGAAAAGGCCTTGGCTTGGTGTAAGCCCTGCTGAGAAATAGCAAAAAACATCTCTATTAGCAAAAACTACTCTATTATCGTCAGTGTATTCATCACAAATCCAAAATGCATCCCCATACCAGCCACTGTGAAGAAAGTTAACTCTGTCCCAGGCAAAACCAGCACAGTAGATTGTTTGAATGAATGGGTTTTGAATGGAACCTTGCACCTGATGGAGGTTACTTGTGCTAAAATGTGCTTCTGGGTTATGATCAATATTTGTAGGTATTGTCTTAAATAATGCTGCTTTCATGCTTTAGCAGAACCTGTGTTTGGGACTCTGAAGAAAAAATAAAAAATAGATATTTCAAAGAAAGTTTTAGATATGGTCATGTGTCTTCCATTCCTTGATATCTGTTCTTGTGACTGAAGTCAACAGCACCATTGTCCATGATAGCAGAAATGGAAAGTTTTATCATAGTAGCACAGTACCATAGAGTAAGGAATGCTGTGAAGGATCCATAATTTTACCCCTAAACAGTACCTGAACTAACTTTCAAAATGGTAGTTTTAATTGAGGTAAATGCATGAACTCATACTGTCTATTAAATATCATTAATGTATAACGAGGTAAAAAGAATCAAATTCTCAGCATACATCCGTTCCTTTATGACAAAAGCTGAGTTAATAGAAGGTAAAACAGCACAGGAAAACTAAATTTTGTCTTATGGTAGAATAATATAACCTGAAGAATTATACTTAAACTGTGATTTTTATATGTTGTTAAACCTGATCAATACTATGTCTTGAAATATCTAGAAGCTGAAATAGAGGGTTGTTAACATTTAAGATAAAATACATCTATTAGAAAAACTCTTCAACAGAAGATTCTAGGAAAAAAATAAAAGTGAAAGAGAATGGCACCAAAACTGTTAAATACATGACTTGGCTCATGCAGTGGAAAACTACATAAAAACAGGGTCCTATTCTTATTGCTACATATCATTCCAAACATATGCTTTTTCCATTTCTGAGTTTTGTGTAATAAAATATTAATGAGGCAATGAAGTGACTCCTTGGAAAGGCAGGACGTTCCATATGAGAACTATCTTTAAAATGCAGTGAGACCTTGGGGGCAGTTTTGCCCTTGACTTCACATGAGTAGTAGGTCATGGACCTAGCCTTTTCAATAGCTGCTGAGTTCAGGAATCTGTTTTGTGTGATCTACAAGACCATGAATTTCCACTAGAAAAATGAGGAACGAGGTCTGCTAAGGCTTATACGTTTCAAAAACGGTATAAATTCTTATGCTTCTGGACATTGTGACAATGTATATTATTGTAATTTTTGTCTTAGTACTACAACCTCTTCACCTGCCTTATTCCAGCCATGGATTTGGAAGCATCTTCCAAAGATTGGTGTTCTCCATGCAATTGCTAGAGTTTATTGAAGCTGTGCCCTGCAGAGTGCCAGCAAAGCTTCGAGCTGGATCAGCATTCTTTGACCAAAGCCTGCAGCTCCACATGAACACACTTTCTGATAAAATAAAAATAGCCTATTCCTCTGGAATGTCATGCTTCTACCTGGGGATTAAAGATCTCTCTTTTTATTTTAGAGTAATTTAAATATCTTTATTGAGATCTGCCTAATCAAAAGATGGTACTAGATGCTCAGATTTTACTGGTTGCATGCTGCTCTGCCTTGCCTCTACTGCAGAAGAAAAAAGAAGTCAAATAGTTCCCATGGGAAATAAGATACAAATTAACAGGAGTGAACCATTAGAGCAGATTATATAAATTTACCATCTTTTGGAATTCCTAATATGTTGCTAAAAGATAAAAAGTCTATGGAGATGGCTCTAGTTCTAGTCAGTTGATCATAATTGCCTCGTTATCATAATACTCCCTATAGAGCCTTACAGTAGTCATAACCTGCACTTTCCCTAACACAAAACCTGCATCCTTCCAAGGGTGCCTTCTATGCAGAGCTGCCACTGTATCTAACCCTTCATCTCAGTGCATTATGGTGTAGGAGAATGCTCCCAGACGTGCCATATAATGCAAAAAACTTTGAAGTCTGAAAATGCCATTATCAAACTTTTAAATAGGAAAAGACATTCTGTATTCTTAAATACTTGAATTATGTGTTTTCATTATAGAAAGTAGGTATACGAATTGTACTTAACTGAGTGATTATTGTTTTAAAGAGATTATTCCTTCAGTAATGGCACCTTAAACGTAATTTCTTAGGCTGGTTTTAACAACACGAGGTATAAATAGTAATCTAATTATACTTAGGAGAGATTTATAGCTCTGATTACTTTCGCTTTAAAATTTCAAAGGGACTGACATGAGTAATCAACATATCCCATACTGTGAATTCATCTTGCTATTGTAAAAAACACCTGCCAATTGCTTGTCTGCAGAATGATATGCGAAGTTGCACATATTATTTCAGGAATTAGTGATACATGTGCATAATGTATGCATTTTTTTCAATGCCAAGGCATAGAATGGAGTGCTCCTTGATAGAAGAGCTTAGATTTCCAGTCCTATGGGTTTTTTTTTTAATATTCTTCAGATATTTATTTTTGTTTCTTTCTGTATTTTCCAGCCGACTTATTATGCAGGGCATGGTGTCCCTATATGAATTATGCAACACACAGACAAATGACACTAAAAGCACATTATTGAAGTTTCAAAGACAAGTACATCTATTTGGAAACACCAGATCTAAAGATGCTGCCCTACGCACATGGTGATGATGGTCTTCATTTACATGGTCTTTATTTACTTCTTGCATAGAATTCTAGTCTTACTGGCTACACTTCTACTGAATAAAACAGGGCAATTATATGAGTTTAAGTGTGAGATTACAGTTCCCCATACATGATGCTGTTGGTATGCTTTTTTTATTCAAGCCTGAGAACATCTGCACGGTCAATGCATGAACACAAGCTGGGAACCCAGGTCATTTCCTAATAGATTGTTTTGATGCAACCAGCCTGTTTGTTGAGTGAGGAGCAGAATTTATCTATGCAGATCTGGACTGTGCTGTCACTTGCTCTCAGCCAAAGAAGAGTCTTACTTGTTCAGTAGCATAGGCACAGATGCACACATTATTTTGGGGGATTAAAGATGACTGCTACAGGAAAATTCATTTGTTCATAGAATTCTGCTCCTCCTCCTCCTCCTCTGCATTTGCTGCAAGAGTAGAAAGTAAATGCGTAAAAATAAATAATAAAAAAAGGACACAAGAGTCATCTTCAGGAAATGAGAAATCCAGGAACAAAACCCCAACAAAATATTAAAGAGTAGTGTGTTAGTTCAGAACTAATGTATCTTTGTTCTTGATTAAGACAATCTGAAAAATTTATATGCTTGTGTCAATGCATCTGCAGGCAAGGCTTATATTAGACAACTATAAACTTGATTCTAGCCTTTTTTCCTAGGTGTTTGACTTTGCAAATTTAGCAAAAGAGTGTTCATCATGTACGTGCATAACGTTTTCTTGTTTTGAATATTGGACCAATTGTCTTCTAGAGTGGTTAATCACAACAGTTTAGGCAAACTGCTCACCTTTCTGCTGCTTGAGTTTCAGATTAATTGATCTGAAAGTTGTCCTATGTGAATGATTGTCACAAGGTGACCATAAGGTGAGTTGATAATATCATTTGTAACGCTCACACAAAGTGGGATGTTGTGCCTGACTTCAGGCTCTGCATATGCACATTCTCTGCTGAGCACAAACCTTTCTACCACTCCCTTTTCAGCTTGATGCCTTTTTCTCTTTCTCTGCTAAACTGTTTGTGTCATGTCTCCGTTTCCTTGCCAGGCATCTTCTCCAATCTCAATCTCTGTTACCCCATAAGAGTAATTTTCTCCCTGTTTTGCTTCCCAGCATTCTCACAGTTTGTAATATATTTGCTTAGACATATCTTTATGCCTTTTTTCTTGTGCCCCACTCCCTTGGTTTTGCTATTCAGTTTTTCCTCTTATCCTTCCCACATTGAAATGAGATGATTTCCTGCTGCTAGCAGGGGGATTACTACGAAGGGTGGAGAGACAGGTTCTTGGTCACAGTTTCAGCCATTACAGCGAAATTCTGGCTCTGCCAGCCACAGCAGCCTTTGGCTGGAGTGTATCCGTTCTGGTTGCACACGTGCAGCCCAGCGAGCCTGGGGATCTCTGAGGGAATGGAATATTCTCACTCATCCTCGGGGGCAGCTACATGTGCAGCCCAGGAAGCTACTCAGAACAGTGAGACCCTCAAATACATTTAGTGCAGAGGAGATCTTCAGGGCCTTTTAGCTGAGAGATTTTAAATCTTTTCCTGACCCTTCTTTTTCCTCCCTCCATCCCCAGGCTTGTATCTTTGTTGAGGCAACAAGTGAGTGCAGACCTTTTAAAAAAAGAAACCAAAAAAACCCCAACACAAATGTACCCAGGATTTTTTTAATATTGCAAATACTTTTCTTCCATGCTGGAAGCAGCTAAATATTTTTAGGGTAAGTTCCCATTCCCTCCTTCCTGCAAGTTATGCAGGCTAGTATTTGCTACGTTCCATTTGGGGAAAACTTTCTTTCCTGGCCTCCTCAGACCATCTCATAAACTTTTAAAGGGATTTAATTAAGTAACTTTGTTCTCGTAATAAAATTACCTAACTTCCTTCATGTCTTCCCATCTAACCTCAGTGTGCTCTCAGGTTTCTTGTGTGCTGCCACTCTCTGGGCTGTGTGGTCATGAGTAAAGGTGATATATTGGTATGATTAAGTGAAATGTGCATAGTTAATTAGCTTTTCATTGGGCAGCCACCCAGAGCACTGAAACTGTAGAGTGGGAATGCAATACTGAGGAAAACTTTGTCTAGATATTCCAAAATGGAGAAAAGGAGTTGCCAAGTGTAAATTAAAACCATTTGGTCTGAATACTGAGGATAATTGTCTCCTTCATTCACCAGGTTTAGATATAGTCTGTGTTGCTTGGATGTTTATTTTGTATCATATTCTGGTTCCACCATTAAGCTACTATGTGCAAGTCTCATCAGACACTCTTGTTGAATAGTCTTGCTCTTGTGGAACAAATCTTCAGATCAATAGCTCTTCATATATAACTATAATCATATAAAGATCTGGTTTTCTCTTCAAGTCAGTTTTATATTGCTGTCACTTTGCTGCATTCAGCGCTACATGAGGATGTAAATGAGACACAAACTTTGACAACTTCCCTTTCAGGTAGAAAAACCCTCTTCACATCTACCTTTTCACCTGTCCAAACCTGGTCTGCTTTGGGAGAAAAGGGTGGGCAAGAGTACCAGCAACCCTGGATAGCAGCCATCCTACACACTTCAACCCTTTATACTGCTGAGGGTCAGTGGAGGGAAATCTTTGTTCAGTGTTCTCAAAACTAAATTTCAGGTGTCAAGGACAGTACATTCACACAAGTATGTAGCATGACCACAGGCTTGTACATGTACAGGCACACATATGTAGGAAGGTACATATATGCTGTCTTGGTTTTGGAAGACAGGTATCCACCAGGGAAAGCTGGATTTTCCTTGGAATAGAGAATGTAAACATTCCACCCCCTCCAAATTATAGTTTTGCAATTAAGGGCTTTCAAGCAAGGATTTGGGAATAGGAATAACAGTTCTTTACTAGGAATATTAACAGTACAAATGTAGTAGTACAAAAACCAAGCAAACAAACAAAAATCCTAGAAACCTGACAGAGTCAGAAATATAACCTGACACCCTGCTGGTCAGGGCGTTGGAAGCAGTCCAAAGTAAGTCCTCCTGGTGTGGCAGATGTAGCTCTGTTGAAGTAGAGATGATCTTGTAGAAAAGGGTCCAGTGATGGCGAGAAAGGTCCAGTCTTCCACCAGGAATCCAGTGGAAAAACTGGAAAAAGCTGGTGTTCCTACATCTCAGTTTTTATCTAGGTAGAAACGGTTGGCTCCCCACCACTGGGTGGAGCATCTCACAATAGGATGATGTAAATGTGTCATGTCATTGGTGAGCCTTATTGGCCATTTAACAGAAGATATCCTCCCTGGAGGGAGGATGGGTGGTGAAAGAGATAAGAAACACTTCCCCACCTGGTTTTAACAGCTGGGTCATTATTAGGAGGCACCTGCCCACCTCCCCCCTGCAGTTACAAGAGATAAAGAGAAACAGCTCCCCAACTACTTTCAACAGATGAAATAGAATACACATTTTTGGTTCCATAACCCAAGACAATGCTCACTCAGAATGTTACGTGAGTGCACACACACACACATGGTCAAAGACTCAGAGAAACTGCCTGTCTGACAGGTTATATCTTTTTATCTTTTAGGGTCTTTTAAAATTAGCAGAGAAGTTCTTCTACAGCTCTGTTAGCAAAAGATGCAGAGGACAACTCTGTTCTTGTGGACTTAGAGACATGACATCAAAAAGATACCATAAGTCTTTTTTATCCCAAAATTTAAGGAAGAAACTTATAATGTTCTCACCCTTATATCTCTAGCCTTCCTTTTTTTTTTATTTTTGTCACCTTTTTGTTGGAAACATTTTCCTAATACTTATTCTGTATCTTCACAACTGGAATTTAAACTTATCATTTTTGTCCTAGCTGTGGTGGATAAAGAGAACAGATGGTTCTTCATGTCAATCTTTTCCATATTTTAAGACAATCGTGTTCTCCATGAGGCCCTCTTCTCTAGACTAAAGAATCTTATTCTTTCTTTACAGTGCTTGTTCATCCAGGGACTGAGAGGATTCCCTGTATAAAAGGATGTGCTTCTTATAAAGCTCCTTTTTTAAACTGCTTTAATTTTTTTTTTTTTCCCAAACAGCCTGACTTAGTTAACTCATATGCAGTTTGAAATCCCTCAGATTCTTTTCTGCAAAGCTTCTGATCAGCTGGATTTTTCCCCTATTAAATTTATAGAGTTACTAATTGTGGCTTAAGTGCAGGAATCTGCATTACTCCTTTTTGACCTCATCTGTCTATCAGCGTATTGCTCCAGTGGACAAAGGTCTTTTCCATTCTAGTCTTACACTGTCAGCAGTGCCTGCTACCCACCCTGTTTGATGCTATTTTCAAAGACCACAAAAGTTTCTTTACTCTGTTTGTTAATGAAACTAGAAAGTATTATGGAATTGGGAAGCTCATGTTAAAAAAATAATTGTGCTGTTTAATTGTGAATGCTCATACCAACATTTTAAAAGCAATTTTAAGCCAACTGTGCATCCATCTCAGACTAATTTAATTGTGTATTTCCTAGCACATTTTCAAGAGCCTCCCTCACTGGAGATATTCAAGAACTGTCTGGATGCAATCCTGTACCATGTGCTCTAGGACAACCCTCCTTGAGCAGAGAAACAGATGATCCACTGTGGCCCCTTTCATCTTTGCAAATTCTGTGATTTTTTGATTCTCTGTGTGCTAAAAACAGTCAAAAATTTGCATCAGTAGAGAGGGAGAAAATGAATATTGTGCCCAGAATGTCACTTGCTTTCTCTTTGAATTAACAACTGAAAAACTTAAGTACTTACAGGGGACTATGAAAGTAAAAAATGGAAGAAAAGTGTTGCAGAACATGGCTATTTATTTTACCTGAGTCTTGGGTTTTACTAGTTTTTTCACATTGAAGTTCATTGCTAAATTATCTTTTTTGTAATAAACATTCTTCTATGCTGATATTAATGGTTGCAGGTCAGGTGACAATGACACTTCTTTGAGTTAAATTTCTTGTGCAGGTATAAATGAGAAAAGAATATGACATTCTTTTTCTTTTTAAAGCACTCACATTTACTTCTGGGGTTATGAAACGTGTTATTTGCACTTACATATACAAGTATCACCTGAAATTTCATGCTACAGGTAGCAGAAACCTCTTGTTTGTACTTCAGCCTCATTTGCTGTCAATTGGAAAGCCTGGTTCAGCAAACTGAGACCTTGATTCGATGAAGTGCCTTAATTTGTGCATCATTTGAAGTCTGTGAATAGGCCAATCTTCTCCAGGGTGGTTATTTGTATTTTTAAAGGATGTGTTCCTTCACGTGCTTTGCTGGGGTCAAATTTTGTTCAAGTGAGGAAAGATGGGATTGAAATAAGCCATCTTGTTTATAAAGTGGACATTTGACTGTAGAAGTATTCTCACATTTTTATGACTTTTAAGCTTATTTGTGTCTCTGTGGACAAAAGGCCAGTTCCTTTTGATTAAATGAGCTCTGGGGCTAATGATGGGATAGTTTTAATTCTTTATTTTCTGAGCCTCAAATTCTTTGGGTTGGTGTATTGTCCTTTTCTTGGTTAGTTCTGTGGAGGCCTAATCTCTAGTGGGGAGGGTTAGTTTTCACATACTTTACTGCATGTCTTCACTTTGTAACTTACTGTACCCTGAGCCCATCACATGGTTGGGGGAATGGTATGTTTACATCTGTTGGTTCCTGGGACTGAATGTCAGTGTGACTCAGAAATGCCTTGTCTGCAGACTTCGAGTCACGAATAAGGATTTTTTTTTTTATGTCTGGCATGATGTTAAATTCCATTCTTGATTGGTGGCTCAGTGTTTTTGGAGAGATAGACATCCAGCATGGAACAGAAATTTTAAATGATGTAAAGATTTGGGATGCAAACCCTAAGAGTTTACTTCCTGCTATTTGTTGGATTAATGAGCTGATGTCATTATTTTGTCTCGTTGGCTGTACTCTCTCATTCCACTGCTAAACTGGTAGGATTTTCAGATGCTGAGCTCTCCTTCTCCTCAGAGTTTTGAAGTCATAGAATAGTTTGTGTTAAAAGGGACATTTAAAGGCCGCCTAGTCCAAACCCCCTGCAATGAACAGGGACATCTTCAACTGGATCAGGTTACTCAGAGCCCCATCCAAACTGGCCTTGAATGTTCCCAGGGATGGACACCTACTACCTCTCTGGGCGACCTTTCCAGTGTTTCACCACTCTCACCATAAAAAATTTCTTCCTTTTATCCAGTCTAAATCTACTCTCTTTTGATTTAAAACCAATTCCCTTTGTCCTGTCACAACAAGCCCTGAAGACAAACAGACATGTTTGCTCCAGGTGCATATCAGGTGCAGTACAACCCCAAGTGGAATCCAGCCAGGGAATGGTCCTTTTGGAAGTGTTGAACAATGTATATGGAAGAGTCACTTGTTTCACGAGATCAGCTCAAGTGTGAAATAAAACCTGTGAACTGCATATGGGATAGAGGTATCAGCAGTGACTGCCTCAATTATCTACTCTGTCACACCACTTGCTAGCATAGATATAACTGATGACTGAAGCTTTCTTGTTCTCAGAAGCTTTTCTTTATTTAATCATGACCTTGTCCATACCTCTAAGAACCAATAAGCTTTGAGAAGCCACCATGTTTTCTTAACTAATAGCCAAGGGCAACATACTTTAGAAAATTCAGGTGGTTTGAGATTGCTCACATGTATCTAAAATGCTTCTAGCTAGCATCATGCAAGCCATAATATGTGGGTTAGTTTAAGCCACTCTCTGTTAAATCTATTAAACTTTTAGGTGCTCAACTTTGTCAAGATTATTTCACAGACTCTTCTTTAATCTTGTATTCTTGTCATTCTCTTTGGTCTCACTTGATTGATCTCTTTGAGGATTCTTCTTGAAGTTCTTAAATAGTTCATTATTCATGGGGTCAGACAGGCTTCTTCAAACGTGGGAGATCCCACTTCCAGAGCTGGGAATGCATGCAAGCATTTTTAAGTCCTGAAGTGGTGGTCTTTTTTGTGCTGGAAATTAAACACCATTTTATAAGAAATTGCAATAGATGCTTTACTCCGTTAAAATCATGAAAGATGACAATGGTATTTTTTTCTACATTTGAGCTATAATGAAGAAGACGTTACACGTCTGGACTAGGTAGTATAAAAGATAGAACTGGAGCTTATAAATTTGTGATAAGGCTCACACTGTGCTGGGGTTTAGGCAGGAGGATGTGTATCTAAAGTAGAACACTCATACAGCTTTCAAAGAAGAGGGAACTGGCTGCCCTACTTATGACCCTTCCCTGTTGGCTGGGTGAGAAGGAAAAGTAACTTATAAAGTCTACCTTTCGTACTTCAAAGGAGAAAGGAACTGGGAAAAGGACAGAAGAAGGAAAAAGAAACACAGGGATTAAAGGAAGTATCCAAATATATTCAAAGCGCTGATCCTTGCCTTCAGAAACTTGTTTTACTGCCTTGGTTAGCTGAATCATGAGGTTGTTTTTATATATTTCCCCAAGATATTCAAGTTCTTAAAAATTCTTGGCAAAATTCCAGTTATTATCCAGAAATATTTTCCACTCTGCCTCTAGGATTTCAGCATAGGATTTGCTGTCAGATTTTTAGGGCCTGATCTATTATAAATTTTCACTTCTCTTTTGTGGGACACTTTGAGAATTTGCCCAGAGAGAGAAAGGGAGAGAAAGAGAATAATGTAGGGTAGTAGCAGCAGACAGAAATTTCTCCACTTTGACTAGAGAAGAGAAGGAGAGAGGAATTTTCATAAGAAATCATTTCTCTAATGACTTCATGTATTGACTTCTGTACTGCTCAATACCTGTACAAGTCTTCACTGCAGGGTGAGTGTGCAGTGCTCTAATTGCCCTGTTAAAGAAGAGAAGAATCTCTCCACAGCAGAGAACCATGAAGTCTTGCAGGCATCCCATACTGTACTAAAAGTATTGGATACCTTAGTACTGTTATTATTTGCCTTTCCCACTTGAAGACTTATTAATGCTTTTTTCTTGGATAACTCAATCAATACTTTAAACCTTGTATAAAGTTCTGACATGAATGGTCTGAATTTGCAGTCAAGTATCTGCCCTGGAAAGCCACCAGTTTCACTGTCAAGGGTCTTAGATGTAGCTCTAGCTGTCCTGTTACTATTCAAAGGAGGACCACATGGCTTTTTGCCTCTCTTGATCTTGCCTCACTTAAAACTCATTCCTTATAACTCTATTTGAATTCTTGACTCTCTGACAGAGGCACCTGATATTTCCACTACTGTCTTTCTCTCTACTGTACTTCCCAAAATAGATGAGAAAAAGAAACCTAGAAATATTAATTAAAATAAAGCCAAAGTAGCTATGTGACTCCAGCCTACTGAATTTTATAAATGGTGACAGAAATATATAATAAAATTTAGCTGAATGTTTGCACCTGTGATTCTGTGTTAAATGCTGATTTGGTGGAGGTTTTTTTCTTTTGGTTTGGGTTTGTTTTTGTTTTTCTGTATAACTCTTTTTCTTTTTCTGTATAACTCTGCTGGGTTTTTTCTTTCCCAGTTACTGCTTTTTGGAAGAACAGTACTCTGTATATGAAGCAGACAAACAAACATGGGGAACTGGGATTGGAAGGAGTATGATAGCTCAAGGAATGCATGTGCCCGAGCAAATTAATTATTCTTTCCTATGTGAAAATGTGTCTCTGCAGGTAAAACCAGAGTAACAACGAAAAAGTGAGGAAGGGGTGTCTGGGATTTTACATTACGATGTAGGCTTATTCTCTGAGGACATTAAAAAATGCCTCAGCTTGAGGCAAAACATTCATATATTTTCATTGTTTCTTCTGTTTCCAGGGTCTTGTGAAGTAGCCTAGAGTTTACTTTGATGCACACAGAAAAAAATTTATGCTACACATTTAATCATCACTGTCCTTCATAGACAGGGATGGTGTGTTGTTTATTTTATAGACAGAGGAGTTGTACAGATCTCTCTCCACACACTGTTCCCATATCCACACCTACACAAAATCTGCTATCTTGCTTTGACTGGGAAATGTCAATTATCCAGTGGTTTAGGGCTGGCAGCTCATTTGAGTTGTCAGTAAATTACAGTCCTCTGGGATGATATCAGCAGAAAGCCTTGCCAAACCCCATCACAAACCACACACCCCATCACACTAAGCATACAGAAATTAGGGGATAGGTGAGGGGTCACTGTAGAAGTTAACCAACATGAATCCCATTTCTGCAGAGAAAAAGCCCAAGAAATTCCTCAATCTATCAACTATGGTTTGACTTACCTGACCTTTTTCCCACTTGGCACAGAGTCAGGTTGTTATAGATACCTTTCAGGTCCTGTGTAATATCTGATATTGCTATCAGGATGTCTCAGACACCTTAGGAGGTCCTAAACATCCTAGGCACTCTATGAGTGGACAACTGAGGCCCTCAGAGTTCACATTACTGAAAAGATGAGAAATAGTTTGTTTAAAGCATTACAGATTGTATGATATATATTAATAAATAAGCTCTATAGACAGTCAAAGTCTTCTGAGAGTCAGTATGTTTTGTAGACAGCTCCAGACGGAAGCATGCAGACACATTAGGTGCCACCTGAGGCGCCCTAGAATCTGAAACTTTCCCATGGGACTAAATGTTCACACCTACAAAAAATACTCCCTCCCCACCCACATGTTTTGTGAATTTGCAGTGGAATGCCCTTGAGCATCTAAAACAACACCACGTTGAGGTGGCTGGATCTCAGTGCACAGCGTAACCCCAGGAGAACTCAGATGCCCGAACTGGGAATTGCACAGAGGATCTTGACTGTGGCTGTGTAGTTCAAAGGATGACACAGTGGCAGTATTACATCATGTTCCTGAGATGCCTTCTATCTCTGCACCCTCAAGGAAGTGCTCTGTCTTCCTGGATTTCTAAGCAACAGTTCTGATTAGGACATGTCAAGAAGCTTGTCTCTTGTCCCCTGCTCATCTCAGAGGTCAGTGTCATGGAATCCTTCTCCAAAGTTGTGCCGTCCTTCTCATGGACCAGAGGAGCATTTCTGTCTCCCTCCCCACTGCCCTATTCAACTGCAGACCACTCTTTATCTTCCCACTCCATTCAGCTTCCTGGACTCCTGTCCCAAAACATTTCCCCCTGGACTCTTTACCAGTTGATGTCAGAAGAAGGTCAGCTCACAGTGTAAATGTTTACACAATAAACTTTGCTCTTTCTATACTTGAAGATAACTCCCCATGTTTTTAACCTCCCAATGAACCTCATGATAGTGGTAGGAAGTCTGTTTTCTCAGTGAGCCCTAGAAAAAAAGAAAAGGAATATGTAGGTCAGGCTGTTTTAGAGAGCCTGTGAGCTGAGGCAAAGCACTACCTCAGGCATCACTGTCAGACAGACTATTTTCCAATTCTCCTGTCCTAGGAAATCTAATTATTTGTGTCTTGAGGTTTGTGGTGTTTGATGCCTTTGTTTAAATTCTTCCTCCTGGAGTCCTGTGATGTTGTTTTTCATTGAAAAATAAATTAACTTCTTAGTCTTTACTATAGTATAGAAGAACTGGAAGACATGAAACTCAGATGTTCAAGGTTTCAAAAGGAGATTGAAGATACAAGTTAGTTGTTAAGATTTTGTGAAGGGTAGAGAAGAGATGGAGAAGACTGAGTCAAAATTTTTGAAATTGGAAAGGTACATATTTTGCCCATGATTTTTTTTTTCCTCTAAGCTGATACAATGTCTCTCTTTTATTAATATTATTTTTTAAATAGAAATACTCATTAAATACTGTAAATATTTTTATGTTCCATTTTCAGGACTTTTGATTTTCTGCCTCTGAAATGGTCTTGCTTTTGTTTTGTTTTTGGTTTTCTTCTGTTTTGTTTCTGCCTTGAACATCATAGTAAAGAATATATTCAAGGTGAGATTTGAAAAGAGATAATGCATAAATGCTGTTGGTGTTGACAGGAAGTCTCTTCTATGTGAAGGGCAGAATAAGGCAAAACTTGTTTTTTTCAGTTTCCAAACAAGTGGCTGATAGAGCTGGTATCTCATACTTAAGGGAAGTAGAAATTGACACAATTTTAAAACAAAGATGAGAGATTTGGGGCTCAGGATGGAAGGTTTTAAGCACACTGAGATTCAGTATAGCTGTTTACTGACTTGGAAATGTGAGAAGGAAAGCTTGAGAAGCAAAAAAGAGGAGTCAGGTTCTCCCCAGAAGACTAACCTAAGTTAACAGCAATGAAAAATTACTGTAAGAACAAAAGAGCATCTGGAGGCACACTTGTGAACAGCTGCCCCGGCAAGGCACTCTGGGTGGTTGGGAGAGTGCTCAGGGAAAACAGAGGGCATACAGGACGGACTCCCTGCTTGTGCATTGAGCTCATTCTGCAGAGGCACACTCACAGGAGTATCTGTTCTGCTGACTGTGTAGATAAAATCAGGATTTGTGCTTCCAAGTCTGCCCTTCCAGCATTCCCCTTGAACACTATATTCATGCAGACACAGGTGAACAAAGACAAAGAAGCCCATGCATGTATTTGTTTATGGGTAAATCTATTTTGACTTATCATGGGTAAGCAGGATGTTCAAGTTAGTTTTCTCTGATTTATAGGGGGATTTTTGCGTAAAAAGAAACACTATTTCTGTAAACTATTATACATTTCCTTTAGGGAAGGCTAAATCAGCCATATTAATTCAGCTAAATTCAGACTTTTGTGATAAATGATGGAAATATGTTTTAGATAGTCATAGAAAATCTATCTAACAGTCTTATGATAGTGAAATGGACAAATTAAAAAAGCTTTAGTTGAAGCTGAATAAAAGTCAGTCCATCATTACAGAGTAATATAGTGGCAAACAACAAAAACAAATGGAGTCCTGTGATGTTGTTTTTCATTGAAAAATAAATTAACTTCTTAGTCTTTACTATTTTGAGAAGTTACTATAAATCACCAGTAGAGCTAGAAATATTTCTCTGAAGAGCGTACTGAAAGAAATTAGGTTGAATAGAAACATATGCCTAACAGGTTGAAGCAAATCAAAGGCTTTAAACAACAAAAAAAGGAACTGTAGTAAAGCCACAGAGGATTGCTGCCCTTCTCTACTCTCAATGGTTTCTTACACCCTATGGTTTTATACTAAGTCATCTCTTCTCTATGTGGTAATGTAAAATCTAAAGGAAAATGTGATGCTTCTGATTGTGAGAACATGACAGCTCAGCTGGATGAATATAAAAGCTCAGGACAGTAGGAAACATCAGGGTAAAAGTACAACATACTTGTTGTTAACTGCTAATTAAAAAATGCCTATTTTTGCTGTTATCTAATTTCAATTTGTCTCCTTACATATAAAGACATGTGTAGATGTCAGAATGTTGATTCACTGACATGTATGAAATTTTCCTGAAGGTAACTTTCCTCCACTCTCCCCACATTCGCCCAACTAAACACCTCAATGAGATGGAAACAGAGGTTGTTTACTGGAGATTTGCTGTTTGCACTGATCTCCAAATTACAGTTTTACCACAGTTATATTTTTAGTATCCTCTGTGTTGCAACAGCAGTCAGCAATGACACGCTTATGTTACGAATCTGCAGTGGTTTGTCATTCAGCTACAGACTTTGGCAAAAACTTATTTGTGGTATTTACAAGAACTGCAGCAACACCAGGGATTTGGGCACACACACGAGAGGCATATGGAGCTTCTTAGGCCAGCTGGAATTTAATTTCAAATAATGAACAAAAATGTTTGGTGTTTTTAATGGGTTGAATGAAACAGTGTGTTTGGAAGAAACTTGTATCAGCTCAAAAGAACCACTTCTGCTGTCTTTTTCATACAGTTTAGCTATGGCATACCAAAAATCCAGCACCCTATACTGAGTTATACATGGAAAGCAGAGCTGGAACACTAAAAATAAGATTGTGCCAAAATGCAATGCCAGTCCCTGGCAGCACTGCAGGCTCCTCATACTCTGTTCTCATTGGAATTTCCCTTTGCTCCCAGATGACTCTGGGCTGGAATCCTGTGGCAGATATTATGAGTTCACTAGCAGAGATACTAGGGGAATACAGTTGTATAACACAAAGGCAGAGAGTTAAAGTAATCCTGGGCTGCAGAAATGACCTAATATTGTTGTATTCTAATTCTTTTCATTTGTAACTGAAGATGCAAGGCCCTAGTCCTGGAATGTGCCAAAACCTATTAGAAAAGGAAGCTAAACTGTTCTTTCACCTGTGAGCACCAGGTATCTTTCCTAGAAATACTCTAGAATAAGTTCTCTACAAGCAATTTGGAATAAACTGACCTTGGAAGTACAAATAAGATCCATTTCTCCTGCTTCTATCCCTTAGTCTCTTTAAGAAAAAGGTATAAAGGAACATTGACAAATTTCTATGGCTTTCCTGGCAGTATTCAGATGCAATGTATCAAGATTTATCATTTGGCTGTCCCATTATTGGACACGTGACCAGCTGAAACGCATTGATTTATACAGTGGGAGAGTTCATCCACATGAAGTCATGCAGAAGGGCTCCTCAAATCTCCTATCAAAACAAACCATGGGAGGTGAGTGAGATTAATGACTTTCCTAAGGCATTATACATGCCCATATACTCCTCCTACCCACCTGTCCACAGCCTTGACACAACACAGCAAATGCCTGCCTTTTTATCACTGTGACAGACAGTGGACACAGTGGCAGAGTGGACACAGGGCTATTGGGAGATGGAGTGCCAAGCTGTTTGTCAAAGACTAGTTGCATAATTTTGGCACGCAGGATTTGGCCTTTAGGTTAAGTACCCCCACTGTAAAATGTAGTGGGGAACTGCAAGATTTAGAAACAGGAGGTTTCTATGGGAAGCCTGAAACTGGAAGTTAAATGGGTGCAAAAGAACAAGTTCTAGAACTCAGGAGCTAGAACAACATGCGAGAAACAGTTTCCTAATGTTGTTTCTGGAGTAAGTATTTATTCCACCTTGCAACCCAGTCTCTTGTTACTGAATTTTTGTCAAGTAGGAATGGCAGATAGTTGTAAAAATCATAAGATTTGTAAATATCTTAAATTAACAATCTACATGTTAATTGTTTATGAGAGTTGAAAAGGAAAATTTATCCTGCTGAGCTTTTCAAACCTCAGAAATTTCCTTGATGCACTTTGAAATTATAAATTACTCTGAAGGCTAGGGAAAAAGGCAGTGTCTAGGATGCTGCCTCAGCTATAAGCTGCTCTCTGAATGAGGCAGAGTTTCCATTTTCAGTGGGATGTTCCAGATAGCCTCCCTCTCCCTGAGCCATGTGTGACTGTGCTCTCAGTGTGCATTGATCTCTTACTTTGAGAAGATGCTTTGTACACAGCTGAAGAGGTGTGGTCCATTCCCACAGAAAGGTTTGGTTATGATGAGTAAAATTAAGCTCACAAAACATAATGAAGGAAAAAAAAACCTAAACAACACTAGGAACTGTTTCCTAAGTCTTTTTCAAATTGCCTATGTGGAACAGTTTTAATTTCAACATCCCCCCCAAACTAATTTTTAAGTCTGCCACCCAAGAAGGAGCATAGGAGAAAGAAAATAGGAAGGCCTCTGTGTGATGCATCTTAATGGATAGAACATCCTAGACTTAAGTGTGGAATCTGAACAATCTGAGTATGGAGCAGCTAAACAAAATGTTGGTTGTTATGTGCTCTGTGTTGATGTAATTAAAATTAGCCATAAGAAAAAGTGTTGGGAATCTACAGAAGTTAAGGAAGGTTTATGTCTGTGGCATGAGAAGGTGGGAACTTCCCACACTGAACATGATGCAATAACCTGCAATTTACCTCTACATATTTAGACTTTGACCTATTTAGTTTCCAGGGGTAAAGATTGTGTTTTCTTTTCGAATGCCCAAATATTGTGAGAAGAATGAAGTTTAATTGCGGAAAAATATTTCTGGGGAGAGACTGTGGCTGAAATTCCGCTCCCTTTGCCTAGCAGAGTTTCTTTGCATTGTTAGCACTCAGCTGGTGGGGAGGTGAAGTGTCCTGAGAGAGTCAGCATCTGTTCCAACCATGACTGTACTTGTTTGGTGGCAGGCTGCTCTGGTCACTAGGCCCTCATGCATCCTTTGCTTCCCCACAGACCTATTGCTGCTGTTGAGACTCTCTGTACACTTACCATGTGCTGGGACCTTTGCTGTGTCTGTATCCTAGTAATCACTGAACTGGCCTTCCCTGCCACTGAGGAGGGGGAAGTGAAAGTCCCTCAAAGTCGATGCAGCTATGCATAATGTTTGAAAAATGTTAGTACTACCAAGTCTGATGGTTTCTTAGCTCAAATCAACTAGGCAGAAAAAAACCCCAAAATTGGATCTGCAGCCTCGGTATTTGTGAAGAAAATTGCAAAAACATGACCTGAGCTCACCCTGTATTAAAAGAGAAATTAACCACACAAATGTATTTATTTATTTTTCAGTAACTCATGTTACAGCTAATCTCATGATTTTTTGTGGCTTGACTCACAGTTTTCAAAAGATTGAGGTTGGCAATAATGAGTAATACATAGATTGTCACATACAAAGCAAAACCAGCTTAAAAAAAAATAAAAAAAAAATTCAAGGGTTATATAATACCAAAGTCAGATTCTGCTGTGGGTCCTCTGCTGTCATAGGAACTGTGCTTGACAGTCCAAGTCGCTGTCCTTGGAAAGAAGAGCGGAATCTCAACAACGACATCCCATACTTAAGTAAAAGTTCTGTAAGCCATGAAACTAGTTAGAGTTCTGTTTCCTTATGAATTTTTGTCAATTACCTCTGAGGACATTATCTTCATTGTCTTTCAGGCTTCTCTCCTTTTCATATCTCACTAAAACTGGCTAATAATTTGAAAACACTTGTTGATAAATATATATTTTAACTATTTGAGTCTGCTTTCCCTTCTGCTTTGGCACTGGGATTTTATAAGGGAAAATCGGTGAATGAATAAATTCTGAAAGGAATTGTGAAGTATTAAAAAATTATTAAAAATTATTAAAAAATTATTCATTTTCCAAACCACTTATTATGATCTCATTAAATTTGTGGCTCCCTTTCTATAGCAAAAAGAAAGTTTTCAGTGTACAGCGATGAGAGAGGAAATTAATTGTCTTATAAGATTATGGTTTACTTACTTTGATTTTCTGTAGCAGAAGGCTGCTTTAACACTGCTGTGATCACTGCTAGAGGATTCTCAATCTGGACACACAGAGGTGTAGAACATTACTCCATTGCCACTGGTTATTGCAGTGTGTTGCCACTGATCATTTCAAAATTATTTACTCTGTGGGAGCACAGCGCCATTGTGAATCCCCATCTGTGCAGCCAGAGAAGGGCTGGTTATCTTGTGCTGCATGGAGGGAGCATAATTGCCTCTTCATCTATTTGCAGGGATTAATCCCAAGCCTGTATCCATAACTGGTGAGATAATTAACTCTTTAATTATTGATTCACACTTTATGCCATGCATACATATAATAACTGCCTTGATGTTTTCTTCTATTCCATTGTCTCCTAGCTTCTTTTAGCGAGCCACTGTCTCTCCCAACACTTCAGGAGAATGGACTCTGAATACTGAGATGTCTATCTTCTCTGTATCCTACAGATGTAAAAATCATCTCCTCTTTTGCCTGCATCAGTAAGAATGGAACATTGCCTTGATGAAAAGGGCTGGTTATACAAAACTTCAGTACCATTGCAAAGCAAAGCAAAAATAAAATAAATTACTGTACCATTGGGAAAGTCCTTCCTTCAACAAATATGTGACATTGAAAAAATATATTTGTGCTTTTGTAATTAAATATTTAGAAATCTCTTCATTTTTGCTACTAAGAATAAAATTCTAGTGCATTTTTTATTTTTAAAAAATCACACTAATCTGCACTGCTAATTAGTGCTATCAAAAGACATAGACAGATTATTCTGATGTCTTTTTATCTCTGCATGATAAATGCCTTCAAATATCCTCCCTTCTCCCATTAACAGTTGGATGTCATTTGAAAACTGAGAGATGACAGTAACTATTCTCAGCAGAAATGTTGAAGTCTTCCCTCTGGAGGCTGCTGTACAATAAAATATGCATGCCACATTTCAACCATAGAGGTATAGATGGCTAGATTATTATTATTATTATTATTTTTCCAATAGTAATTGAAAAGCTAGGGATTTGCAGGCAAAAGTATCTTCAGGATGTCTTCTCAGGTTGAAAATGTTGTAGAGGTTCTTGGTCAGAAGTCAAGATCTTGTGGACCCTTCCGTGCTGGAAAGGTTTTTATAGTATCAATAACAGATCTACCTGGCATAATTTTTGCCCATTTCACAAAGTAATAAATCTTAATTTCTTGTTTTAGCATCTGTGATTAAACTCCCCATACACTTTTTTCTTCCTGACAGTGATAATGATATACTAAGCATATTTCATTTTTGCTGTGTAAACATAAGGTAAGAAATCTTACTTGCATTTGTAACAAGCTGTGTCTGCTGTTTATTAGGTTGCTCCTCTATTATTGTTGATATAGTCTGCATGTCAGTGGTTCATTTGACTGCAGATTTGCTCACACACATAGGAGACATATGTTGCACATCATTATGCATTTAACCATAAGTCTCCATACTTCTAATGGAAGAAGATAATAGTTTCACGTGTTACTTTGACTTTATAGTAGGATTTTAGTGGATAATCAGATACTATCTGTGGGAATTAAGACTTTGCTCTTAATTTTTCTAGAATTTTGGATAGAATATTTTGTAATGACTTCATGCACTATGGTACACTAATTTTCCTGTATGGCTTGGCTTGAGATTTCTATTTCACCATTCCTGTGCTTATGTTAAGCAGATGACTCCTCACCACTGTATTGGCACAAGATCTCTTGTCCCTTTCAAAACAAGAAGTGTATCTTTCTATTTTTACTGCTGTAAGAGGTTTTTAAAAATCCATCTTGACAATAACCATGGTGGTTTATAAAATTAGTGGAAAAACAGTTTCCAAGAGTCAATTTGCCTGTTGTCTGAGCTAAAATTTTGGTTATTGCTGAATGCACAGTCCTTGTACTTGTTGGATAATTTACAGTAAACACACGTCCTCTTAATTACATCATAGTAGCTTAAACAGATTTGTAGAGCCATTAAAAAATCAATACTTAGCTTTTAGGTGACAAATTAATTAACAGAGTTTGAATGCTGAAAGTTTGCTTTGTCCAGCATGCACTATGTCTTCATAGCCTCATCATCAACAGGGGGAAGTGCAAAATTGCATGAGGCTGATAGGATGAAAATTCTTATGAAATGCACTGCTTTCTTTTTTGGCCTAATGATCTCTCCTGTAACCACTGTGATAGTACAAAAAAGTGGCACAAAATGTTTTATGTATAAATATATATATAATATGCAAACATTACACCCAATTGTATTGCCCCCTGCTTTAAGGCCCCTGTCCTTAAATGTTTTGAATTTTCTCTTTATGCTAAACACCAGCTGAATTCAAGCTGAGTTTTACATAAGGGCTTGGTTTGTAAGGGTAGCTTAATCAGCTTTGCATTGAGGAAATGCAAACTCAAAGCAAGCTTAAATGGTATATCTAGTAAGAGTTCACATATGTAAGAGCATATACTGTGTAGTGGTTTTAGTTCCAAGAAAAAACAAATTATGTTAAACTATGACAACAGTGATAAAAAAGGGTGGGGTTTTTTTCTGTATCTTCCTGTTTTAGAGCTAGATCTAGGCGCAGAACAGTCAAATGTTAGGAAGCATAAATATATTCTCATATTGTTTGTATGGCAATTCTAAATAGATTTCAAACAACTCTCTAAAAACTTCTCACAGGATCATTTATGAACTTGCAATTGATTATTTGTTCTAAATTAGCATGAAATAGACAATGCTGAGACTGGTAACACCATTTTTTTTTTTTTTTCTAAAACCATTCAGCATTGGCTAAAATGAATAGGCTACAAAATCATACTAAATAAAAGTTATTCAGCTGCCATGTCACTGACATGCTTGTAATTCTGAGAAACGTATGCTTGTACTTTCACTCCTGCATATTAGGTAAGATTGTTGTCTATCAATATGCTTGTTCCTGACTTCTGTTACTGTCCTCTATTTATGCAGTGATGTTCCTTTAGAAATATTTTCTTGGTAAATATAGCATTAATTTAATGTCCTTGATTTCTGGGGACACAGGAGAAGAAAGAGGAATGAAATTGTTCATTATAAGGGGAGTGTTCATTTGTTTACAAGTGATGTGGCTATACCTTGAACAAAAAGCTGGAAATACAGAAGCATTAAGTGTCTCTAAATTATGTCACTGAATTAGTTCATAATTTAAGTTTGATTCTGTAACAAGAAAATTCCACACTATCCAAATACACAGAACTGCTGAGAATGAAGCAGCAACTGACAGTAGTATTTGCTTCAGCATAGTCACTAAGTTGCTTTCATTTGATGTTTATTATCTGGGATTTATGAACTGTCTAGTTATTTAAATGCATTGACCTTGATGTACAGCATATCTGCCCTTCAAAATAGTTTCATTGTTTAATTATTAACTGCAGTCTTCATTCTGTGTGTGTCATTAACATAAATGTAGTTAATTTAAAATATGATTTAAAAGAGTGTTCTGTTGTACCACTCGTTTGTATTTTGTTAATGCATTTAGCATATTCATACCCACATCAGAATTTCAGCTTGAAACTTAAAAGAATGCCAACAGATGTGTCTTTCATGATTGGCTTCTTATCACTTAAAGTTCCTTGAGCAGAAGTGGGTCAGCTGTGATGCAAAAGGGAATTTTTCAATTAGCTTTCAGGTGTGAGAAAAATACATGCCAGCTTTAAAGTGTCCAGGTTTTCATTTGTCTCTTGGAAGGCAGGCAGCACTTTCCTCATTTGTTTGAAATCCATGCTTCTACTGCATGTCCAAATAAAATAGAAAATATCTGAACTGATTTTTTTTTATGAGAAGTATTGTCAGAATGGGAGATGTGGCAGCTTTACTTAATTTTAAAGCTGTGATGGTGATTGGCACTACATTGCATTTGAAATCTCTTCTCTCTACTACTGGTGGTGGTGCATGTATCCTTCCTGTTGTTTTAGTCCTAGTTTTTATCTTCTGTTTTATGTTTAGATATATTCTTCAGAAATAGGCAAACCTGCTCTGATAGAATATGAACTGCCACATCCTGACATGAACATTCTCTGAGATTCAAACTTAACATTAAATCAATACAATCAGTTTTTTTATTTTGTATTTTTGACCGAACAGGAAGAGAGAACAGAAGCAAAGTATACTTTGATATATTTAGTTCTGCATATAAATGAGGAAAGCATAAAAACACACTTTTATTTTTTCTTTCTGGATGTTCCATGTAAATTTTCAAACTTACAGATTTGGTTAAGAAATTGTTAAAAACTAGGCTTTAGAATAAATATTCAGTATGGGAGCAGTGTTTCATTTTCCAAAGGAATATAACTTATTTTATCTCTTCTTGCTTCTCATTGATCAAAGACAGTGGAATAAACTGTCTTGCTTCTTCCATCAGTTTCTTCTCTCTTTGCCTTCTCTTTACACCAATTTTGAACATTTTGTCATATTTAAGGTCTTGTACAAATCAGCCATAGCCTTCATCACCAGCATACTTTTTACATAAGCATCAGAAAAGAGAAGCCAACGTGATTAAGGTATGCATAATTGGGTGTCACCTGATAGCTAATATTTTGCATAGAAAACCTTCTAATATTCTTGATTTATGGAGTTTGCCTACCATCTACATGTTAATTCTCTTTTCATTGCGTTGGTGTTAGTGACAGAATATGTTGAGTTGGAAGGGATTCATCTGGTTTATCTAATTTAACTCCTGGCCCTGTGCAGGACAATCTTGTCACACCATGTGCCTGAGAGCATTGTCCAGATGGTTCTCCAACTCATACAGGCTTGGTGCTGTGAAAACTTCCCTGGGTGAAAAACCTATTCCTAATATCCAACCTAAACCTCACTTAGTTTTGTGCCATTCCCTCAAGTCCTGTCACTGGTCACCACAGAGCCTTGACCCTCCTGCTCCCATCCTGAGGAAGTCACAGACTGCAATGAGGTCTCCCCTCAGTCTCCTCCAGGCTGAACAGACCAAGTGACCTCAGCCCCTCCTCATGCAGCTTCCCCTCAAGGCCCTTCACCATCTGCATGGCCCTCCTTTGGATGCTCTCTAACAGTTTTATGTCTTCCTTATATTTTGGCGCCCAAACCTGCCCCCAGCACTCGAGGTGAGGCTGCCCCAGTGCAGAGCAGAGGGGACAATCCCCTCCATGTCCCCAGTGGCCATGCTGTGCCTGATGCTCTCAGGACACGGGTGGCCCTCCTGGCTGCCCGGGCACCCCCCTCATCCCTTTCCACAGCACTGCTCTCCAGCATCTCCTTCCCCAGTCTTCACACACGAGCTTGTTTCTTTCCATCTACAAATTTTTTTGGACCCACAGCTCTACTGTTCTGCCTTCTTTTGTAGTGTCCTCTCTTTTCAGTGACCCATCATCCCTCCCACAGTATAGCTTTCCAGTAACTTCTCTGCTTTGGTATTTATCCTGTAGGCTCAAGCTTTTACAAACCCCATTTCAAATCCTCAATTTCACTCCAGTGTTTTATAGGAGGAAGATAAGAGAATTTCTCAGTTTTCAGTTTTCCTCACTAGTAGCTCTGAAACAATAAGCAATATATAGTGTCTTTTACATCAAATCTCACATCATTCCTGAACACAAAAGTATTGTTCTCAGCAGAAATAATAGTAGCAGTGACCTGTCTAACTTCTGGTTTTGGGGAGTATCTTTCCACATTCTGTGAATGTAGTAACATTAATAATTAATAATGTAGTAACATTTCTAGTATGTAGAATTTTTTTCCAGCTCCCTTAATTCTACTGTGAATGGGGAAATAGTGAGAATCTTATTGCCATATAGGGATTTCCAGGTGCATGAGACCATACTCTCCAAAGCAGCAAAGGGCTATGCACACACCACCTCATTAAAAGATTAATTCCTTTGGTTGAGAGTCTATTGTTGTAGGTCCACATATTTCCAAGACAGGATTTCTCTTTTTGATAACTGGTTCATCCTTTCTCAGAAATCTGCAACATATATGGTTTTTTTGAAGGTATCAGTAGAATTTATTATAATAATAACTAAATTCCCATATTTCTGTGGTAAAATATTTAAGGTCATTTAATTAAGTTAAAAATAAGAAAACAGTTAAACAGTGACACTTTTATGTCACTCCTTTGTTATTTTTAAGCAGTGATGTTGGTTTTTCATTGAAATATCCATCCCTTTTGCAGGCAGCTTTCAAGATATATTGTCCACCTTTGATGGGAACATTGGAAGGTGTTTAGACACAGTTTTGTTCTCATGGTACTGAAAAGATGAAAAAAAAAGATGAAGCTGTATCCAGCTCTCCAAATATAGTTTGGAATTCACTGTTTGACATATGAAAAAATAATTTGGTAATAGTTTTGAGAACTCTTGTTGAGTATACTTACACATTCTTTCAATATGAAGGAATCATTTCATCCTCAATATAGAAATTAATGAGAAATGTTTTTGCATATTTCACATTCAAGACAGGAGCCCCCAGATTTTTGGTTGCTTGAGTTTTGTTGTTTTTTGCCTTTTTTCTTTTTTTCCTCCCTGGTAATGATGCAGAGGGAAGAATTTCAGTGTAAACCTTTTTTAAAAAACCCTATCATTTTCATTTTGTACCTCTTAGTGCAAGAACAGAGATTTCTAATTATTTTTCAACTTTGGACTTACTAGGAAATACTTCCTCAAATCCACTGTAAAACTGGAGTCTTAAAAATACTAGTGAGGTTGGGATCGATGTCCCTTAATGCACTGAAGCCAACGTCAACAGAGGCCAGGTTCTCAGCAGATTGACTATGTGCTTTAATGGAATGTTTTTTCCACTGAATGTCTGGCAAATTTATCCGTTGAAGAGAAACACATCTCGTGATTGAAACTGTAGCCTCACAGCAGGCAGAGCAGGACATGAGAATAATTTGAGATTCTGAACACACATTTATTTTTATGCTCTGTGTGATTAAGTTACTCCTAAATAAAGCACATGGCAATTAATCTGACAGAAAGGAAACAATTTACAGTACCTTTTTCTAGTAGCCACACATGTACACAGCTACCCACTACAGATTTTCCCCTGGGAAGGCCAGGTCACAGGGAAGAACCTTGACCCTGACATCCACTGCTTGAAGTTTTCCTGACATGGCACTACAGACTTCAGCAGAGAGCCATTTGCCATCCATCTTCTTTGCTCTTCTGCTGCCACCTCCTTGCTGTTTCAGCTGCAGGGAAGGCAGCACAGGCAGCTGATGTTGTTTCTGACAAGTATTGGCAGAGATGAGTGACACTGTGGCTTTTTCATTAGTGAAGAGTTGCTAGAAGATTCTGTAAATTCAAGCAAGAAGTAAGGTAAAAGAAAGCTGGAGAATTTATTATTAGAAGAAAATAAATCAAGAGAAAGGAGTAGAATGTTGCCCCTTTTTTGTTTTCTTCCAGCAACACACCTCCAATTTATCCATGAAAGCTTGAGCTAGTTTATTGTCTTAAGAAAGGCCTCTTCTCTTTGATGATTTTTTTTTCATTGACATGTGATCACGTGAACTTGGTTTAGAAAAAATGTTTGTTTAGAAAATGAAAATTGTGATTGTTCTAGCTGGACTTTGTTTAGAAAATAGGAAAACCCCTTAAGAGCTCTCTTCCTGGGAGCCATGGAAGCGTCATATCCACAGCATTTTGTCTAGGGCTGATTTTGATGGTCTGGAGAGAGCACTTTTGGCTCACCTGAGTCTCCCACTGATGGAGGGATCAGTAGTGAGGAATATCCAAGGGAAGTTTTTTGCTGTTAGTAAATCTCTTGTCTCTCTACAGAGTTGTTTGAGCTGGGGTGAGTATAACTGGCATACAAATAATAATTCAGTCACTCTTTCTGGATTACTAGGATGACAACAGCCTGGAATGGGAAAAACAAGACTGGTCAAGGATGTCCCTTTCTAATATTTAATAACTGTTTCTAATAACTGTTTATAACAATTTCTGGAGTTTAATGTTGTAAGTGATGGAAAGAAAAAGGATATTCCAGTTCTACTTCTGCTCCTTGTATATAATGGCAGGACTGTTTTTTATTGTACCAAAATATGTTTCCTTGTGATGAATATTTTTTTAGCAAGTGAAAACACAGAAAGTGTCTTATCTCCCCTGGTGGGTGTTTGTAACTTTAATTGTGCAAGATGCTCTCAATGTTACATCTTTATACTTTATTACATCTCTCTCTTTCATACCCCCCCTTCATGTTTATGGTTCTTCTGTAGTTATGAAATAAATAATGTCTTTGATACTTCTGGGTTCTACTGTTTCACAGCTTTGGTCAGTACCAATTTCATATCCCTGTGCTAGTTAGCTTGTAGCTCTTTTCACATCTTTTCTGCTTCAGTGGCTGTTGCTTTGTGATCCCTTCTGTACTCTGCTTTGATCTAACTTAGTTGCTGTCAGATATGTGCATAGCAGTTTTAAGAGCAATGGCAAGCTCAGTTTTTCTACTTGCCTTTCATCACAGGTGGTCCATCTGCTGGTCTCTGTGTCTTGATTAAGAGCAGTTAAAAAAAATAAAAAAATAAGAAACCTCTAAAACTCTTGACTATTGCTAAACTACTGCACCTCATTATCTATTTCATGCTACAATCTTCTCTGGCCACAGAATGCCTGGTGATTGTATGGCATAAAAGTAAAATAAAACACATATATTTTTCAGGTGGGCCATAAAAATATGCTCCCCAGGAAAACATTCAGTATTTTTTTTTTAAATGGAAATTGAAAACTTCTGTTGTTTCTTTGTTGCTGGGTTTGTGTGTTCTTTCTTTTTCTTTCTTTTCCTTAGCATCTCCCTCTTCTTCCTCTGCTCTTCCTGTCTTTTGAATTTGTTGATTCTTTTGGATACCAACTGAGCCAGAGTGAGCATTGCTAGGCTGGAGCTTCAGATGATATGGAAAAACCTGTGTCAGGACACAGAGCAGGAAAGTCTCCTTTTGTAGGCTTTAATACTTTGTAATTGCCAAGAAGGGTATAGTAGCAGAAAAACCAACAAAAATTGCTCTGCTCATCCTGGTAATTCCCCAGCTCTCTGTGCTTTCTTTCTACACAGGACATCTGTAAATCTAGGTCTGAACGGTGCTGTCATTCCCAGCCCAATCTATATCTGCCCATCTACCGTGCTCTCCTTTGAGATTACCTTGCATTTTAAATCAATGCCAATTGATTAAATGAGCCTGTGATGCTCAAGATAAACAAGCAGTTAAGGGTAGACTGTCTATGTTTGAGCTTTCTGTATGGATTTCACTGTCACAACCACTTGAAACAAGGACCATTGGATTCTTACCTGAAAAATAACACTCAGGAAGCTGACTTGAAAAGAACTGTGGTCAGAAATTAATAATCTGCTGAATTAAAAATCCACCAGTTTGATGAATTAAAACCACACTGCACCAGGTAATGAATGGAAGGGAGGAAGTTCTGATTATCAATTGGTCCTCTGTGGTAGAAAACAAAGGACTAAATCATATGGTCATAACCCTCTTCAGAAGTTTTGCATCACAGCATGGATTTCTTTGCCTGACTGTTGTGTAACATCTTATGTGTACATCTTTTCCTTTAACGATATCCTTTATGTGATACAACTCACAGGCCATGAAACTTTAAAATTTTAAATTGAAACTTCTTTTTTCAGTCTTAAGTTTGATGTGATGTGGGTTGTCATGCCAGCAGTATCTCAAACTCCCCTTAAATGAAAATTTTACCTTATGTATTTATACAGCCCTTTATTCAAATATTGTGGTGGTGTTTGGTGACATTCCCCGAATTTGGAGCCATTTTAATTTCCATGTCAGGAAAAAAATGACACATCTGAAACCCTATTATTTCTATTCATCTCTTCTTATAAGAAGCTAGAGTCAGCTACTGTTGCACTGACTTTAATAGCACATCTATTCCATAAAATATAACTCATATTTTGTAATATTTTTTCATTGTGAATTCTTCAGTTTATGTTGTCTATGATTCTGGTGCAAATAAAACTTCAGTTTGTAATGGTAGCTTTTATGTATTTTTACATGTTTCCCAGCAAAATCATGTGAGGAATTGGTATAAAATATCTTTTTGCTGTCTTCCGTGTGAATAGGGGTCTGTGTCTTTTCTCCCTCTTTTTTACTGCATCCTGACCTTCTACAGATACTGTTGATGAGGTGTCTTTCATCTCTGCTGCACCTTGGAGTTTATATTTAGCATCTCTGCACATAAACATATCCTGTTCCTTTCCATCCTTGAACACCCACCACAAACTTCCTCTGCCTCTATCACTGTCATGTTCCTTCAAACAACTGCTAACTATTTTAGACTCTTTTTTTTGGTACACCCTGACAATTCTGTTGCTTGCTCTTTTTCTCATAAAAATGTTCCCACAGAGTTGATTTCCTTTTTTTTTTTTTTAATTTTATTTTTTTTTCCCAATTCTGATACTCAGTGAAGTAACTCCCACTTGTTCTTTTTGTTCTTCTTCCCCAGCTCCATTTACATGGTGCTCTAATGTGGTACTGCACTCCTTGTGGTGCCCCAGTTATCCAGAGGGACACTACAGCTATGGACATAGAATGGAATGGTAATGTGTAGGAAGGAAAAGCTTCACTTTCATAAATTTTCTCTGGGAGTGAGGGAGTTTCTATAAAGTAGTTTTTTTTTTTCTCTTTAAATTTGTGCTTGCTTTTTTTAAAAAAACATGTTGCCTTAACGAGATGCCAAGTCCTTGCAACCCAAGCATCACTAGAAGTTCTCTGAGTGGCAGAAGTACTTCACCTTTTTTCTCAGAAGCTATCTCATGTTTCAGTGCTCTCAAATGAGAGTTTCTCAAATGTCATATTATTTGGCTTTTTTCACACCCCTGGCCAACTCATCAGCATGGTCATTATCCAACCTCTAGAGATGATCTACTTAACACCTCATTAAAAAAAAATATGTTCAGCTCATCTCCTCTCACTGCTCTTCACTTGTCAACAAGTTCTGCTTTTTCTCCTTTTATATGCAGTCCTTTTGGTGCTCAGTATTTGTCAATCATTATTTTTTACCCTGTGGTGCAGATTTCTTATGCTGCTCTTATTAACTATCTCAAGGATGTTATGTACCACAATGTTTTTAGCTTACAGTATATATCTATATATGGGAAATTTGTTCTTGTTTATCCTTGAGCTTGAATGCTAAAGCCAAGGCATAATAGCATAGTCAAATATATGTTCTCCCATTGTTTGGTTGAGTTTTTTGTTTTGTTTCTGAATATATTATAATAAACATACTGCTATAATTTTGTAATGGTTCTCAGAAACTTTTTGGTTGCATATTTTCTGTAGAAATTATTTTCTTGCTTGTCTAGATAATTCAATATTTCTTTAGAGAATCTATAATCATACTTAAATGAAAAATTGTTAAAATTAAACTTTCAAATAAACAGACTTTTTTTTTTCTTGGCTTACTTTTATGCTCTGAAGCACTTAAAATAAAAAAAGAGACAAATTTACTATTTTTTTCCTCAACAAAAAATAATACAGATTCAACATGGAACCAACCTTGTGATTTATTTTAAATATGCAAGTAGCATATTTAGCTGTATTTGTGTCCTTTACTGCATTTCCCTATGCCTTTATTACACTCTTCAAAGGGATGTGTGACCAGAATAGTTCTTGAAACTGATGATAAATTAGCCTGATGATAGGAGTAGGTGCTTAATGGTGTTTTGGACCACTGGGGAAAAATTGGCAATTGAATGAAAAGTGATTTTAAAAATATTTAACAGTTTATGATTTCTTATGTAGCACAATTGCTTGGCTTTTTTCCCTATGCATAAAACATGTGGTTGTAGTTTGAGAAAACACCAGTGCCAGCTATTAAATGCTGACTATGAGAAGTTGACAATTGTGTGTTTGACTAGCGAGAAAATAAGTGGTAATGTTTGTGGCTGTCACCTGAGCATAAGACCAATGAGGTTTCTGAGAAATTGTAGTTTCTTGGTACCTGACAAGGTTCAATTATTTTTGATAAAAATTTGTCTTACTACTAGCAGCTGGAAACCTACCTTTCATCCCCTAAATATCAATGATAGATTTTGAAGACTGCAAGGGTATTGAGAACAAAGCTGAGCATCCCAGGACTAGATAAGAAAAATTACAAACCCCCCAAAATATTCCAAAGCATTTTCAAACAGATCCAGATCTTCTGTGATCTTGGTGTTGTGGTGGCTTTGGTTTCTCTGATATAGTGAGGTACTTTTATGCAGGAATCTTTTTTTTTCAAGGAGGTACATCAAACACTTCTGCATTTAGCACACTGAAATGTTAAAGCCATGAGATTCTAGACACAGAATAGAGTACTGGATCAAACTGTTGAATTTATAGGAAATTTTTCCTGTGGAACCAGTTTAGCTGAGCTCAGTTATAACTAGAGTGCAGTGGTTCTCATACTGATGTATCTGTGAACCTCAGTTTTAAGTTCAGGCTTGTATTATCCACTTTAGCCTAAGCAAGACAGAGCTGCTTTTGACCATACAGAGGAATGATAAATTAGGGGGAAGGAATATTATGATGCACTTTATGCCCCTTCTACAGCCTTCTCATTTTTTGTTTGGATATTAGCTAAAACTAAAAATCCGGTCTTAATTTTTAACAATCTGGGGAAAAAAGGACGCCAGAGATAATGTCACCCAGAGTAATATGTTCTTTCATCATTTTCTATCTCACAGACTGTTGTCTGTCCAGGCGCTGAGCAGGAAAATGCGCTCAGAAGACAGTGCTTGAAGGAAAAACACACGTATCTCAGTCAAACCCACATTCTTGAAACCCCCTATGAAATCTCCACAACAGATTATAATAATTTGATTATAACAGGAATCTGCCTGTAAATAATTCCTGTCATACTTAAAAAGTGAAGAATAATGAAACAGGGGAATGGAAATGATGGAGGACAATATTCTGACTACATCCATCACCTCTTAACTATACCTGTGTATTTAGGAATGGAATCAATGGCATAACAGCAACGGTCTTCATAGAAGCTGTGCATAATGATTCATTTAGGTTGACAATTTATTGAAGGCAACTGTTTGTTTCACTTCCTCTTTTTTTCCCCTAATTTTCTAAATACTGTTGATGACTTGAGTTTTATGTTTAAGGGTCAGCTAGCTGCACCAGAATAAGTAGTTCATTACTATAACTATGCTGGGGCTGTGAAAAAAAAAAAGAGAAAAACAAACATTAGCCCTGCAAATGTCATGGGGGTTAAATTATTTGCTTCTTTCCCTGCCTTGTTTCAGAGTGGGAGCTACAAAATACTGTATTGCTACGTTTGCTATCACCTCACTGCAGGAGCTCCCATTATTCATAGGAGAGCAGGTGAGGTCAATTCCATGCAGAAGGAATTGGAAGAAACCTTACTATTCAACCCTTACAGTCTTCTAGACTGTGAGCTGCGGCAAATGGATTAGGGAAAGAGTCTATTCCATCTCCATGAGGTATAGTTTGGACTTTGAGTTGACCTTGTGTTTCTTAGTGCAATCTCATGTATACCACAAGTAAGATTTTTGAGCCTTCTTAAAAGTACAAGATCACCTGGATTCTGGAAAACTTCAAATACATTTGTAGATGACAAAAGCCTGAGGGCTTTCACTGAAATTGCAACATAGTTTATTCTTAGCAATTAGAGGAAAACTGGCCATACTTCAAAGTCAACATAAAAATGGAATGTCCTCCACATCAAATTGACATCTTAGTCTTGGAATACCCAGTGTGTTGCATTCAATGTTGTTTTCTAGTCTCTGTCTTTTCAGCCTCAATATTCTGACCAATAAATGCACATCTAGGCAGCTGTGGTGATAAAGGACAACGAACATCTTTCCTTCAGATGTTTCATGTTGAATAGAGAGCATGAAACATCAGCTATATTTGTGCATCTTCCATTCAGTGGTGGGTATTTGCTTACCTTAGCATCAACTTAATAAAGGATTTTCAGGGCAGATGCAGAGACTGCTTTGCAAACCAAGGAAAATGCCCTGCAATTAATTTGATTAGTTATGAAATATTTTTAGCCTCGTAATTGAAAATCTGTAATAATTTGATGCTGTATAGAACTGAGTGGTCTTCATGTTCTTTTTTGATGGGGTGATCCAGAGTCCTTAATGACTGCAACAAAATTATAGACAAGGAGTGTTAGGTTTTCTTTTCTGTTTTATTCAAGACTGCAAAACATTTCATTCAGTCAACAAAGTGATTGAGAACAGGAAAACATATTTCAACAGTAACAGTGCAGGAGAGAATTTCATAGTACTTAGTTAAGCTTGCTGAACTGTTAATTTTCCTGGAGCTGTTTAAGTTCCACAAGGGCACTGTTTCTTCCCTTTGGCCACATCTACTTTGCTTTTCATCAGTAATGTGCTATCCTATATCCATTACACCTACCTACATTAAGCTCTGCTCTTGCATTGCATTTAAACCCATATGAAATATTCATTAGAAGATGGTGGAAAATGGACACACAGTCCCTTCTAAAAGCAAATGGAATTTTACTACCTCATCTGGAATTATATGGTCATATTAATCCTTTAGGTATGTCTCTGCATCTTACAGAACTTAAAGGTATAGGAGGATTACTCTTTATTTTTAAAATGTTATAAATAATTTTCCTTTGAAAAAATTAATTGTTAAATTTATTCTTAATATGCAGTTTTTCTAGGGAAAAATGCAAAAATGTCTCAGGCTGAAAATCCAGACCTTTTGGAGAGTGAATGTACAAAATATAGATTAACACTCTGACACAGTAAATATTTTAGAAAGGTGGAAGAAGGAACTCTCAGAAGTTAATAGCCCAGGTATGGCTGATCTTGTGTGATTTTATTCATGTGAGAAACGGAAATGTATTACCTTTCAAATGTACATCCTGTTTCCACTCTCTGCCTTGGTGGTTGAAGTGGGTCCTTTTAAAAGTAAATATTGTTTGCTCTTGAGTTAAGCCCCCTCCATCTAAGTCCTTCACTGTGTAGGCAGTTTAATTTGCCTTGTTGGGGCTATACATTTCACTGAGCTCAAGGTTAAGATCTTTAATTTAGTACAGATCTGGACCACCATATTTTTTAGTATTGCACAGCAGCTGTACAGGTTGATCAGCATGAGTATTGGGAGCATTGTGCTGTGTTCTCAAGTGTGTCTATTTTATTCCCGTGTCATGTCTAATCCAGTGTCCCTGCAATGACTCCTCAAGGAGTTCAGGCTCTGGATTTAATGTGGCTGGAGTGATTTGGTGTTGACTGGTTCTATGGCACATGTATGCTTTCTATTTTCCTTGATACACAGAACAACTCAGATCAAATACTTCAGACCACATGTGTGGTGTTGTATTAAGTGGTAGAGAAGGTGACTTTTCCTCAGCAGAAATTGCTGTATACCTTTGCTTTACAGAATTTTGTGGCTAAAGTCTAAGACTTTCCAGGGCAGTGCTGCATGTGTTGCTAGTCCATCAGTAGCTGACTTGGTGTGTATATGGCAAATTCGCTTTCGGTAGCACAGTGGAAAGCCATGTTTATAATTTTCTCATAAAACCATGTAGCATATTTCTTCTTGCCAGTTATTTACAATATGTAATTTAAATGATACCTTTTGCATTTGAGGTAATGTAGTAAGTGCTGCTCATACCAGGAGTATTTGTTCTTGTCAGAAACTTTCCAGTGGGGGAGGAAAGGTAATGTATACACTTGCTATGAAGAAGTATTAGTATGTTAAAAGAAGGAAGGGTGAATTATCCTTTAATGATAATGATAATGATCCAATAATAGATTGATTTTTATCACAATCTTTTTATTAGTTCACAAAACTGAAGTTTAATGACACATGATTTTTTATTTGGATGCACTCACAGACCTTATTCTTATAAACATTCTACATCATATTGTGTCTCAATAACCTGTGATCAGTGATGAAAGAACTTGTCCATACGTGGGTGTATCGGGTTTGAGTGACGAGGTTTGGGTAGCTGGAGGGCTGCAGGGGTGGCTTCTGTGGGACTCTGCCAGAAGCTGTCCCCTTGTCTGACAGAGCCAATAACAGATCTCTCAAGACAGCCCCACTGCTGGCCAGGCCTGAGTCTGTCAGTGATGGTAGCAACACCTCTGTGATGACACTTTAGAAGGAGAAAGAATTACTGTGCAAAAGTAATTTCAGAGAAGAGAGGAGTTAGAACATGTGAGAGGAACTGCTCTGCAGACCCCAGGTCAGTGCAGAAGAAGGGGGAGGAGTTTCCAGAGCTGGCACTAGAGCTGGGATTCCCCTGCAGCCCCTGGTGCAGACCATGGTGAGGCAGCTGTGCCCTTGCAGTCCACTGAGGTCCAGGAGGGAGCAGAGATCCATCTGCAGCCCATGGAGAGAGAATCCCATGCTAAAGCAGGTTTCCTGGGAGGCCTTGTGACCCTGTGGAGGACACAGCTGGAGCAGCCTGTTCCTGAGTTACTGTGCCCTGTGGAAAGGGACCCACATTAGAGCAGTTCACAAACTGCAGTCTGTGGGAAGGACTCACACTGGAGCATGGAGCACTCTCTCCCATGGGAGGGTCCCAACATGCTAGGCCACTGGAAGGACTTCTCTCCCTGAGGAGGAAATAGAGACCTGGGATGAACTGACCCTAACCCCTATTTCCCATCTCCCTGCACGACTTGGAGGCAGGACCTAGAGAATCAGGAATTAAGTTAAGCCCAAAAAGGAGGGAGGGATAGTGAAACATTGTTATGATTTGCTTTACCTCTCACTATAGTACTCTGATTTTGGTTGGTAATAAACTAAATTAATTTCCCCAAACCAAGCATGTTTTGCCCATGATGGTAACTGGTGAGTGATGTCTCCTCATTCTTATCTTAGCTCATGAGCCTTTCTTGCTATTCTCTCTCTCCTATCTCTACAGTGGAGGAGGGGAGTGACAGCAGTTTTTGTGGGCACCTGGCATCCAGCCAGGGTCAAACCACTACAGTGGGAATATACAAAATAGCTGCTGTGAAATAAATGCTTCAAAGTACTATTAGGACTTAGTTTTCCCAGTGGTGCGAGTGTGGGTTGTAGTAACCCCCTGTGACAATAGTCTTATTCCAGAAGGAGTGTCCACACAGGGACTTGTCCTACAAGAAGACAGTAGCAACCAGCTACTCTAAGAGCAGTCATGAGTCAGGTTGTTGCTTGCTTCTGACAGCTGAAAAATACTTCATTTATAATTCTTAAAGTCTTCCTTACTGTGCATGGTCACATATCAACTAATTGCTTTGTTACAGACCCTGGAAATTTATGTCATCTGTCAACGCCAATCTTGATTCAGAAAACAGGAAATATGAGGGTAGTGCAAATCTAGTTTTCTCTAGTGGGTCTCAACAACTATGTTATATATAGTCACATTAATGAATAGCTTTTGTATCATGCAAATAATAAAGTACGTACACACACAGTCCTGCACAAATTGTGTAGCATTCATTTGCACCTAGTAATGAATTACAAAGTGTCCTGTCTGAGTGGTGATATTGCAGGATAGTTTTGGATGTTAAAATAAAATTGCTATTTTTTATTTGATTATAGATAATTCCATAATTCACGTTACACTTTTTGCTTTATGACCTGGTCCCTATTAATACCTAATTAAACACTGTAAAATAACTAACTTGTCTCATAAAAATGGACAATTTTTGTGTCCCTCTGTGTTATAGCTTCTTGGGCTTACCACTGAAAATTGTGCTGGGTGTTTGGTGTTCAACACTTAATTGAAATTTATAAAACATTACTAGCTTCAGCACACAGTGTTCTCATGTTTGCCACCTGCTCTTTTGCGTCTGAGTCTCAACTCAGAGCCAACACTTGCTCCTTTTTTCCTTCTTAGGTATATGTCAACCATTGTGGTAGATCCCAGGTGCAAATTTGTTTCAACTGTTGGAATCTTACCTGAGTGGGGTTATCAGATTCAGCTTTAAAAGGGTAAGTGGTACTTTTGTACCCTCTGCTTTCAGAATCTCTGAGTAAAGCTAGAAGAGAATCCAAGATTTCATGCCTTACTGGCTGAGATGTACTTTGTCCAGTCTTTAATTTTGGAAGGGATAATAATAACAGTAGTAGTGTGCAATGCTTGTTCCTCACTGACAAGAGACATTTTAATGGTTTGCTTGTTTCAGAACAGGTTTTCACCCAATATAAGCTGGATAAAGCAATTTAGGAAGCAAAATGCCAGACCAGGGATGGTCCCATTGGTCAGAGGAGAAGTCTGATTCCTTTGAATTCTTGTGAAGGCTCTAGAAATAGCTTGTGTGACATCTCAGTTTACTTTTATGTGGCACAGAGAACATGACACACTTTCTGCTGGAACATGAAATCATCTGAAACTGAGATATACAGTAATGTAATTACAAGATATTTTAATCAGAGCTTTTCTTGGGTTCCTGAACAGCAAACCTTTGTTATTTTTCTTTTTAAAAAGGAAATTTTATTTTTCTGGTTAAAATAATAAATTCAGCTTTGATACTTCCTCATCTACACTACTGATTTTAATGCTTGGGCAGGTGATTAGCTTGGGGTACAGGCCCTAAAAATATTTAAATGCTATCCTGTTTAATATAATGAACATATCTGCATAAGAAGTAGTCATATCTTCATGCTGAAGGCTAAGGGATGATAAATATTAGGTGGCCTGTAGAGCTGAATACCCTACTGAGTTCCATCCTATAGCTAGCATTCTTCCATCCCTCAAAAAACCAAAACAAACAAAATTAAGAAAACAAAACCTAAACCAAAGAAATATAAAACAAATCAAACCAAAAACAAAAAAAAACCAAACAAACAAACAAACAATCAAACAAAAAAAACCCACAAAATAAACCCCCCAAAAAACCCCCAAACCCACCAAAAACCCCCAAACCAACAACTAAAATACTCAAACCTCTGGAGAGGAAGTCTGATGAATACAGATGCGATACATACTTTGATAATATTTATATTTCTTTCTGAGCCTGGTGAGAGCCTGTCCAAGAAGGTAGAAGCCTAGAGGTCTGGGAAATCCAATACCTGGAAGAGCAGGAACCTGTTATTGTAGAGGGTGAACCTGTCCTGGTGTAACTTCTTACTTCAGCTAACTCCTTGTACCTTAGTTTTGATGGGTTAGAACTGTGGGTGATGAAAGACACAGAATGATAACAACAATAATTATTGTTGTTACCATCCTGAGCCTGGCATTCCAATTTCAAATAGCTAGAAGTTCTTGTTCAAAATAACATACATAGCAAAGTAAACAACTGATTGTAGCAAAGGCAGGCTTTCTTTTAACTACAGAATCTCCTAATTTCAAAGGTACAGCACTGGATATTGTAGGCTATGCTGAAGGACAGCAAATAATTTGTAAGCCAATGTATACTGCTTGTGCTATCTGTAGGATGTCTGAAAGTATTAAAGATTCATGATCTTTTAATAAGGAGCTACAGCAGTAACAACATCAAGCTCCAGCAATAGTTTTCAGGTTAGTGCTCTGAAATATTTATTTTGTCTGATTTTAAAATGTTTAGTCTGGAACATTTTAAATTATACTTTCCCACTGTATATATTTGGCTTGTGGAGCCTGTCTCTCAGACTCTGGACAAGTATGGACTGCAAGTTACTCGATTTTATTGTTTAGAAAACCAGTCTGTGGTAGAAGTCTAATGTAAAAAACAAAGTGTCCTTTTGAGAATGCCAGGTCAAAGTACAAGGCAAAAAAACAAAAAAAAAACCCCGCAAAAAAAAAAAACAACAAAAAAAAAGAGGAAAATGAGATAATAGGAATCTTGTGAGAATTCTTTGGTGGGAATAGAGACCTCTGAAATCCAAGCACAGTGGAAATTGATAAAACAGTGTCTGAATGTATGTGCTAACAGAACAAAATCTTCTGTGAAGAATCATGATTGAGTTCTAAAATTAATGAAATGCAATAAGAAAATAATCTCATAATTACTTAACTGACTTGTCCTTTTTATGATCAGTAGGAGCATAAAAATCAGAGTTTTTATTATTTTATTGAGGATTTGCTATTTCAAAAAATTTGTCCTAAGTTGCAAGGAAACTGAGGCAACAGAATTGTCCAGAACCAAGTTAAAAGAAACATTGAAATATCACAGTAAAATACACGGAAATTGAGCAATTAGAGCTGCCTGCTTTGGTTAGAGCTGGATATTTAAATGAGGTATAAATATGTGCATTGATACACACACCTGACAACTGGCTAATACATTACATGGGAGTGGAATTAAGTATTTCAATATATGGGGAAGGGTTCTTAATTCAACCACAGTCAAGTCAGTAGGATTGGGAAGAACTTCCTGATTAGGCATTGTCAACTGGAGAACAAGCCAGACAAGTTTTTCTGCGGTCCATTTTTCCCTTTTATGCTGTCCTTAGCTTTTCTCTGATTTTTTTTTTTTTTTGATTTTTTTTGCTTTGCCTTTTTTCCTATTAAGGGCCAACTCTGTTTTCACTTATACAAGAAAGGTACAGCTGTTGGAGTGAGAGCACAGGTTGGTTCTTGTTCTCAGGAGATATGTTTATGTCCCTGGAGATATTTTCACTTGGGACAATAACAAGTGATGTGGCTAGTCTTCCTCACAGAGGGGTAGTTTTAGCCAAAAAAACATTAAAAATCTTTTAGTAAAAGACTTAAAAATATTTTTGTCTTTATTTCTTCCTGAAGAACGTAATACAAACTCTCCTGGGTACATCACAATAAAACTTACCCTAGTGACAGACCTGCTCTAATCCAAAACTGTGTCCAGCTACAACCAGTTCTCATGCATATTTGTTTTTAAAAATTAAGATGACTTTCACCAGTATTTTCGGTACTCTTGAGATATGATGACATTTAATCATTAAAAAAGCTTTAGACTCAGCATGGGAAAGGGCTCTATTTTCTACCACCATTTCCCTTCAATTATCATATAAATGAAACCAGATAGACAGCAAAACAAAATCAACTGAAATATTTGCAGCCTTCATATACACATATTCTCCCACATTCTGGTAAAAGTCTCAGTCTCTTTGTATTCTTTCCCAACTTTAACATGACCTTTAGAGCTAACCATATCTCTGTAACCTTTTTTTATTTTTTTTCAAGCAAATAGATAAGTAAATACATTATTGAAAACAACTTAAAATGTTAAATAGACAGAAACTTCTGCAAAAAACATGGGAATGAGTGGATACTGTGTTGGAACTGGAAGAAGAGTCCATGTTAAAAGCTTTTAAGATTTAACAGCATATCTATGGTTTCGTGATCAGCTTCTGACAATCTGTTTAATGAGGAGATAGAGAAAAAGTTTGGGCTGTACCTCTATATCAGTGCCATTGTAGTTCCCCAGTTAAGTCAACCTTCCATACTCTCTGTTGTTTCCATGCGGTCTGTCCCAGGTGACACCAGCAGCGCTTGTCCAGAAGACCTGGATGTCCCTCCCATTAATAGCTGTGAGAAAAGAAGAAACAAAGTGGATCCATGGGAATGGTTCAGGATCCCTCCCCAAAGAAAACAAGGCCCTGACTCAAGAACCATTCAGGGATGTGTATTTACACAGTCTATTAACCATGGAAGTAAAAAGAGTTTATTCATGAGTTTAAAGATGGGTTATTCTTTCTGAAGATTAATGTCCCAAATCAGGCTCTCCTGAATCATAGTTGGGGTATTTGTTAGCTGTAGTCACAAAAATTAATCAGTGCAGCTGTAATCAAGACTCACCAAGTTGTGTAAGTGTACAAACAAATTTTTAGTTTTAAGAAAGTTAGGGTATTGTAACAAATGTGGCTATAAGCTGTATTGTGAAAAATCAAAATTTCTGATACATGTGTTCTATTCCTCCATGTCTGAAATACCTTAGGAAGCCTTAAAATAGATTGGAAAACCTGGCCCCCCATTTTATGGCCTACAAAGTATATGGATAAGAGCAGTGTGGGATTTTTTATTGCTCAGCAATGCATTATGTATTTATGTCTTTTATTAGTGAAAGAACAAGCTGAAAAGAAGTACATTTGTGACCAGAGGACTGTATTTCTTTTATAATAGGTATATGTTTGACTTCTCTCATCAGGTATTTTTCAGCCTTTTTGGTGTATATACTTATCCACTACACTTTTGTGCTGCTTTCTTGCTTTGTCTGATGTACTACTTGCTTTTTGTCCCAGTACAAAACATTTTTAATTGCACCAGATTTGGAATAGTCTTTAGTGGAAGCACATGAGACAGAATGGGTATATCTGTGGGGATAAAGTTATTATGTCAGCAGGATCTTTTGTAGCCATAAAAAGAAGAATGAGACCTACCCATAAAGTATGTGAACCATGCAGGACCTGTGAATGGGGCTTTGGGCAACCTGGTCTAGTGGAAGGTGTCCCTGCCACCCATGGGTGGGATTGGAACTAGGTGATCTTTAAGGTCTCTTCCAACTCAAGCCATTCTGTGATTCCACAATTCTGTGAGTGTGCGGAGAGCAAAACTGAATTTTGGGGAAGACATCTGGAAGGCACCAAGATGCTCAAGAGTCATAAATGGATTGGGGTAAATAATCCATAAATGGATTTGGTGGTGGGGCTGATGTGGGGAGTTGAGGCTGACCTATATTCATTGCACTCAGAAGGGTGATGCAGAATATGATTTTCTTAGGGTCTGTCTGAGCGAGAGAGCTGAAGAGCCAACTGGGAAAAGCAGGGGTAGCAGCATCAGAAACAGACCTGTCAGATAGCCTTTGTTCCCCAGAATTTTGGTGAGTTGCGCTGGAGAGAAGGTAATTGGTGGTAGCTGTACTTTATTTAGTGACTTTAGTTACTGCGTGGAAACAGCCACTTGTTTCTATTAAAAACATGTTGTTTAAGTGGGATTAAAAATTTAAAAGAAAGCTGCCTGGGCACCCAGCCAAACAGAAGATATCCATTTATAGTTTAGCAATGATGAGCCAACACTGGGAATTACTAGGCCAAGTTCCTCCACGATGTAAGCTAATATAAGCAAGCCTGAGGCCCTGGTATATGGAATGAGGCTATGTTTCCCCAGAATGTAACCGATACAAAAAAAGCTCCTTGTTGTGTGCTTGTAGAAGTCCAGTATTAGCATAAGAAATAAGGGAATTCTGTCTGGATGGACATTGCCTGCTGAAAATAAGGTTCATACAAGGAGGGAAAGCTGCCAAAGAGGCTGGCTTTTTGTAGCCTAGAAAGTGAGAAGTTGTTAAAAACATGAAGTTCTGCAGTGTGAGAAAAGACAAGGAAGTATCCCCTACTCTCTTGTGCTACTGAGCTCATCAGGGAAGGGACTTGATTTTAAAGTTGTGTTATTTCTTTTTAAAATGGTGAAACAGCTGGATGTCACTAGATGAAGCTGTCTAATATGAAAAATACCTACAGCAAAAAAAGGTTTTAACATAGAGAAATGTAGATTTTTTTTCTTCCCATTCTTATAACTGTTGATTCCAGGCTTAAATATTTTAATAGTCGTACTAGCTCATTTTATATAGGCATTTGCTTTACATTTTGCCTCATCCAAAATTAGCTTTAGTTTCCTGCCCACTGATTTCCTAGCATCCTGGGAAATCATCACCCACTCAAAAAATACAGTGTTTTCTTTCTCAGCTCTAAGCTGATGATATTATCCTGAATTAATTAATTCTCTGAAAGCTTGAGAGCTGTGCAGTGGCTTGCCTAAAATTATATAAATTGTTCCAGACATTGTCTGGCAACTGTTTTATGTTCCTACCAATCAGAAGATGATTTATGTCTATAAAGTTCTGTATTACTCTCAGTTTAAAGGAACTTCAAAGACCTCTGTGATCTCTGGGGACGGAGTTGCATCCTTGTGACTTGATACACCAGCTGAAGAAAAATTGATATAACATGGAAATACATTGTCAAAGACCTATGCATTATTTACTGCTGATCGATGCTGAAAGTTTAAGTTTAAAAGTTGAGGTCAACAGTTCTTTGTCTCAGATATTTAATGGAAAACAATCAGAAGACTTGGACCTGAGAGGACAAGAGGTCCATTTGATGAAGCACCAATTGATCACTCCATGACTTCTCCCTTTGGGAGTGGTTTTGTGACAGAAGTCTGATTTATCATCTGTCCTGTGCAGATGCGGAATAGTGAATGCTTTGTTGTGTTCACCTTTATTTGATTGAACACTGGGGACTACTAGGTCACATGGAAGGAGCAGACAGGAGTGTAAACAATCGTAGAAGATGCATGGGGTTGTGGCTACTCTCTCAGATGGGCCTGAATACTTGGCTCAAATTCTGATTACATGGGATTTAATGCAATGTCATGAACAGAGTAATCTCTGTGTGAAAGAGATGGTACACTCTGTATTATGGGGAATGTGCTGGCAGGAAAAGCAACAGGTCATTTACCATCCTTTGCATGAGTACCAGCCTCCATAATAGCCTCATGCACTGGGAATGTTTAGTTTGCTGACTTACCTTCTATAAATTACTTAATTTCCTCAAAAGCAAAGTGTCTCTGTCAGGACAAGTGAAAGAAGAACTGGGCACAGAATGTCTAATGCTGTGACAGAAAAAACCACGAACAACCAGCATCTGTGATTACACTGTGCTTGTAATGGAAGTCTTTGGGAAACATGTATAGAACTTGAGGTAGATTGTGGAGAACATCTGCAAGCTGACAACAAGGATATCAAGAGCAGATAGGAGCGATGAGGCTATTTGGCAGCATTTGGAGACAGTGAGAGACGGGTATTGCTGAACTACGTGCAGTGAGGTGGCTGCTGGGTGCCTGAGAGATATTCTGGATTGCTCCAGGGCTTTCTGCTCCTGGGCACAGCCACACACTTGGTTTGCCAGCTGCTGCACTGATAGCGAGAGAGATTTGATGGATCAGCGAAGCAAAAACCTGTCAAAAGAGCTGGAACAGTGTAGTTTTCTGGTTTCCAGGCTCTTGATGGTATTTAAGTGTAAAGGCTAATTAAATGGCTGAAATTTTAGGAATGAAAAGAAACATTTAATGACGATTTAAAAAATTGCACTCTGAGGAAAAAGGGCTGTGTACTTCATGCACTTTTGTAGATGAGATTTCAGCATCATTGACTTTTGCAGTATTTGAAGGCACACTGTTATGCTTAAAAAAGGTCCATCTGAGGTGACAAAATTGCCTTTCAGGTAACTTACCTTAGAATATAAGAATTGTGGCTGAAAATGTATTTTTTATTTCCCATTTGATTTCTGTCTTCAGTTCTGCATGGATATTGGTGTAAAATGCGTGAGATTCCAGGTGCTTTTCAGGCTGGTCTAGACCTGCACATGAAATCATAAACAAAATGACACTTATAATACTATAATAGCTGATACTCTTGTGATTGCTAATTTTTGCAAAATTATGCCCTTGAGGATGAGTGAAGTTAATCATATTTGGTTTAAGAGACAACAGAAATTCATTTCTGATATTGGAGATATTAATGATGTCTAATTAATATATCCATTAAAAGTTTGCAAGATTAATCTAGCAAGTAAATTGTAACCAAGTTTAAATTGAAATTTTTTCTAAAATTGGTTTTCCAGGCTTTAAGATAGGATTTTAAATAGAGTGCAGTTAATAAGAAATCCCAAGCAGTATTATTTATATGAAGTAGCCGGCTGAGGGATTGGTAACAGGATCCTAAATCTTTTTTTCTTTACCTTACTAGTGTGACTGTAATCCTTCATGGTTTTAATGAATAATCCTTACAATATGTTGACTAAATGCTAAAATACATTAAATTTCTAGGTCCTGGATTGGTTCAGCTGAGCAGCCACCCATGGTGTAGAAAGAGTGGGTGCTATCTGACATGAATTGCTCATGGAAGGAATGCCAGACTCCCCAGAAGGTCACAGGGGAGAGAGCAAGGACTGAAGGGAAGGAGAGCAGGAAAGATCACTGAGATTGTGGCCAGGCTCCTCAAGAAAAACCAGAGCTAAGTGGCATGGATCCTGCTTGGGGAAAGATCCCTGAAGAGTTACACAGCATTTTGTTCTCTCTTTCGGCCATCACAGGGTCTCACTACATCGTTATTTTTGTGTGTAACTTTTTTCTATTCAAAGATTCTGGAGAAGCTGGGAGAGATTTGTTGCTGTTAGTTACTGAAATGTTTTATAGCATGAAATTGTAGGTAATTTACACCTACGGATGTAGCTTGTGGGCGTGCTGGAGTGTTTCAGGGAGCAACACCCAAAGCAGTTAAAGACTCAGGATAACCTGTTCACAAAAAAGATATGTCAATTCAGACACTGAGATTCTTTGTATAGTGAAGAGTGAGTACATTTTACATCTAGAGATGGCAGAACATAGAAGCTGCTTAAGCCAGAAAGAAACTCTCAGGATAGATGTGTTTGGTTTTTTCAGATTTAGACATTTTCTTGCGAGTGAGACAAAGACCTATGTATTGATGAAGCTGGGATTTTATGATTGAAAGAGATTTTTGCACTGAATTACTCAAATTGTTTATGTGAATATGAATTCCTGACTTATTTTTTAGCTTTAACAATAACCGAGCTGTCAGTTTTATTTCCTTGAAAAAAAACAAGAATTATAAATTAAAATGCTTACTTGTACACAAACACAGACATGGCATGAGAATAATTTGTGAAGTCTCAGGTATGTGGAGGGGATGGATTACAAGATTTGCAGCCTGGCTTGATTGGCTGCAGGCAAGCACAAAGTGCTTTGGTTTACTTTGGTGGCTACAGTGCAAAAGCCTGCAGACCCTAAAGCATTCAGCTGCACATCCAAGGGAAAGTTTATTTGTGTTTAAGTAGCAGATTTGATTTCTGTTGGGGGTTTTTTTTTTGACAAATACACACTTTGTGTATGTTGCTTCATGTGTTGTGGTTATGATTGCACAGGGAGTCTGTCACAGAGACCTGAATCCCTCACTAGGGGCATAATTACTGGGCTGTAACTTACTCATCTCCAAACCCACTGAAATCACAGGGACCTCTTTTTGTGTCAGACAATTGAGTAACTGAGGTTAATGACTCCAGTACCAAGGTGATCCATAGTGGACTGCTCTAGGTGCACAGAATGGATTGCCAAACTAGGGATACAGAAGGATCTGGACAGACTGGGTCAATGGATAAAGGCCAGTAAGATGATATTTAACAAGGCCAAGAACTGCATTTGGGTCCCAACAACTCCATGCATTGCCACAGGCTGGGAAAGAGTGGCTGGAAATCTGCCCAAGCAGAAAAGGAACTGGGGGTGCTGGTTTGGCAGTCGCTGAATATCAGCCAGCAGCACCCAGGTGGCTTAAAGGCCAATGGCAACCTGGCCTGTGTCAGCAATAGTGAGGCCAGCAGGGGCAGGGTAATGATTGACCCCTGTACTCAGCACTGGTGAGGCCACATCTCCAATCCAGTTTTGGGTCCCTCACTTGAAGAAAGACACTGAAGGGCTGGAGCGTGTCCACAGAAGGGTGATAGAGCTGGGGAAGGGTCTGGAGCACAAGTCTGATGAGGAGCAGCTGAGGGAGCTGAGGGTGTTTAGACTGGGAAAAAAAGAAGACTCAGAAGGGACCTTATTACTCTCTACAACAACCTGAAAGGAGGCTGTGGTGAGGTGGAGGTCAGCCTCTTACACCAAGTGACTGACAGGATGAGAGGTAATGGCCACAAGTTGTCCCAGGGAAGGTTTAGGCTGGATTTTAGAAAAAAAATTCTTCACCAGCAGGGTTGTCAAGCACTGGAACAGGCTCTCCAGGGAAGAAGTTGAGTGATCATCTCTGGAGGTATTTTAAAGATAGGTGGATGTGGCACCGAGGAACATGGTGTAATGTTGGACAGTGCTGGGTTAATGGCTGGACTTGATGACCTCAAAGGTCTTTTCCAAGCTAAATATGCTATGCTTCTATGAATTTTGTGTTATACAATTGCAAGTAACTAAAACTTGTGGTTTAAGCACTTATTGCACCTTCTGCTGCATGTTAGTAATTGAGTGAAAAAGGTCATACAAGGGGCACACTCAGTCTAACTAAAGGTGGTGGCAATGTCATTACAGCAATTTTATTTATCACGGCTTTGGAGATTCTCAGTGCAGGCCCACATCACATCTGAAATAGTGGAAACAAGCACTTTGCAGGAGAAACAATTTTTTAACACACTGTAGCCCAGCTGCTTGAGATGGTCTTTACAATGCATTAGGGCAAGGTTAGAAACTTTTGATGACATCTTGTCAAAATTACCACATTGCAAAATTTCAGAAACTTCTCAATTTGTAGATGTACAAGTAGGCAAGCTGAAATATGAGGAAATTCTGTGAAGACATTAATATATTTAATAAGAAAATAATAGCTAGGGGCTGCCAAGGTGTACAGGCTAGAAGTGGGCCTTTTTAAAAATGCAACATTCTCCAGTTATTTGGGGAAGATTGGGGAGATTATAATGATTTCTAGCAACCTATATTTTCTCTTGCTCATGTCCCTACTAACACATGTATTTTGTTTCAATCAGTGCACCTTTCATGTCACATGCTGATAAAATCATACCAATTATGTAGGACTGTATTTATGAAATTCCAGATTTTCAGCTATTATGTTATACTGTAACAGTACCTGGGACAGAAAGCAATTCAGCTTATGGAAATAATATTTGTTTTGTTTTTGTTTTTGTTTTTGTGGGTTTTTTTTTTCCCAACTGCATGTCTTCAAATTTCCCTGAAAAATCTGGAAAGAGTTTGTTTTGACCATCTAAATTTCTTCTTCAAAACTCTGTATATGTATATCTCGGTTTACTTGGAGAGATCCATTGTATTTTCATTATTAATTATGATACTACCAAACAGGTTTTTTAGAATTAGTTAAAACCCAAGAGGAATTAGAAATAAAAATCCTTGCACAGAGCCATTTTTTTGTGTAGTAGACTTCTGTAGTTGAAAAATATCAGCCAAATTTAGCTTTACAGTGACTGAAAATTGGAACATATCCACACATTTGGAAATAAATCTGTAAAAATTTTTAATCTATTTTTTTTGTAAAATTTTAAGACAATTATCTTTAATATCAATCTAAAGACTCCAGTATGAATTATCTATAGGAAGTCCAAAAGCTGGATCTGCTTTTCTTTTCATTGTTTTAGTAAAACTTATTTAATATTAATTTGAAGGTGGGCAATGTAAGGTAGGAAATAGGTAGTGTTAGAGATTTTCAGAAATTGTTTGATTTTTTTAAGCAGCATCTGCCTTAGAGAACATAAAGCACCCTGTCATCTATATTGTACCTGAACACTGATTACATCATGTTAAACTGGGTTTACTTAATTAAAGAAGATGAGAAAATAAGTAACTGTTTTCATCTTATATACAACCAAATCAGAGTTTTTCTTATAGTTACAATGTATATGACACCAGTCTAAGTGGAAGGAAAGGCAATAATTTGCATATTTTAATCTGGAGGTTAGGGACCCCTGTCAGAGTAACAGCCTGGCCTGGGTCAGCCAGAAGAAATAGAGAGGAGAAAAATAATTGAAAAAGCAGTTGACTACAAAATAAAATTTGTCTCATTGTCACTTAAGGTTGTCTTCACGCCTGTCTGTAGGCAAGAGGTCAGCCTGGAAGTGAAGGAGGGTAGGGTGCAAATATGTCTCACTAAGGACCGAAAGACAATTTTCTTTCCTTAGTAACAGGAGCAATTGTAATATATATTTATGAAGATCCCACATGGCATATCCCCATTACAAAATACCAGGTGTCCTTTTACCAGAAGCACTGCAGGCAGCAGGTATATCTAAAGGTTGTCCTCAAAGGCGATCTGTGTACGGAGCATGAGGAGCACTTAATGAAATAACTCACTACGACATATTGATTTTGAAGGCAATGGGGCAGGGAAGAATTTTCAGCAAAATTAAGACTTCTCAGTAGAAACAGCTGCAGTGGTGGGGCTTGTGTAAGCTCTTTGTCAGGATCAAGGGTAAGCTGTAAGTTTTTCCTTTTCTGAGCTTACTAAGATGTCAAATGTAAAACAGCAATGTGAACTTTTGTGCTTGCACCAGCTATAAATTCCACTGTCACACAATATTGCTGAGGGGACAGTAACCTTGTGAAAGACCTCCCCATGAACTGTGGTTACTGTGCTTACATAGATATGTTTAAATCCTATCAATGTCATGTGTTTTCTGTTGAGTTTTGCGTTAACCACACCATGGCAACAGTAAGAGATGAGAGCAGGGAAATGTTAATTTAAACTGGCTGGGGTTTAGGGAAGATTCTCATTTTGGCCCAACATCTTTCACAAGAAACAGGAAAGCTCCTGTTTTCTGTGTGAATAGACCATGGATGCAGCCTCTGAGTGTTGCAGGATCCTATCTCTGTAAAAGACTGGAGTGATATGCCTCTCTTCAGGTGGGAATTGCCTTCCTTTTTGATTCCTCTGCTGGTCATGGGAGCTGAGTGTGTTTGTTCATGAACAATGAGGCAGATCAAAAATTAGCAAATGTATCAGGTATTGTTTCTTAATCATGAAGGCTTCTGAAATGCTATAAAATGCACTATGTTTTCAATTTTTAGAGTCTCTATTCATTTTGGTCCCCAGGAAAAAAGGCATTCTGATTGTATTTTACCACCAGATTGGTTTGAAAAGTTGTGTGATTGAGCAGTGCTATTAGCAGGACAAACAGTCTCAGCCTTCCTTTCCACATGAACTAAAAAAATCGCTTTACACCAGCATGGAAGACAGAAAGAATAACTCCTGAATTAGGAGTGAACTAGGAAAATCTTTGGGAGAAAAGGCAGGAAGGCTGGTAATTCCATAGAAGAGGAAAGTGGAAGTGGTGTTATTTTGGAAATTTTTTTTTTGACATGTAATTGCAGAAAGCATTTCAGCCAAGCATCTAGCTCTCCTGTGAGATTTAATTCATTTTGTGTATGAGATGCTTCTGGGAAGCAGAACACTATTTGCCTCAGAAAAAGTGTGTTGTTATAGTAAAAGCAATGATAATACATTCTGTGGCAGAATGAGACAAGTGAGACCAGAGTGACATTGTGTCAACCATGGCAGAAGTGCAGAGTATTGGGTCTGGCCCCAAATGTCAATGACTGAAGTATGATTGATTGCACACTAAGTTGGCAGCGTGTCTTCAACAGTTTAACCTATCTGTATGTATGAGCAGCTGACAACTTTTACTCTTCCTTTCCTTGACTTAGTGGAGGGGGAGAAATTTTATTCCCCCTGTGCTCACCCACACCCAGGTAATGAGTGAGATCAGAATTCAGTGGCAAAGCAAGAACTGTAGTCCTGGTCTCTAAAAAACAGTGCCTTTAATGTTGGGGCAGTCTTCTTCATTGTGTGCATATGTGCTCATTGGCAGCTCAGGAATGAAGCACAGTGGGTAGGATTCCTCTCCGGACAATGTGAACTGATCAAATAAGCTGGAAAGCAAGATCCTAGTCAGATGGAACAGCAATATCATGTGGGTACACATAATGTGCTCTGGTTGCCTCTTGCAGTATCATAAATTAGGATCAAAAAGAGAATTGCATTGCCGATGCAGTTATCATCTTCCCTTACCTCTCTCCCCCAAAACCCTTGTTCCATTTTGTCACACTACAAATAAATGCTGGACTGGCTCACAGGATTAGTGCTGGGACAGTCAGTCCAGCCTAGGCAGGCTGCTCTGCTTTAGTTTTACTTGGTAGTGTGGTAATTGTTGATCTCTTCTGCCTTGTGCTTCAGCCTGTTGCAAAATGAGTTTACATCATTTTCCATGTTGCAAAGATTGTCCCCGGTAAGTGCTATGGCAGATTACGTGCACCCATGAATCACCAAATATCTCCTGTATGGGTCTAATATCTTCCTGTCTTGCTAAGCTGCACTGGTGTTTAGTTCCATTTCAGGACAAATCTGTATTAAGTCTGAATAGTTACACCAGTATGTTATGACAGCATATGCCTTCATGACTGCAGTGCTTTTACACGGGCAAAGTTGCAGCACTGCCAAGACTTATTCAAGCTTCCCCAGCACTCCCCTGAGTATATGTAGCTGTGTTAGCCAAAGCATGCTTTTAATAGCATATCTTATAAACTTTTTCTTTGGTACAGCTTTGTTTTGTTGGTATGAAGTCAAGAAACCTTTGACCAGCTGATCTTTGCCAGCAAAATATGTGCTGTAATTCCATCTTCATCTGCAGGAATTAAAAGTGAAACAAAGCTTTTCACTGTACAGTGTAAATAATGGCTTCTGTAGCTTTTTAGGACAGTGGCAAGATACGTATTCATAAAAGTGTTACTGTGGTGCACAAAACATACCTCTGTATTTCTATACGGTTTCAAAATATATATTGTAGACCTTTAACTTTGTTTCACTGCTTTACCTCCCTTTCTCCAGCAAAACACTGACCAAACCTCACACTCTCAAAGAAGCAAACACAAATCCAGAGGACAACCTTCAACTATCTTTACAGATCTTTGTCTTAGGCAGAGACTACAGGTTTTCAGTGATGGAAACCTTCACTGTAGAAGATGAGCTAAGCAAATGAGTGAATTCTGCCACATTAATCATAATGCCACAAATCCACTGGAAACACAGAGAGGTTACATTTACCCTAAGCTGATATGGGCAGCAGGCAACATTCTTAGACATTTATGCTTTATTTATTTACTAACCAAATGTTTATATTACACAACTTTCTTCAACTAGTAAAGTGGCTAGTGATGCCCGGCCTCAGAGTATTTATGTCCAGTGAATGTGGCAATAGAGCATCTCCTGGCATTTCACCACTTCAGATGACACATTCATAAATGGGGCTGATGTGGTTCAAAGAGAATGTGTTACAATAGAGCAAGGTCTGACATATGTTCTAAAATGGAAATTTAAAAAATGCCTGCATGAACAGAGTAACAAGAGATTTGCTGTTTATAGCAGAACATTGCTTCAGGGTTAAAATTTCCACATTGCATGTTGGCTACACTTCTTCTGGTAGGAGCTCCTAGCACAGCTGCAAATTCCTGCCCACCTCCCCAGCTGTCTCTGCCAGTACTGTTTGTGTCATTTGGATAAAATGAATACCTGACTCATTTGTTTTCATGCTATACTGTCACAATACCCCATCTATAAGGCCCCTCCTATGACAGGCTTTATTGTAGGCATGCATACAGCTGAGGTTTGCAGGATTTGATATGAGTTCTTGGAATGGAAGACCAGAAGTCAGCACTGTGCATGTCTGGAAGGAGCTCATGCTACCCTGTGTGCACTGATTATCCAGCAGGTAAGGGAAGAAACCAGTTTATGCTGAAGGCATGAACTGAAGGCTGGAGAGACTGGTTGGGTGATAACTGATGAAGTTCAAGCCCTGTCATTATTCTGATTTTTATTTATTTCAATAAGCAGAGCACTTCAGAAATTATCAGTGCATTGAGTAAACATATCATACCAGATCAGCACATTCAGATGATGCCTGCCTCAGTATCACCTGAACTAAGGCTACAGAAAGATAAACTACTGGGAAAAGCAGAAATTATTTGTGACAGAACAGTTTTTATTAGAAAAGACCAGCTAGTCACAAACAAAACTGTACCTCTTTCTTTTCCCTCAGCAATCCCTGGGTTTTAATATAAGCCTTCACTAGAGGAATGCTTGACTACAGGATAAAATTTTGGCCCAAAATAATGAATTAGGGACGAAAAACCTTATGATTGGTAGATTTTCTGCTTTCATGCCTCATGGACTGATCTCAAAACTGCTTATTAGCTGGTTCTGTTTTGACCCCACAATAAATGAGCAGGAGCTATTTCTATAAGAGAAGGAGTAAGCAGGTTCTTGTATTCAGACACCCCAAGTGGCATGCAAACTCATGGCAGCATGTGGCATTCCAGTGCAAAGGAAAATTAACCCTGTGGGTTGAAAAAGCAAAGATCTCCTTGTAATGTACTTTATAGAGGCAGATCTCTAGGAAAGCCATGTGACACCACTTATATTTGTGGAGAAAACAGGATCTAAGGAGATGAGATGGGCAGAACATTTATAAAGGCAGATGAAGGCAATAACCTCTCCATATTTTTTTTTTTTCATTTCATTTCTTCTGCAACACTCTATACTGCTTCGCCTTGCATCTTCATAGAAAATGAAGGAAGTATGGATTATGAGGTGAGGAAAATGAAGGATGTGGACTCCGAGGTAGGGTAAATATTGGTTGAATTGATGGGCTCGGTGTTTTGTGATCAGTGACACAATCAGTTCAGCCAGAGCCCAGTCACTGTATTGTATCCAAGAAATCAGTCCTGCAGCTAGTACTTCTTATCTTTGGTAATCTCCTGGATGATGAGAGCTTGCTTTCAGCATGATTGCAGATGACAAAGATGGAAGGAGTGGCTGATATGCCTGATGGTTGTGCTGCTGCCCACAGGGACATAACAGGCTAGAGAAAGGAGTGACAGGAACCTCCTGGAGCTCAAGAAAGGGAACTGTCAGGTCCTGCGTATGCACCACTCCAGACTGGGGCCAAACTATTGTAAAATAGTCTGGCAAAAAAGGCCCTGGAAGTCTTGGAAGGCACCAAGCTGGCATCAGTTGGCAATGTGCTCCTGAAGCAAAGAAAGCAAACAGTGTCCTGGAGTGCATTGGGAAGAGCACTGTCAGCACATCGAGTGGAGAAACCCTTTCCCTTCAGTTTGCCCTGATGAGATGTGACTGAGTGCTGGGTCCAGATCTGGGTTCCCTTGTGCAAGTTGGCACACTGCAGGGGCTCCAGCAAAATGCCACAAATATGATTAAGGATTTGGAGCATCTGATGTAGGAGGAGAGGCTGAGACAGCTGGGACTGTTCAGCCCAGAAGTGGGAAGGTTCTGGGAGATCTTCATGTGTAAATATCTGACAGGGAAGAATTTTCATAATGATGCAGAGTGGCAGGAAAAGCGGCAATTGGCACAATGTAAAAAATTATTCCATTTAAACATAAGAAAAGCACGCTTATTTTTTTACAGCAAGGATATTCAAAACATTTGCCCAGAAAGTTTGTGCAGTCTTCATCCATGAGGATATTCAAAACCAAACAAAATCCTCAGCAACTGCTCTTGCTGACAACCATCAGGTGTACTAACCACTTCTTGTTTCGTGTCATCTGTGAAATGGATCAAAGGAGAGGCTTGGAATAGACAGTCTCTAGAGGTCCCTTCTCACCTCAGCCATTCTGTCATGCTATGCCAAAACTCTTCACTTGATATTGCCAGCCATTAATTTCTTAACTGTAGTTAGGAGAGAAGTGAGGGACTATGACAGAGACAGGTTTTGAGAAGACAAGAAATCTTGTCATTCACAGAAATCATTTGCACATACTCTTCTTTTATTAGGTAACCTTTCCCCTTCTACCCTGCACACGTGTGCCTGTGTGCATGCAGGAGTGTGCATGTGTGCACACCCTTTCCCTCTTCCCCTTACACAGAGAAATACACACTGGAAGAGAAGTGAGTGTGTGTGTGAGAGTGTGTATGTGTTTTTTCAGTGTGGTTAAGTATACATCCAGGTTTTGGGTTTTGGCTTTTCTTTACTGAAAGTAAAATAAACTGAGAGGGTGGTGGTTTTTTTTCCCTCTCATCTCCAATTCAATGGCACTCTACACTGTTGGCAGCTGAATCTGACACTGGAGCAGACAATAGTTGTAAGGAGAAATGGAATTACATTTTGCTCCCCTTTAGTTTAGGCAAATTTTCAAAATTAAGTGTTAAAATGCAAAAACACTGTAAGGGTGAATTAAAATGCAGAAATTGCCACTCACAGGAAGCCTGCACAATTCTAATTCTAAACATCATTAGAAAAAAAACCCCATTCTATGTCTAACGATCTTTTTTTTTCCGAGAGGGGGGTGGAATGGTTAATTTGAATTACAAAAAAGCCTTGATAACCCCCCACACATCAATTTACCTGTGAACAAAAAGATTCACACAGAGAAAATGGGACTTGGGACTATTTGATAAATTACTGCAGACTGCTTGAATATTCCATTAGCAAAATAATAGCTCGTTATGGAACCCAGAAGAATGTGGTATAATTATGATAGTACCATCCCCCCCACACACTATGGGGTAAGAGGAATGCAAATGTTAGAAATGATAGCTACTTAACCACAGTTTGGAGATAGGCCTGAAAACAAATCGAAAGGTTATATGATCTCAGGCATTCATAAGGATTTCTCCAATGTCAATGCCTTAAATTGCTGAATACATTCTAGCTAGCTGAAGGTCATATTTTTATATGACCTTCATAGTCATCCTTATTGTGGTAGAGTACAAGAGCCAGTGAAGAAGGAGGAGGCCCTTTTGCAGGTGAGATGTAAACAAAGAACAATTGAAGCCTCTGCCCCAAAGTTCTTACAAACTAGAGCTAAACAAACGATGCAAAACAAAGGGCTGCTGCAGTGACACAAAATAGCATTTTAGCCTCACATCTGGTTTTGTTTGTTCGGGCTTGGGGGGTCACTTTGGAAGTAAATGGAACGGGAAACCAAGCAGAGTGAGAGACCACAGCGGGGGAGTGGAGTGAGGGAGTAATCCGTGACGGACAAAAATCATTGCAGGTTTAGAAATTTTTCTAAGTCTTAATTGCTTCTTCACTTGTGGCAATGGACACAGCTGCTGGCACACGTATATAAACACGGTGTGCTGCTGTTGCCCCGTGCCCAGCGTGCAGGATGCTTGGCATATGGCGCAAAGAATGAAAGAGGGTCTCTGTCTCATTTACTCAGTGTGACCTGGCTGCTTCCAGCTTTGTAGTTTGAGCTCCTCCAGCCGGCAAGCTCCATGCAGCGCCCTCATCCCCGTGCTCTGTTGTGATGCAGATATAGCCCCTCCTCCAAGGGCATTTATATGTGGATGTGAATGCAAATTAGAAGAAATAAAAAAAAAAAATCTGCTTTTTTAAGATCAGGTGCCTCAGAATTCAAAGAAATGATGATAAAAATTGGTCAGACTATGCTAACATTGGCTCCATTTGCACAGGAACAAATTTCAGTGGTTATGTAGGACCTTTGTGCAGACATAGGCTGAAATCTGTGTTCAGCCTTTACTTCTTACTGTATTCTGCTATTAACAGTTGAAGTCTACAAAGTCTATTATCTCTTCAGAGTAAGTATCTGACTGATCAGCATTGTGTTTTCTTGGAAGTAGAAAACATATGAAAATAAATGTTAGAACATTTTCTAAAAAGTCCTTAAAGTGTTAGAATCTGAAAAGATGTTGAAGAACATGAGTTCAATTGATCAAAATGATGTTTTTTTGAAAGCACTTTCAGCTAGCTAGGCAGCTACCCTAGACTTTAAGGCTGGGAGGGAGGAGAAAGCTGTTTGCAAGTACTTAAACTCACAGCCTGTGAAATAAAAAGGCATTTCACAGCAATCCCATAGCAGCATTCTAGCTTTAGATACTAGTCCAGTGCAAACACTGGGATGGCCATCATCTGATGACTGGCTCAAGGTTCAGTTGAGTAGAGAGCTTTAGGATTGGGTCTTAGACAATTTGAAAGAGCAAATCTTGGCACTATCTTAACCAGCCACTAATGGAACAACATCAATGGTGTCTCATGGTGAATTATTGATTCTCTCTCAGAAGCACAGGTACAGCCATATAAGCTGCACCAAGGTGAAGAATTGAATGTTCTTTGTCTTCTAAAGGATTGTTTACTTGCATTCTTTTCTCCAGGCTTCCCAGCAGGTAGATGAGTTAGGAAAATCATGTGAGGATATTTTGTTGACTCCAAGGTTTCTACAAATCTCTGTAAGCCTCCCAGTCACTATTTTATGAAAATTTTTCCAAGAGGCATTTCCAAAAGTACCAAGTGTCAACATTTATAAATAATATACAGTCTAGAACAGGCTGTGTGTTTGTGAGAGTGTGTTAAAGAATAAATAGAAATGTTCAATGTGATGTGTTCATAAATATGTAACAAATGCCCTTCTCTTGCTCTCTGGTTTAAAAACAAAATAAAACAAAACAAAAAAAAAACCCAAACCAAACAAAACAAACCAAAAATCCCCCACAGCCCACAAACAACCAAACTAGTCATATTTCTTCAAGGCTGCAAGAATCTAGTTTCATTTGTGAGGTGACAGAATGTTATATGTGACATTCAATAAACCACCTAGGCAAAGCTAAACAGTGCTAATCAAGCCATTTAATCTTTTGGAGTTAAGAGCTGCAGTAGGAGAATAAAAGGTATAATTAATAACTCCAGCTGGGAAAGTAAGGCAGAGCAAAACAGGAGCTAAGACAAACATCTGGTCTTTGTTTTATGAAACGTTTACCATGAAATCAAAACTTTTTTCCACTCTTGTGAAATGTGCAAAAATTCCTGAGTTGCAAGCCTCAACACTGGAAAAAGTTTGCACTGCATATAAAAAGGAGTTTTTCACATGCACCTGAACCTGAACATGCAAATAAATGCATGGATGTGTGTGTATGTAGGTGTGTGTCTGCCTTTCTGCCTCTACAAGTTTGTTCTAAGGTAAAATCACAAATTATATCAAATTTTTAAATTCTTACGAGGTTGTCACCTTTTTTTTTTTTCCTATTCATAATACATCTGCCTTCATGAACAATTAAAGTTTAATGTGCAACAAAACATTTATCAACCTCGTTTAGCTGCCTTGTGCTTAGCTGTTTTTTCTGCCTGATTTGTCTAGATGTTAGCATGGTGACTTCTGAGTGCTTTGCTCTGTCTTGGGTATGCCCTTCACAGAATTTAAAAAATAGAATTATGCTCACCATTTCTGTAGATAAGGATCTGCGGTAGAGCTAAAATGAAATATCTTGTCAAAGGTCACAGAGGAAATTTTAGTTGAGAGAAGGATGAAGCAGGCTTTAGGATTCTGGCACATGATGTATGAGTCATTAAAGTCCTAATGAAAGACTATAAGGTGAGTTACACAGTCTTACAGCTGGAACAGGCTGAGCTGACACTGCTGCAGTTGCCAGTGGTTACTGGCATAGTTTGAGCAGTCAGGACTTGGCCAGTGGTGTGAGCTCCCATCCAAACAACTTATGCCTTGGATTATCCCTCCCCCTCCTCACTGTTACCATGTGAAATTTACTCATTAAATAGCTTACTGGTATTAAATCCTACCCATCATTAGTGTTTCTAACATTTGTAGCTGTCATCACTGAAATTTTTGCTGGTAGTGTAATAGAGAGATGGAATTCTGTGCCCACCCCAGTTTACAAGTGCAGGATTTCTCATGAAATTCTGTGGTCAACAGGGCCCTGCAGTTTATGTAAATTCTGAACATGCTTTTCTTACTCTCTCAGTTTGTTGAGAAAGCTGTCTATATATTTGTCACACTTGCACAGCAGGGAATGATACTTTGGCACTCCCTCTGTGGGCTCTGTATATTCTTAAGTGAAGAAGAAAGCAGCATTCCCACTGTAGTCCAGTCTTTGCTTGTCTGTGAAACTGTGGGCTGTGACAGCAAAAACAACATGCATTACCATGGTTGTGGAAAGATGAAAGTCCAAGGGCATTTGTGTTTCTCCAGCCAAATGTACAGTGCTGAACAGGTTTTTAAATTACATCTCTGGGAAGAAGAAACAGAGTCTGGACAAATTAACAAAAAAAATTACATCTGCATTTTAATAGAGGGGAACTGGAATGTATTTCTGTGATGAGTTAAAAATTCAATCATTTCAGAACCCTAAAATGGCCATGGTTTGTGTTCCCATCCTAGAAATACAACTGCCAACGTAACTGGAATAAGGTGTTGCAGAAGGAATGAATATTGTGAATAAGCACTCTGGTCATAGCTAAGACCTGTGTGGAGTAATATCTTGAAAGGCTCTTTATTAAACTCTTGAAAAGATGCAAAAATCAGAAATCTATCAGCAATAGTGTGGTCATCAGGACCAGGGCAGAGATTGCCTCACTATCCTGGCCAATGGTGAGGCTGCAACTGGACCTTGAATCCTGAGTCTAGGTTTGTGTTCCTCACTACAAAAAGGAGATTGAGTTGCTGGAATCTGTCCAGAGAAGGGCAATGAAGCTGGTGGAGGGTCTGGAGCACATTTCTGATGAGAAGCAGCTGTGGGAGCTGGGGGTGTTTAGCCTGGAGAAAAGGAGACTCAGGGGTGACCTTATCATTCTCTAGATTCACCTGAAAGGAGGCTGTAGCCAGGTGGGGGTCGGTCTCTTCTGCCAAGTGACAAGTGACAGGACAAGAGCAAATGGCCACAAGCTGGGGGAGGTTTAGGTTGAATCCTAGGAAGAGTTTCTTCTTCAACCAACAGGGTTGAAGCACTAGACTAGTCGGCCCAAGGTAGTGGCTGAGTCCCCATCCCTGGGGGTATTATAAAGCTACATTGATGTGGCACTCAAGTACATGGTTTGGTGGTGGACTTGGCAGTGCTAGGTTAATGGTTGGCCTCAATGATCTCTCTTTTCCAACCTAAATGGTTGTATAAGTCTATGAAAAGCACAATGAATTGATCAGAGGAATCAAGACAATTCACTGGTAGCTAGGTTTTTCAATTTGTTGTGTTTCTCAAGCTTATTTAATACTACAACAGGATAAACCCAAAAAATCAACAATTTCTTTTAAATTCAAAATTTTTAAAACAATTAATTTGTAGTTTCCTGGCACATTAAAATATATTGGAATAACCCCTTACAAATAACAATATTACTTTTCTGGGTTTCTTGTTTGTTTGTTTTGGTTTGTTTTCATGTAGAAACTGCCAAAACAAATTAATTTGAAGAGAAAAGAAAAAAATTGCCATTCTGAATCAGCTGTGTTGGAACATTTTGACTTTATCTGAAGCTTTAAAAACACTGTTCTCCTTTAGACAGGATCTTTCCCAAGGACAAAATATGCCTTTTTAGATGACCCTGCTCTGGAAAGGATGAGAGCTGTGGGTGGGTGGAATATGGCCATTATCGTGCACTGGTCAGATAACTCTGATCCCATGTCTCTGTCATGTCCAGCTACCATAGACAAGCAGATTGAGTGGAGTCCTGCAGGCTTATAGGATAAGGAGAGTATGAAATTCCCACACAAAATGTAATACAGGCTTCCATATCTCTTCATAACTCTTATGGTTCACCCCATTCTTTCCTCAATCCCATGGAATTCAAATCCAGCTTCACAACCTCCAATACAATAGTTTCAATACAATAGAAACAATAGTTTCCCACTACACCTCCCAAGGCCTTCCATTTGCCACCCAAGTACAAGATCTGATGGTGTTCCAGAAGTGAGTTTTCTCCTCACATAGTTCAAATTTCCTTACAGTGATGAGAAGCCTATAGTTGTCTCTGCACCGTTTTTTGCAGTCATCCTTGGGTTGCTTGATTGTCTTGTTATATTTTACCAGCTTCAGGTTTCATAAAACAGTCCAAACATGATTTCTGCAGATATCCATGATCTGGCAAAAAAAGGATATCTTCCCTAATTTGTCAGATCAGCAGCAGATATCAACCACAAAACTGTTATTACCAGGCAATTAATGAATGGCAGTAATCCACAAAGAGTTTTGTTTACAATAGAAATGATTCAGGAGGCCAAGTCAGACAGAGAGTTGATCCATAACCAAGTCATAAGTTCTTCACTCATCGTTAATTGTACATCCTCTGGTGTCACAGGAGAAGAAAGGCAGAATGTGCTTAGATCCTGAAAGCCTCGAATTAGTTTTTGCAAGTTTTTGATTGGGCCCAAATATTTAATCTCAGATGGATTTGTCTGTGTGATTATTTTACATTCAGTAATTTATTCCTACTCTTGATGAAATAGGGTGGTTTGCTTTGTTTGTCATGGCTCCTAGCAAACACCCAGAAAACATGTACAGCCTCCATTGCTGGGAAAACTGATACAAATGGTTATATAGAAATATAAGCAATTATTTAATAATAAACAGTTATATATGAGAATGATTTGTGATGAAGTAAGAGCAGATTCACTTGAGTAAATTGGTGAAACCTGGTTTTCCCTTGACTCAGACATGGAGTTGGTTGATCTGAGCAGGACTGTGTACCTCCAGGTTTCTACTTGAAATACTGCAGGGAAGGTGAACCTCTCTATCCTTACTGCCATTCTTTTTGTTTTCCTCCTCATCTATTCAAAATAATTCATCTTCTTCTTTGAGGGGTATGTACAAGAGCATTTTCATTTTCAGCTGAAGTGTACCCTCTAGAAGCCAATATGCAGATGTACCCTTGTATATCATGTGCTGGACTTTATACTGGACAGAGGTCTCAGGCTCAGCAACTGGATTCTGTTCAAAACAAACTAAACCTAAAGTCATATTCCATGAGCACAAACAGCCTCCTTCCATCACTAATGGGAGTTCAGTCAACAAGAAGAGTAAGTATTCAAGATAAAACTCCTTGAAATGTGTATGCTGATGGTTCTCAGCATTGGCTGTTTTGTGATCTCCTATCAACCTCCACTACATCCTAATATAAACATAACTTGTAGACATGGTTGAGAAACAAGCACCCTATAAGCGCTAACAATATCAAGATTACCATTTTCATTAGCAGGTTTGGGGAAATTTTAATCTCCTCTGTGATTGCTGGGAAACCTCATCATTTTCAGTTATAAAACTTGTGGGACACCAGCTTCCTGAAAGAGCTGCAGGTTTCAGGGTGTTTTCATTTATGGAAGATTGTATTACTTTTGATGTTTTTCAAATGAAAACTAGACCACGAAAGAAGAGGTGCTTTTTTCCCCTGCATTCCAGCCATACTGTTTTTTGGGCAAGCTATTGAATTATTAGTTTGGGAGCCATTTTTCTCCTCTCTCATAAGTAAAGAGAGCCCACGTATTGTGAACAGCATAGTATGGAAATGTTGCTTTTTTACCTTGGGGCGCAAGAGCTTTTATGATTTTCTAATTTGCCTTAAATTGAGAATCTTTAAAGGGAAAGGACAGGGTGTTTTACTTGAGTCCTGATAAATGTGCAGCACTGATGGAGCTGAAAGATTTTGTTACCAATAGAAAAGTATTTTCATACTTTATGTTGAAGAACAGATCAAAAACTCCTGTTTTTCCACAATAATTCTTGAGTGTGATGTGTTGAGCAAGTCTTACAAGGACAAGACTTTTTCCTCAGCCTAGGATATATCAGTTAAGTATAGCTGAGGTATAGACTCTTAGCCTGGGATGTTGTCTCTCTTCTGTGTCCATTAAATCTTCAGCTTCTTTGTTGCCAACACAAATGCTGATTCGTTTTAATCATGATGAGAGAGACCTCCCTTTCTTTATAGAGATGCTTTGCTGAGTGGGTCACTGATCCTTTTCTAAGACTGCAAAAGATCCAGAGGGTCTGAATGTTTTATTTCTTACCCACCCCAGGTCATCAATTGAACTTTTATATTGGCAGAGGGAGTACTAATTTCTTCCACACATCTTTTCCTATTTTATTCATTGAAGCTTCTCTCAATAATGGGGTGGTAGTTGAATATTTGGATGTAAAACAATATTTACAAAAATAACGTCCTGTCTGATACTTAGAGACCTCTGTCTGAAAGCAATTCAAAAGGGAATACTCAGGAAGAGATGCCCCTCTCTTCCCTGTCTTGTCTGTAAGGTCTTGTGTAGAGGGTGCATCAACTTTTTAGTGACCCTTGGTTTCTCTGGAATGTCAGTGTCCCATGTAATCACAAGGGAAGAGAAATACATTATGTTAATTTTCCTTCTAGACAAAAAATCCACATATCTTGCTGACTTCTTATTCTTTAAAACTGTGCTTACTTTGTTCTTTCTTCTAGAGCATGTGTCAGTAGTCATGACTCAGAATAACTCGTATCTGGAGTGATATTGGGCTTTCACTCCAGGTTATAACTATCAGAGCTTCTTGAGTTACAGATGATGGCTAAAGTCCACACAGAAAAACAATTTTGCACTTTTTGGGGGAATGGTGCGGGGAGAGACTTTTTGAAGTGCTTAGATCCTGCCAGAGCTTTGCAAGAAGCACTGGAATGGACTGAACTGCTGCCAGGCTGCAAGGGATCTCTCAAGAGCTGCCTCCCTTCCCATCTATCTGGACTCATGATGAGTGAGGTGAACCACCTGCTCTGCACACTTGCCTCGTTGTGCCATGAGTCTGAGGTGCAAAGTCCTGCTGTGGAGGTTGGAATAAACCTAGCTTCCTTTAATCTCCTTGTCAGAGCAAAGTAAAACAACATGCCACGTAGTCCCCTAGCCTGCCTCCAAGGTGTTTGACTCCCACCCTTCTCAGAGAAAACTATGTTCTGCATCAGGTACAGTTTTGATAATACTCTGGTTCTCTTACAGTGGCAGCATTTTTATGGCAGGAGTTCTTGCTCACATATCTCCCATCAAGGAGAATGGTAAAACAGCTCATTCAGTGATGAGCTCTTCTTGTACTTCTTGTATTTACTGTTCATTTGTGCAAAGTACAAAGTCACTTTCTCATCCAGCTTTACGTCCCTTTCATGTATGGCACATGTCTTCCTGAATATTTGCACAACTTCTGAGCTTTTATGTCATCCAGAAAAAAATATGTTACTATTACATTTGGTGGGTGGGGGGAAGTCATAGAAAATATTGGTCATTGCCAGCATCACTTGTTGGCTGAGGTAAAAATGGAATTAGGCTGTGGTCTCTCCTTTAAGCTGAAAGAGAGATGATATCTGTCTGGTAAATCCTTTGTTAGTGGAGATGAGGCCCAGTCACTATAGCTGCAGAAATAGTCTTTAGCTGCCATTTTGTGTTTTTTGCTCTTTTAGGCAGTACCTGTTCCTTGCTATCATCTCCCAGTGAGTGAAGAAAGATGTGGCAAAAACAGTATTTCTTAGCAGAATTTTTTCTCTCCAGATCAATATGCAGTCATGTAGCTGGTGTCAGGAAGAAGTGAAAGGACGTCACTTGCAGGAGAGAGTAGGACAGAGACTGCTTCAACTGAAAACAGATCTGTGTAGCCATGGCTTTATCAGCTTCAACAGTCTTTGAACTTCCCTCTTAGTGGTTTCTCTCACATCAGATGTTACATCTAGATACTGAATAGTAGATGCTGTAATTTGCTTTATTTTAATTATTGGTAATTAGTGTCTCTCCCAACAGGGATCTAAAGAAATATTTAATCCTTAAGACTATTGATTAGGGAGCTCAGTGAGTGTAGATTGTAATTTGCTATGGCTATTTGTTATATTAGAGTAGTGTTTTAGGCTGTTTTGTTTTGCTTGGACAGTCTTTGCTAAGTGTGGGTTGTTCATTGTTTAGGTACACAAATCTGTGCTTTTCAGTGAGGCTCCTTCTCTGGATATTGTATATAGGATTCATGGGTAGCTTCAGAAGACTTTTTGTTACCCTCTCTTAAATACTCATATGGTGGATATAAGACAAGGAACAACAGCATCTGTTATATATTCATGAGGAGTGGATTCTACATTTGAAACTTCTGACCTGACAGAGACTATTGAGCAGCAGATGTTTCAGAAGACTTTAATCCCTCACCTTAAAATTTCACAGAGGTCCTTTGGTCTAAATTTTCAAGGTTTCATTGAATTCTTTGTTGTCTATTTTTATTGCATGACAGTTAATTAAGGAGCAGAACTTAAATTAAAGATTTTCAAAAAACTAAGATAATTATTTCCTCAGTTATTATTATGTTTAAAAATGACCCCAATATTAAAAAAAAAAAAAAGGACAATATGTAAAGGCTGACAACCTTTAGATGCCAGCTAACAAACTCTGTTATAAAATAATTTTTCAAAAAGCTTTGATTTTGTCATGGATCATGCTGCACTGTCTGACTAAGGTGTGCAGTGAGGCAGAAGTCTGAAAATTTCTCTGGTGGACGAATGAAAGGGAATTAGAAAATTACTTTTAGCCTCACCTCAGTTTTTCATGAGAGCTGTTCCTTTGACTGAAATGTACTTGTATTATTTCACTGTGCATGGGTGCAGCCTGCCTGCTCAAAGCAACATGAAATGAGTGTGCTTGGAACTGAGAAGCAGAGCTGGTCCTAAGACAAAATCTCAGTGTCCCTGAAAACTTACGAAGCTTAAATCCCAAACCTGGCCTATTTTTCTGCAATTACTTCAGTCCAGCCCCCTGATCCAAACTCTGCTGAACTTTGGGAGTATTTGGATGTGGTTCCAGAGTCTGTAGTTTGAATCCAGCTATATCTAGGAGGACAGATTTGTAAAACAGATGTTTTCCCACTGGAAGTATGTGCATGAGCCCTATTAGTAAAACAAAAGGGTTTGTCCTGCAAAACATATCTGAAACATTCCCTAATGTGCTCACCAAACAGAAGAGGAAAGTTTATTCTCCGGGCAGCAAGTTAATATCTCACTCGGAGTCAGTTTGAAATGCTTCCAGTATGGCTGGCATCTGTCACCATGTTGAAACAAAAACAGTGGCTTTGAGGAGTGTTGTGGAAACACATTATGTCCTGTTTGACTTGAGGGAATGTTTAGGACCAAATCAAGTATCAAGTGGTTATTCTGTCATCCAAAAGGTGAAATCCAAGCCATACTGAAATTTGTGGAATAAATCTCATTCATTTCAGTAGGGTTAGGATTTTATGCCAAGTCTTCAACATTGCAACAGGACTTACCTATTTCATTTTTCAGAAGATCTGGAAAATTTGCATGCATATACACTGAACAGTGTTTCTTGAAGAAGACAACTTTATGCATCTGTTATAGCCAAAAGCTGTATGGTACAAAAGGTATTTGCTCAAATTAAGGGAAAGAGTCATCACCACAATTGTGGTCTTTGCTGATGGAAAGGCACTGCTACTTTGACTTTCTGACAGTTGCTTGAATGTCAAAGAACAATTTACTATTACCAGTGTAGATATTTGAATATGTATTTATCTTCCTTTTTTTTCCCCCCTTTTTTTTAAAAAAAAAATAGTGGCCCAAATCCAAGTAATTACATATCTAAATGTGATCTTTCATTTGCTTTGGCTATGAATCTTCATCTGTCATCATTTTAATCCATCTGCTGAGGGAAACGATAGAGACTGCCATACCTGAGAAAGGAAGAATGCTCTCTTGGATTTCTCTGTGCTAGAAGTATTTCAACAGATGCCACTTTTTTTTGTCATGTCTTAGAACAGCCTCTTTATCTGAACTCTGAATACTGCTGTTTGTCTCATAAATATTTTCTAGTACTTAACCACTATGTATTTGACTTTTTGAATGACAGACTGTAATTCCTCTTGAGCCGTAGTAGCCTATCAAATTGACATCTATTTTAATTTTACACTTTCCTTCCTTTATCATTCCTTTAGTGATTTGTGTGTTTACAGCCCGAAGTATTCAATGCATTAAAGAAAACAGTTATTTGGCAGTTAGATGAAATAACTTAAAAATTCTTTAAATTACAACAACAGATGCTCTAAACCATGTTACCACTAAAGGGCTCTGCACTGGGCATGAGAAAAGAAACAAAAACACCAATAAGGTCAGTCCCACCAATAAACCCTTTAGCAGCCCATGCAAAATGTGTGAGGGAAAGCAGAGATGAAAATGTTAAAAGGAGCTGCTTATTGTTACCCCATGGTTTTACCATAAAATGAGGGCTACAGTCCAGACCATTATTTTGAGTACCTTTCCCCTATTTATTGAACAAGGATGTCCTTGTGACTGGTGGGTATTAAATTCCTTTCCAATTCTATCCAAGTAGACAAGCTCTCCTCTTACTCATTCTAGAACTGGGAAAACTGAGCTACTGGGAGATGAAGACGTGGATGAGATTAATATTGAGAAAGATCAGAGTCTTTTTAATAAGAAATTGAAGTCCCATCCATAGGCTGAGTCCTGCTTCCTGTGCTCCCTTTTCAACTATGCTGTAGAGCACGGAGAAGTTGTCAGTCATGGAGCAAGCCTGAACATCCCAGTATTCAATGTTGGCGGCATAGTACATACACATCATGCAAAAAAGTTTAACATAGTCTCTGGTGTTTCCATCTGAATGAGCAAGAAAAAAAAAATGGGCTATCTTGGCAGTCTTAACTTTTACATTAACATGTAATATTGGGTATATACACAGGCAGCTGCCTGAACACTATTTAAGCTGGGTGCTGAACTAGGTGCATGCACTGACAGGCAGTAGTTAAGCTGTTCTTATCTTTTTTTCACTGTGTCATTGATAATGATATTCTAATTCTTTTAAAACCACGTTCCTTTGGCTATGTTTTGATAGCATGGTTGTTATTCCAGTGGTCTGTGCCATCCCGTGACAGTGTCATTTCTGCCAGAGGATTTTCCCTTAAATTTTGGTTTTGAGTAGCTTTAGATATTCTCTAAAAATCATGACTGCTCTAAACCACAAGGCTGTAGTTAAGCACAGTGGTGTACATCAGTGTAGTTTTTTTTGGAGTTTATGAGAATGTTTGCAGTTTATGACACCTGCAAATTGGCTTTGCCACTACTTGACATATGAGATTTGTTGTCGTTGAAACCACAATTTTTATTTTAGCAGAAATGAAGGAACATTTCAGAATGTTCTACAAGATGATAACTGATCTGAATTTGAAAGCTTTTTTTATTTCAAATTCACAGTAGCATAAAAAGAAACATAGTAACCAGTAGCAATTAACTCAGTAACATAAAAGAGCCTAGTGTATGCTGCTATGTTTTGAAGACTGTACTATAGGAATCAAGGATTAGATTTTGATAATGTTTCTTATATACTATCTTCCTTTTCAACTTTCAGTGGGAGGACACCCAAGATAAGACCATATGAAATCTAAGAAAATTAAAATCTATTTCAAAAGAAGTAACTGGGTAAAAAAACCCAAAAAACAAACAAACAAACAAACAAACAAAACCACAACAAAAAAACCCCAAACCAAACCAAACCAAACTAAAAAACCAACAAACCAAAACAAAAAACCAAAAAAACACAAAACCCAAAAAACACACCACCCCCAAAACCCAACAAAAGCCCCCAAAACTTGTTCTTTGAACTTTACACTTTGCTAAAGAAAATGCTATTTTTAAAACCACGCAAGCAATTTACCGAGAAAATTATTGGTTTTCCAATGTCTCATTTGCAGACAACTACTGGTCAAACCAAATTATATGGAAAAAAAAAATCATTAAAGTCATTGCAGTGACAAAAGTAGACTGGATTCATACAAAAAGCCTGATTTGAAGGAAATGAGACGCTCCTATACTTTGGAGAAGTCACATAAAATGTGATGATTTGTCCAAATTTTTTTGAGGTGTTCAGCCTAAAGAATTGTAATTTCTACAAGTTTGGCTGAAAATCAATATTCCTTAGATGCTTTATTAACTGCAATTTTCTTTGCATCTTTGAGGCTAGAGGAGCAGAGAGTAAAGAATAGAGCAGGATGGGACAGAGATTGGACTCAGGTCTATTGATGCAGTCAGACACGAAATGATCACACAGAGACCTGGAATCTTTTGAGATGTAGCGCTGAGGCCAAAAGAGAGCCTTTGTTTATTAATTTCCAAATATATACTTTTATCAAGGTGACAATGGATTGGAAGGTGAAATTCCCACCTCTCAACCACATTGGTCAATCAGACTATCAATCACATTCTCCTTCCATCTGAAGGAATGCAAACATTGGCCATATTTACAAAAGACAATTCTTTGTTTATGTTAAAAGGCATGGGAAAGTGAGAAGCTCTGACTCCAATATGAAACTTCAGAAGGCTAAGAAAATTCTGGGTGACAGTCTATAAGGATGATTTTGGACGATTTAGATGTTTGGGAGACAGAAAGGCGAAGAGTCATGGGCAGGAACAGCCTGAAGCTTTTGAACTGCATTTCCACTTAGATTTGGAAAACCATGTCAGGTTTATGAATTGCAACATTACTTCCAGCTGTGAAGCAAGTAATTGTGAAATATAGTGTCAAGCTTTGTCCTCCATCCACTGCTGAGGGCAGATTACTGAAGATAACATCCTCCTGCTTCCAATTGCTACTGGTTACTCTGTTTAATACCTAGAAAACAATGTGACAGAGGCAAAGACTGAGGTCCCATTGTGCTTCTCCTTGATGCAGATTTATATATTAATTTTTAACATAATGCTCTTCTCTATTTTTTTTTTAATTTATGTTACATGATCATGTGATTAGAAGCCTGTGATACTAGCCCTCAATTTATCAATGCAATTTGAACTTGGGTCCCTTTACAGGTTCATGTGGCTTATGCGTGTGACGGTGAGTTTTCTGACATTGGTTCAGCATCATTCAGTTGGACTGAGTAAACCCACTCAAGGAACAAGTTGATTCTGACAAATAAATAAAGATATTAGTAGAACATTTGTGCCTCTCTGATAACAGGATTTGGACAGTGTGCAATGGGTAAGGCAAGATGAGAGGAGGGGATTGCATGACTTCATGGCAAAGGCAGCATAATCCTTGCCATAAAAATGCAATTCTACCCTTTGTAGCAGCATTTAATTTCTGCATAATTCTGGGAAATCCATGGACATAAACACACATTTGGGCAGCTGTTCTTCTGTGCCCTGCTATAGTGTCAGTTTCAGGCACTAATTGCAGCTCTGTGATTTGTTTTGTACTTACAATTGCGTTTTAACTTTTCTGAGGTTTTCAATGCACAGAATGATACAACAAGCAAAGGAACATGAAAATTGATCTAAGGTTTTTCAGCTAAGAAATTAAGAACTCCTCTAAACTCATGTATATGCCTTAGCTCTTCATTTATTACATAGGGAAAATCTTATGCTCTCCTTCCATAAAAGTTTGATAGACCATTAATAGTTGGGAATAAAAACAAACAAACAAACATTAAAATTCTGGGCATCAATGAGGAAATTGATATCTATGCAGAACAATACTGATATTCTGTTTCTTCTCTGAGGTTAGTCTATGAGGCACTATGGAAAGAATATTGATTCCCATTCTGGAGGTGTTTTCTTTCCTGCAGCCCGGGTAAGGCAGGGGGCATGGAGAAAATACAGTGTAACTGAGTGGTTAAATACCCACAACTCAGATAAATATCCACACATTTGACTTTGCTGTCAAAATTTTCTACAACACTTGGTATTTCGGAGCATTACAGGTCTAGACAATTTCTTCCAAGTTACCTATAACTCTGTGTAAGATGTTTTGCCTGTAAAATGGTTTTAACAGCTATTAGTCAAGAGATTAGCATTTAATAACCCCTCTGTAAGTAGGTCTTTGAGGTGGCAAGCTGTGTGAGAATATCTCCTGAATTTTGTTCAACCAACCTTCCCATTCCAAGGGGTTTCTCAGGCCCAATAACAGTAGTCAACAGCTTTTGGTCTCAAAGCGCAGGCAGTGCTGCATGCATTATAGAATTACAATGTGCTGAAGGCAGCTTTGGCATCATTCATCCAAATGGTCAAAAGTCACTTCCAAGTCTCTTTGCTCATTTCCAGGTTCAGAAAAGTTCATCCCATGGGAATGAATTTCCTGACCTTTTTTTTGCTGTGAATAGCTAGCACACCCACTCAAAGCCACATCCAGCCAATCGATGATGATGTAGAACCTTCTGAAATAATCCATACAATCTTAAAATAGTAGTCTTTATTTATACAGAAAACAGAAATGACATACGGTTTTTCCTTTCCTTTCTTTTCTCAAGATAAGCTGAATATCTTCTGCGAGTTTTGCACTTTAGCTACTTTCAGAATCCCAGGCTGAATCTCTTGACCTATGCATCTGAAATCCACTCTAGCTGCGTTTTCCAAGCCAGCACTTCATTAATTACTATTTTAGGGAGGTGAGGTTTCTAAAAACTCCAATATACACTATCCAAATAAAAGCAGTGATTAGTTTTAATGTTAAGTTTTATTATAAAAGTACAAAATACTTGTTACTGCTGTACTCTGTCTGGATAAAAGTCTTCCTTTAAGACAGCATTTTGTAATTTATGTCTCAGCCTCCATAATGTTAGTGAGATATTAATATATGCATGAAGAGCAGCAGTCAATGTAATTAAAGTGGCAAAGTGATAAATGCATAGCCATTTTGCCTGGTAATATTGTGTATTTAACAGGTTTATTTGTTCAACAGTTCTTACTTTAATTATATTTTGCCATTTGGGAATTTCAGGCATATAACAATCATAGCTCTTCCATGAATATTATTCTTAAAATAAGTGTTCATGCATTATTAAAAATGCACATGTGTTTGCTCATTTATTCATTTACAGTGATTTTTTTTCCTCTTTTTTAAAAACACTGAATTTTTTTATTTTTCCAACAAACTTGGAAAGAAAAAAACAACTCATCTGTTACAAGAAAAGATACAAGGCAGATTTCTTGCTGTGTGTGAGCTCTAATTAGGACTTATGCCATATTTTATGACAGAGAAGCTAGAGGTAGACGTCACTTGTTTTGAAGGGATGGCTCCAGAACTTTCTATGGATCCTGTGAATGCACAAAAACAGTGAAAGAAAATTAACAAGGAATTTGTATAACAAACGGAGAGACACAAAGGAGTAGTGTCAGACATTAATTTTGGTGTTATTGGGTTTGGTCTCAATTGTGACAAAATAGTCTGTTGGAATATTTGCATATTTAGACAAAGTAAATTTTTGGGTTAAACTTACCTGGGATGAAATTCATCTAGCACAAAGACACCTATAAGGCAGACTGCACAAACTGGCATACACTTTTATCCCTTTGCACTGAGTACTTGAATATAGTCTGATTGTTGGGGAACACACAGAAATACACATTTACAGGTAACTTGTACAGTTGTTGGAGCATGTGCATTGTTGAAATTAGAGACCAAACTAGATTCTCAGTTGATGTAAGTTGATACAGCTCAACAAAGCAATTAAACTTGAATTAGTAAGATCTCATTTATACTGTGACCTTTTTAGAGAGAGCTTTTGTGATTTTTGTCGTAAGTCTCACAGCCTGCTTTCTAAATTTCTATCTCCTTGAATGATGAGATTTCAAAGGAGTTATAGCCTTTTCTCAGGGTACTGGAAATCCAGATTCTGGCCTTGATAGTAAAGAAGCTTCAAAACACATATCCTAATGATTTAAAGTAGCAAGAACAGAAATAGGAATAACATTGCACCACAAAAAAGTGTTACTATTTTTAAGTAAATTAAGAAATAACTTATTTCTTAAGTTATTTCTTAATTTACTTATTAGTTTTCTTCATTCTTATTATGCTTGTTGTTTTTGAATGGAAATAGTCACCCTGAGTTTTCCAGAGAGATGGTAGTTTCAGTGCTTCGGACAGCTCTTTCAAGCTCAGCAGAATGAGTTTCACAATGTTTCCTCCCTGAAATCTGATGGATGGGGAGGTAACCAGCTTCAGACTGATGGTGATGAGGTCTTGTTTGCTGGAGCACAAAAGCTTAGTGAACAGTCCACTTCATCTCTAATTAAAAAAACATTACAGCTCTAAAAGTTACTGGCCATGAATTATTCTGAAAATGTTTAACCTGCAGATAAGAAACCACTATCAACCTGTCACATTTCCCCCACTAACGAGTTCAGCATCAGTTTAAAAGGAAGTGCAATTCACAAAGCAATGGCTCTGTCATAAATTACAGGTATCCGGCATTACAAGGAGAGAAACAGTAAAATAGCAAGGGACTCTTTGCTACACACTGACAGTGACAGAAAAACAGCACTCCATGGGGCTTAATCTACCATGGCTTGTTTATTCCTTTTCACATCCATGCCATTTCTGAAACACGTGATGCTGTATTTCGCTGCTACCTGCAATTAGCACAAGTGTTTATTTAAAGCTTTAGGGGAGAGAAAGAGGTTGTCTGATAGAAAACACTGGACTCTCTAATCACTCAGGTAGTGAAAAATGGTGTTGTCACTAAACCCTTCCTCTCATTTGTTTCCTTGTTTGTGCATATGTGTGCATGTGCTTGTGTTACTTTGGATGAGTTTCTTTTCTTTTGTCTTTAATGAAGTTCATAATCCATTTCTGAATTAAAATCTTATAAAAACATCTGGTTAAAAAAATCATGGTGTACACATTCAGAAAAAAAAAAAAAAGAATAAAACACCTGTGATAGTACCTTCATGAAGCACCTAATAGGATGAAGAAGAGCTTTCCGCGAAAAATTAAAAACAGAGGGATGTTTTCCCAAATAGTAACAGCTACATAAAGCAGATTAATCATGTTTGCTCATATGAATGAGCATGGTATGGTAGCAGGAACATAGGAGAATATTCCTAAAATCTTTCCCCAGTTCTGTCATTATTATTGGGCTTGTCTTTCATGGCTCTCTCTTCCCTCTTTTCAAAGCTGGGTTAGCAGAAAACATCTTTAGCTATATCACAACAGTATTTACTACCTTGTAGGGACAGATTATGATATTCCTCTTGTAAATTTGCACAAAAGGATGAGGGGAGGAAGCCCGTCCTGTGAAAGGAATGGCTGCAAGCGGGGTGAGACGCTAGGCGTGCACAGAGCACAGAAGAAGGGGGAAACATGTCAGTGGATACAAAGAAATGCTGAAGTATGAGACGGTAGTCATATTATTATGTTTCAGGAAGGAGAGGAAGCAACTGTAACCTGGTATCTCTTTCCTGAGGTCTTCTTCACTGAGCAGTGGGATAAAAATGTTTTTTGATTCTAACCCTTAATTCCTTCAAATACCTTTTTTGTTTTGCATTCAAACTCAACAAAAAACTGCAATCAACAAACAAACAAACAGAGAAACAAAAAAGTACAAACCTTAAAAATTTCTCTTCTTGCTCTTTTAGTGAGTAAAGCCACAGCAACAGGTCTTCATTCACTCAGACTGGATTCTTGCTCCCTCAGGTTTTACCTCTGACTGGAATCTGAACAGAAAAAACAGCTATTTACATCCTCATGCTCTGAAACATTATGAGGCCTTATTGGCTGCAGCCATTTGCCACAGGGTCATTAGAGTTTGGTCTTCGTACAAAGATTTGAGGTATGAGGTGTAGCTAGCAGCCTGTAGCGAGCGCTGATCCAGAACGGTTGGGACAAATGGAGATGAGAGATCTCTAGAGCCCGGTCTTATGATACAGGGTTTATTGTGGGGGCCCTGCTCGGAGATGCCAGCCGCAACTCTGAGGCAGGCCCCAAGGAATGGGGATAGGAAGAGAGAGAGAGAGAGGTGTTCGAGGGAGTAGGGAGAAGGGGAGGACAAAGACAAAGGAAAAGATAGCAGAGAAAGAGATAGCTAAGATAGCTAAGATGGTTAAAAGATGGCACCGTCTTCTTCAGTACCCCTTATCAAGGGGGCTTGAATGTGGGTGGGGGAAAGGACGTTGGACCAATGGGATTACAAATACATCATACTTCAGGGGAAGGTTACAAGTGCGAGATAAACTACATTTTGAGGAATGAAACAGAACATCTTATCTGACCCTTTACTTTGCCTGTGGGTCAGAAAAGGGAGTTACTTCCACCAGCTGCACCACTGCCCACCAGCTGCTCAGCAACCAAGGTCTGTCATCTCAAAGCTCGTTTTCATCTCAATCTGGCTCACATCTCCCACTAAACAGTCATACCTATAGGGCCTTCTTATTTCATCTTCCCCAACAATGAGGAATCACAGAATGAAGGCTTTGGGGTGCTTATCTGTTCATCATGTGTTTCCAGACTTTTGGCAGGTAACCCAGATTCTCCAGCTCTCATAACCCAGTGGCACAGTCCAAAATTCCTTAAAACCGAAAAGCTGGAGGGATTGCTATGGATATTGGGTCTTGGAAACTGTTCCTTGTGGCTTGGAGAAACAGGAGGTATGCATTAGGTGCAGAGATTTAAACTTTGTCAGCAAAATCAAAAGCCTGAATATTGCTGCAGTAATCCTGCTTAAATTTGCTACGATTTCAGGATATGTTTGGATGGATTCATGATGTTCAAAATGTTTCTTTCAGGCAGACATTGATATCTTTTAGGGAAAAAGCATTTATATTATCAACAAATTATTAAACATACACAATATTTTCTAAATTGCTCTTTTAGATTATTTGTAAAGGAGAAAAACCTATTTCCTTTCATAGTGTTTTTATTTTTCTGTCTTTGAGAAAATTATAATGTACAAAACTAAGACTAGAACTGGATGCACTGTCATGGACTGATAGAGCAGCTGTTTGACATTGGTCTTTTTTGCTACACTAAGGAATATCATACTGTGATTATTTTAAGCCTTTCAGTTCCATAGCACTTGAATTTCAGCTAACTTGTGTCTTCACTATTCAGGCCTTTAAACTGCTTTCTAAGTCTTATTCCAGTTTATCTTACTGTTCTCATTTTTGGCTTTACTCTTTGATTCTTCTCTGTCATTTTATTGATAGATTCAAATCTGCCACTGGAGAGTCCATTTTTCTCCACAGAAAGGAGTTAGTCAATATGCCCAAAACACTGTGAAGACATATCATACAAATAGGAGTACAGTGCCCAACATTGCCAGAAGAGGCTCAGCAAAGGGCTGTTGCCTCACCCCTGTTAAAAGCACAAAATCTGCAGGCATCAATGAGCAAGAATCATCCTGCTTTGCTTCTTTCTGGCCTTGCCAGTTAACACGAGGAAATAAACAGATTCTCTTAAGGAATGTATCTGCAGCAACAGCGAGTGCTTTCCTACTTTCTTGAGTTGCTTTTCCATCTCAGTGACAACGCCTGTCTCAGGTGAGTTGGCAAACACATCCTGCTTCCAGAGCTGATAAAGACTCTCTGCCTTCCATGTCCCCTCCAGCGGTGTCTGAACTGTCCATGCTTGATAGTGGCACAAAACTGTTGAAACATTTGTACAGTGGATGCAGCCATGACAAAGCAAAGACATGCTTTATCTTTCCCAGGAACTGCCTGCCCACTGGAGTCAAGCCATCTCCTCTGCTGAAAGGACAATCTGTACCTCTAAATACTAATCTGACTTTAGGTCGGCTGAAACTTTATGGGCCTCCCAAGTCTTAGGTGTGGGTTGTGCCACAGTTTGACTGAATCTGGGTGTTATTGTGGTGATAAATGGACACGTGCCCTTTCCTTGAACTGTTAATGTTTCCACAAAGATTAAAGACTCTTCCTATCTATCTACCTTCCTAGCCTAATACGTGATATTTCTTCCGAGGTTTCATTCCTCTTTAGCAAGGGTACCTCTCCTGCATCTTGACCCAGGGAAGAAAATGAAGGAGTGGATCATGGAAGCTGGTCAAAGAAGTCTACCAATCAATAATCCTAAGGCACAAATTAAACAAACTTTTAAAGTCAGGAGATACTGTGGCAGCACATCTTAAATAATTGTTTTGCATTTTGGTCAAAATACTTCCTTTTTCAAAACATCTGAGTTTTCAGCCCTCAATAGAAAAACAAAGCAAATCACAAAACATCAAGTGAACAGACCAAATTACTGAAAACTACATAAAGAACATCTACTTCTAAGTACAATTTCAACTCGTTGAAGCTTGACGTGTTTGTTGATGGGTTTTTGAATGTTTTTGACCATTTGAAGAACCAGTAGATGGTGCTTAAGAATATGCTGCAGTTTCTTAACTTTTTAATATCAATAACTTATGGTAATTCAAGTTCCCTGGGAGTAGTTTATCTGGTACTGTTTAAACTATATTTTTATACACTAAGGGAATGAGCCTCCTACACAGAAACTCTCCTGCACAGAAACCATATAAAACACTTCAGTGCCTTATTTGCAGTAACTAAGTCTCATAATACTACCATGATATAGCTTAAAGGCCTTATCCTTTATGTGATCCTTTATGGATCACCTGAGGAGTACATTTTCTATGACTTGCTCAATCTTACACTGAAAATCCACAAAACTGCCAGGAGTGGATACTTGAATTTCTTTGAATTTTCTTGCTTGTTCTAGTCCTCAAAATCTACAAATACTTTTGGGCTTCTGTAATGCCTCAAGGAGAAACATGTTTAATTTTATACTGTACCTTTGTCAAGTCATGGAAGGAATACAGATGAGACAGGTATTTCGAAATAACAGTATTTCTTCCTTCTTTATCAATTAGTGAATCAAGAATGTGTTTAACATATCAGACAGAGAAAAAATTACAGAATTTTTTCTTTTAAATCCAAAAGCACACACTCACTATGGCTGAAGACTATCCACTTCTATCAAGGGTGAAAACTACAGTATTTAAAAATTTCAAGATGAACAACATTGTCTTAGTGCATACCTCAAGCAAAATTTGCTGATATGAGTAAGAGCTCCTATTATTTTTATTCAGTTTATGTAAGTGGCTTTCTCTACATGACTTCTGCATAAGACAGTCTGTGGAAGGGGAAAAATGTCTTTGCAGGTTTAGTTGTGACTTTATGCATATTCAGTATTTATGGTGGCACTGCTTGAGCAAACCTGTGATTAATGATCACTGTCATCCATCTTTCCATAAAAATGCTTCCTCAGTGGCAGAAATGCAATGGTGCACATCTCAGATAACATACAATTGAGGCACTATTGTTTTTTTAACTTATGCTACTTGTTTCATGCAACAGCTTCAGTCACTATCAAAAAGTTTTAGTTTTAGATATTATGTAGGAAATACTCACTTAAGGTTTTCCTACATAATATTTTACACTTATTTCAAGGTATTTCCGGTCTCTTCTTAAATCTTGCTATTTTCTGAGGTTATGACACAATGTTTTATCCCCATCCACCTTCCTGTTTATAGCTCCATAACTATTCCTTAAAGTGTGGGATGAAGCTACTTGAAGAATGGGATGGGCTTTGGCAGATGTTAAAATTTCAATAAATATAGTTACACTTGGAACACATAGTTAATGGGGTTCTCATAACTGTTGCTGTAGTAAATAATGTTACAAATATTGAGTTGTCAGAAATTTAGGCTCTATCTAATCTCCTTTGATTTAAACTACGTTAAGATTTCCTTTACTCTGTAGCACTACTCAACCTTTCAAAAAAGTTGGATCAAACTTAATTTAATCATAGCAGACTTAGAAGCCTTAATTGATGATTTCAAATCAAGAGTATATCAGTGAATTAGGATTTAGTAAATTTACTCTGGGCATAACTTTGAATATTAGGATTCTACTAGTTTTTACTGGAATAGAGAAGCTTGGTAAAATTTTGCCACAAATACATATCCATTCAGTCTGTAAGCTTTCAAAATTTTCCAACCTAAATACATCCAAAATTAGTAATTTCAAAGGAAGTCCTGTCTCTGTAACTGTTTAGGAACTAAGGCAATGGCCATCACTAAAATACCAATATTTCTACAAGGGAAAATAATGTCTTTTTCTTCTTCTTAGCTGGCACATGTTCACTAGCCATGTATGAGTCTTGCTGACAAAGAATCAAAAGGACGAGAGAGATTAGCTTTGTCTTTACACCTAAATATGAAGATGCACGTGGAATTTTTTCCTCTAGATCCCAGAATTTAGGCCAGTTCCTCATCAAATAATGTCTCAGGAAGTTGACTCTAGTAATCTGGGGACTGTACTATCAGGACAGACACGTCACAGGTTACTGGGGCTATTTGTACTTGTGTAAATGGGTGAAAAATAATCTTCACATCAACTTAAAATGATGTCATGCTCTTTCTCCTCAAAAATTTTTCACAAAAAATTGCTGTCATAAAATGTAATTTGAGGAATCCAAAATGCATTGTCTGAGGGTTTTCTTTTAAATCAAACATGTCTTCATGAGTTCCACAGTTCACGCCTAACATGATTAGCTCCTTGATGTTTGTCCACACTTTCCCACCTGTACATCAGACTTCCAGGGGCTGTGTTTGGGCTGAAATTCAGGCAGCCTAGAAGCAATGATTCTAAACTGAATGCATCCATGCCACTTCACACGCAGACTAAAAACCCTGTTTATCTGTATGCCTACCAGCATCTGGGATTCAAGTCCCTTCTAAGGATACAAGCAGGTTTTGGAAATTCAATTTGGGAAGAAATCTGTTTGTGTTTCAAAAATAAAATTTTTCTTGAAATTTGTGTTTTAATATTGGATAGATTTCTAACTTCTTTAATTCCAAACATCCCTCAACCTCCAATTGCAATGACAGTTTTTACTAGCTCCATAAATTGGTCTGTAAACAGCAAAGCTGTAGATGTTCTAGCATGTAAACTTTATGGGATCCTGTGTCTCATTCCTGTACTACCCTGGGCACCTGGATGCAAGTCCTCTATCTATGTATCTAATATTAGTATTGGCTGCATACTGCCAGTGTGAACCCAAACGTAAAGAAATCTCCCTCTGGCTAAGCCATTAAATGCTGTGCCAAGTGTATCTCAGCTGGAAGTGGCTTTTTCCATATCTTCCCAATCTCATATGAGTTGTTTTCCCTTCCAAAGGTTGTGAAATATCTGGGTCAGCAGGTATAATAGAAAGGCAAGTGGAAAAAATCTATTTTTGCAACTCCTGAGCCCAATTTCCAGCAATATATTGAAATAAGATGTCATGCATGCATGTATGTATAATTGATTTCAGATGTGTGATAAAGTTGCCAGAGATATACTCAGCAGAAATAACTGTAATTTTTTCACATGTGCTCTTTTCCCATCAACTTGGCCCCCAGAACAAAAATTCAGCCCCAAATGGAATGTATTCATATTGCTGGGCACCTGCTGCTGTGTCTCCAGTCTCTCAGCTGGGAGAGGATGGAAGGTTTGATGCAATCGTGGCATCTGCTATAACTGGACTTGCTCGCTTTGCACCTTAACGTTTTTGCAATTCTGATTTCTTTTGTAGTCGTTGCTTTAGCCCTCTTCTCTCTCTGATATTGAACTCTCGTGACACTGCTTCAGGAACAGCAAACAACATGCTATAGTGAGAGGAAAGACTCTTTTTCAGTGCTTTTAGCAATGTGACCTTAAGTATTGATTTATAGCCTGCTGCAGTGCTCTAGTGCAAGAGAGAACTGCGGTAATTAAGTTAGTATCTGCGCTTTCTAAAATAGTGCTGAGCTGCAACAAAAAGAGACCCTTTATTTTTCCTCTCTGCCTCACAGTGAATGCAGATGCAGGCACTGCCCTTTGACCCTGCTCAGCTTTCCCCAGCTGCAGATTATTTTTCTCTTTCTGTGCCTTTAGGTGTTGATAGACAGAGTAGAACCCATTAATTCTTGTGTCTGACTTTCTTTTTTAGTGCAGGCAATGGAGCAAGTCTCTATGCTTGTACCTGACTTTTAAAACATTTTTTTGTCCTTATGTGGATAAAAAAAAAGAGCAGTGGGTAAGGAATATAGGAAGAATAAGAAAATTCAGTAGAGTGGGTGGTCACGAAGTGGCTCAAACTAGAAAGCAAAACCTTTTACATGAAAATTCCCACTTCTCAGTGTGACACATTATTCTGAAATTCATGTATAAGGTAACAGGGTAAACACAATGAGAAATCCCTTTTGTATTCCATTACAGTCATTAGAGAAATAGGCCACAAAAGGTAATGGCAATAAAACTGAATACCTTGCAGTGAGCATGTAAATTACATGTTAATGTATGCAAATTAGAACACTATGTTCAATGTCCATAAAACTACAAAATAGAGCTAATTAATGGTAGGTAAGATGCTTCATTTTATATTCACAGAGTTACAGGGGAGGTAGTATATTTTTATAATTGTGGAACATTGGCCTTGGGGAACGCATCAAACATTCAGTTTCCCTCCTCTGGCAAATTCGCCCAGCACACTGGAAGTAATTGCCTTTCTGCTTCCTCACCCAAGGTCTTACTTTGAGACCAGTCTCTGAAATTAGAAGTAAAGAAACCCAGAAAGATTTCCAGTTTTGCAATTACTTTCTTGTGGAACTAGTTCTTATTAGTGTTAATATTTTCTCTGTTCAGCAAAATACCTGAACACATTTGGTACCCTTGGCATATCTGAATAGATTCTGTAACTGAATCCTCAGATGGGTATAGACTTCATCGAGCCCAGCTTTTTAGGTAATCTGTTGCTAGAAGAATTCACAGTTCAATTTCCCAATACAATGTGAAAACAGAGCACCTGAGAACAGATTTACAAAAAGTGACTCGTCCAGGAAAAGAGGTGAAGGGAGCATGGGGTCAAGCCCCATTGCTGGAAGACACCATCAGCACCAACGAGGCAATCTTGTCTGCCCACATTTTTGAATTCTGCATGGGAAACAGCTCTGGTTTTAAAGCCATATTTATCCTGTGCCCGAAATTAATACCCCAGTCTTTTTGACTAGCCATCTGACAAAGTGAAGGGGCCCAGGTCAGGATGGAACAAAGCCCTGTTAAAGATATTTGTAGGTACGTGGGTGCCTGTGTGCATGTCTGTGTGCAGCCTGGGTGAGCGCTTCAATACCATTTGAGTCAAAAAATGAATATTTGGGGGTACACATGAACTTCAATATAAGCAATGCATATCAGTGAAAGGTCTTATGAGTTCCCTTTTGCTGTAAACGTCCTTGCACCCTAATTTGGATCATAGAAACACAGGATCACAAAATGGTCTGTACTGGAAAGTATCCTAAAGATCATCTTGTTCCAACTCCCCTGCCATGGACAGGGACACCTTGCAGCATACCAGATTGCTCAAAGCCTCATCCAGCCTGGCCTTGGACACTTCCAAGAATGGGGCATCCACAGCTTCTTTGGGTGTTGCTATTCCAGTGCTTCACCACCCTCACAGTCAAGAATTTCTTCCTAATATCTAATCTAAATCTGCTCATTTTTAGTTTGAAGCCATTATTCCTCATCCTCTCACTAGAAGGCCTTGTGGAAAGTCGTCTGCAGCTGTCTTGTGTAGCCCTTTAGGTACCTAAAGATTCCATAAAGTCTCCCCAGAAAGAGCCTTCTCTTCTTCAGGCTGGACAACCTCCAGTTTCTCAGCCTATCTTCATGGGGAAGGTGCTCCATCCCTCTGATCGTGTTTGTGGCCCTCCTTTGTACCGGACCTAACAGGTCAACCTCCTTCTTATGTAGGGGGCCTCAGAGCTGGATGCAGCACAAGATGTCCACAAGAGTGGAGTAGAGGGACTGCTGGTCACAAGGGAGCTCTCTGGACATCTACCTGTGTGCCATGGATCTGTGGCCATGCCACACTCTTCTGCAGGTCCCTGGTGAGAGGCTCTGCTGAGCCCATGCAAAGGCAGATCAGCTTAGCTGCTTTGCAGAGCTTCCCGCACCATCCAAACTGGTGGGCAGCTTCCCAGACACAGCACCTGTGTCCCTGCACCAGACCAGCTCCAAGACGTGCTGCTCCTCCTGGCTGTCACTCCACCACAGTGGTTGCTTCTCTCTGCAAAGGTCCAGTGCAGCAGAGGAATGACCAGTTTGTAAAGAAATCCCAGTTATCTGTCACAGATGATGAGTGGATATGTTTTGTGCAGGGTCTTATTTAATAGGCCCTGAGTTGAGTGATGGTGATGAATGTAATATGTTTTAGGTACACGAGACAGAGGTTTTAATTTGCCAAATACTTTTCATGAGCCAGCAGTTCTCCTTCTAGAAAGCTGTTCAGTTTCAAACAAAACATTTATCTTATGTGCATGTATGTGTGTGCATATATACATAAATATATATAAAATCTGCACCTGTTTGGCAAAGCAGTTGAACTTTGATCAACTTCAGGTAAATGCTTACCTTGCACTTCATGTAAAAATTAACCCCATTGCTAAACATGTGCCTAAGTGTTTTCTGATTTAAGATGGTTTTCAGGATTGAGGCCCTAAAGACGACAAATGAGTGCAGCTGTTTCAGACAAGAAAATGGAGGCTGCCATAAAAGAGACACAAAGACCAAAAAGTACATGAAATATTGTAAGGGCTTTTAAGTAGAAAAAGAAAAATATGTATGATGTATGATAAAAGTAACAAGCTTACAGAGAGAAACAACATAGAAAATGTCAGAATAGGACAAAAAGGGAAAGAGAAAGTGGAAATAAGGGATACTGGAATCTCAATTTAAGGCAGAACCTTTTCTTATGTTAATAATTTAAATAAATGTACTTGGTTGACACTCACAAATTCAGGCTCTATTCTGACTTGTACCCATCCTGCCTCACATCTTGTCATACTTCCCTCTGCTAAGGAATTTTGAGAAAGTGCACTTAGAAGCCTCATATTGCAGGGACTTTCAGTTACAGGACAGATGCAAAAAAATAAACTTTTTTTTCCTAAGGATTATAGGAATAATTGGGAGGTGGGAGGGAGGAATTCTGTGGAATGGGGTATCTGAGCAATAATTCTGCACAAGAGCAAAAGTTTAGCTGCATGTAAGACATCTTTCAGACTATCAAGGAGCTAAAACTGCCTTGCCACCACTGTACAGTAGTGCCTGTCACAGCCAGTGCTGTTTGGAAGACTGCTGATTCAGCATGTGATATGCTGAGGGCTTGAGCTGATGTGAACTCGTGACAGCTATGAAAGGTCTGCAGTGACAATGACGCTGTATTCTGATAGGAGAAGGAAGACTGATAGAGAGAAGGATCTGACCATAACTTCCTCCAATAAAATATTCTGGTACTAAAGCTTTTCCAATGTCTTCACAGAGCTTCAGGCTAATCAGATAGACCAAGGTATTTGCATTAATTATTTACATCAGAGGCAATTGGGAATATTTTCTTTTTTTTTCTCTTCATCCCTGTCACCTTTTAATTCTGAACTAAAGCTATTGGAAAAGTCAAAGGTCTTTACCCAGGCTGCAACCATAACACAGTTTTTTTCTCCCCTTCTTGCTTTCCCTTGCTACCATGTGCTATACATTTTGGACAGAGCACAGCAAATCTAAAACTGATGGCCTTGTTTCTTTTGCTTTTTGGCCCAGCACAAGCTCAATACCTGCACAAGAGGGGAGCAAGATCAGCTTGGGAAAGAAAACAAAAAAGCCTCTGCCAAAATAATAATCATAATATTAGCACACAGCTGTAGGGAGTAATTTTTTGGCATCTAAAGCAAATGCTCCCCACTCTTTCCCTCACTCTGTAACCCTACTTCTGCTCTTTAGTTTTTCACTGGCTACCAGATTCTCTATTTCCTTGTCTCTCTCCAAAGTCCGTGGCTGCTCCTTGGGGGTGGCAGCAGCAGAAGCAACTAAAGAGACTTGGGGGGGGGTATGTGTGTGTGTGTGTGGTGGTGGTGGCTCCCACGAATTTGATATCCCTGCAAACTTGAAACGTTCTTCAAGGACTTGATGCAATTTTCTTGATCTTGATCTTGTTCGTTTGGAGGGAGGAGGAGGGGAAAAGTGAGGGAGAGAGAGAGGGAATGCTGCTCTTGGCAGAAGATACAGGCAATTGGCTGCTTTATGGCTTTGCCTTGATGTGTGTTTAAAAAACAACTCAAAATTTGGCACAGAGATATTTTTCCCACTTGTTTTACTTCTAAATATTCTTCAAAAGCTTCCACAGGATATAGAATTTTGCTTTGATCAAATGAATATACTTTATACTGAAGTTTCTAGTTCATACTGACTTCAACTCATATTCTGCCAATTTTTTAATTTCCGATTTAACTTCAAATTTTCTGTAGCTTGTAGACAATAGAAAAATAGGACAATTTCCCCTGTGGATCATGTTATCTTACTGATGTGCACTGAAGTTTCAGAAGATAATGAAGAGTGAGCAAAGAAAATATTATCAAATTTGCTTCTTCAGCAAAACATTAATGTGACCAGAAGGCTGAATGTACACAGGGAGTGTACCCCAGACAAAGATGTTTTGCAAAAGATTTGTAGTTTGAATTATCTTTCTGCAAAGCCTCCATATTTGCATTCTTACCTAACCCTTATCTGAGCTATTTGAACTACTCAAGTTTGAGAATTTTTCTGGAAATGTCCAGGTATGAGCCATGATGTGTGAGTCATCAGGCTTCCTGCTCCTGCTCAGTCATAAACCTGACATCAGCCTTTGTCACACGGCTTGGGACATTTATGATCTCATTTGGAACCTATCATGTAAAGACACTGGTTTCTTCCCTCCATTAATGCTATTTTTTGAGTATTTCCATGACCTGATGTTGATTAAATATCACTGATAAAAATAAAAGCCCCAATACTCCAAAAAGATTGGTTATGATGCAGTGAGTTGAGTCTGGGACAGTGGTTAAGGCATATCTCCTTGTCCTCCAGGCTGTGTTACTATTGTGTTTCTCATTTTAGCTGCTTCGGGAGATGAAAATTTGCCCTTGCAGTATGGTTCTCCTCACTTATTAGACAACACCAGTGCTGCAGTTTGCGTGTCACCTGCTGCTTTCAATTCATCTCTAATTTCAAGTAGCAGTTACATATTTTTCATGGGCTGCCACAGTCAAGACGTTGTTCCTTCCTGGTGCTGTTGCAGGATCTGGTAAATTAGAGAGACAGACATTTTATTGAATGATTTTGGATTCTGGACCTCATGTCACTAACTCTGAGTTGATAATCGTCAGGTAAAGAAAGACTTTTATTAATTTATTTTGCCTGAGACAGTTATATAGGATGATTTATTTAGTTGTAAGTAAATAAAAGTGCTTTGTGGGTCATGTAAAGCCACAGCTGCCTCTCGTCACTAGTATCCTACAGTGCCATGCTGATGCCCTTACTCTTTGCAGCCTGCACAGGGGGGAGGGCAACAGAGGGAACAGTGGGCTGCCAGGTGCTCTGCTGGGGGAAAAAATGAACCCACTGCCATGACAGTCAGGGATTAGGGGATTCCCATAGGCCATACTAATTCAGGGGCTGTGATTCAAGACTAATGCCCTTGGTTAACAGCCTGTGACAGAAAACAGATTTACCTTATGGTGTATGTTACAGTCTCCCACAGGGGAAAGCATGCTGTCCTCCAAACTTGGAAAAAATAGAGAAAAAAAAAATCAAATTCCAGAGAGAAAAGGCCACTTTTGTGGCACTTTGCAGGAGCTTCTACAAAAGGCAGGAGAGGGAAGTGCATCCACTCCTTAGCTGCCACACTGACTGATGCCAGAGAAGTTCAGCAATGACAAGTATGCCATTATTTTTGTCCTGGAGGTCTGCAATGTCATGTGCTTGTGATCTGTCTTCAGCTGCTAGACTCAGACAAGTTGAATTGTCCAGGCAGCACTGCAGCAGCAGAGAAGCCCAGCTGTGCCAGGGCCATAAACAGAACAGTGTTTTCTGTTTAGTGCCCACCAGCAGGGAATTCATGTTATTTACTAATACTTCACCATATGTCAGGACTTCACTTGCCAGTTCATGAGCACCACCTTGTGCTTCCTGATGTAGATGGGTGGCTTACAGATGATGGGTGTGAAGGACACCCTTCTTAACTAAACCCATCCTAAAAATTCTATAATTTTTTCATATATTTCTATCTGGAAATGTGAGTAGTAGGGGCATCATGCAGTGGGGATGCATGGCGGCAGGTGGAGGATGCTCCAGGTGCCTGACAAGGTGGTTCAACCAAGTGGTGTATGGAGGACACTTTGGGTGGTGCTATGAGTGCTCCTGATGTTTCCCATGTGGAGCTGGCAGTCAGAGGAAGTCAGGCAAGCTGGGAATATAAATCAGAGATCAAGACAGCATGGATGCTCAGCCCCAAAACTGCTGCCTGAGATGCAGCACAGGACAGGATGGTGTAGACACAGGCAGCTGATGTCCCCACAGGGCCTTGCACACTGCTTTTAACTCCACTTGCACTTGGGCTTTGTGCTGTGGGAGCACAATACATATTCCAAAGCCAAAGATATGTCTCAGAAAGGTCCTGGTTCCTCCCCCCTCACCCCAGTGTTAAGCCATGGTGACCTCAGAGAGCACGAGACTGTGTTTTTTATTTTTTTTTATCTTTGTGAAAGGAGTCTTGTTTGCTAGCTGCCCTTGTACACCAAGGCACTGTTGTGTTACTTAAAATTGTAAATTATGTCTGTTTAAGAAAATGTCAGTGTTTTTTAAAACAGAATAACAGAACTGGAAAAGACTTGGCTGTGCTGTTTGTTACACGAGTTGCAGGCAGGCAGAATGATGCATTCACCATTATGAGCAGATTCAAGGAGACTAATGACTGCTGCACAATATAGCTTCAGTTCTTTCAAGTAACATGATAGTTGTTTCTTTGCTTGCCAGCAAGATTATCTGAGCAATGTTAATGCTCATGCGCTGACGTATGGGGGAACCATCAATATGGGGCTGTGCCTACCAACAATAACTCCCTGCCCCCACTTGCTAATTGAAATGACCTTTCTATTATTAAAAAAAAAAAAAAAAAAAAAGAAGAAAAAAGAAAAAAAAAAAGATTGTAAGATACATACAGCTTTGATGGAGAGGTTTGATTTCTCTGGCACTTATCATTGTACATATGGGTATTTCTTGTATATTCCTCAGAAGTTCTGTAAAACAGTTACTCAGCTTTTGGATAGGACTAATTTATAATAAGTACTTTTTGTTGACAGCCTCTAAAAGCATGCTAGGAGAATCTCTCCTACTATCTAATACTGGTAAATGCTTGACAACCATGATGTTTAAAACATGGATATTCACTGCAAACCGCGGATCCTTTGAGAAAGAGGGTGAATTAAGAGGAGAAAAAAATTATTCTGCTTCACCATTGACACCTGCCCTCAGAGAAATTCCTCTTCTCCCATCACAAATGAAAAGTTACTGTTCCTCAAAATAGCAATAGCAAAAAAAATTTAAATAATAAAACAGCTGGATCTTTGTTGTCACTGTCCATTTTATGTGGAACAATATACAAACGCAAACGAACTTAGAGCAAGAGCTGTTGTGCTTTGCAATTTTCATCAGGAAATGCCATGAGAAAATGGCCTAAACATGTGGACTGTTTCCCTCTAGTTGCGTAAGAGTCTGGCTTGGCTTTGATTCACCTTAGATATCCAGAAGAAATCAGAAGAGATGCACTGACTTTGTAGTGGTTGCTTTGTATATTTTTGTTTGTCCACTTGTTTTGAAATATTGCTCACTTCTTTTACTCCATTCCTCAGCAGAGGTGCTGCCCTTCCTGTGTTTTTTCACCAAACATTGAGGTTAGGCTTTGCTCTTCAGTGGTGCCATTTTGGGAGCCCACAAGTGAGGCTTAAGCCACAAGAAAATGGAAAAGATTATATTGGCAAGTATGTTTTCTTACTAAATAAGGAAAAAAAAAACCTAACAGAGGGCTTCAAACTGGATTTTCTGTGTGGGCATACTATCCTTGACATGAAACATAGTTACCAATTTTTTTTTCCCATGAGAATCACAGTTTTCCTCATCCAGTTTTCTCGTCAGAGGAATTGGGAAAATACAGTATTGCAGCCACTATTATGGTGACTCAGAGCTCTGGCCCCTCAAAGGTAATGAGTCTGAACTCTGATTGCCCTTTTATCTGTCACACTTGGCTTACCTGGGCTACCAAGGTAAAATTTTTGGGTTTTCTTTCTGTAGGTCTATTTTTTTGAAATTTAAGTTTTCAGAAGGGATTCGAGTTCTAATGCAAGAGATATTGAAGTCAAAAGGGTACTACTAGTCATAGGGTGACTAGTAGTTACTCTTAAAATTCAGACCAACTTTGAAGCCCAAGATTCAGACCAGGTATCCCTAAATACAGCTAAAAACTGACCACATATTTATATTAAACTGACATTAATGGGTAAAATGATATGATACATATTTCCTTAATGTTCTTCCAAGCCAGAACAAATTCATCATTGTCTGAGTTGTCAGCTTCTAGTTCACAAGTGAATGGGAAGATCGATGTATTTTCTTCAATGTATGATAGGTTTATAGAAACCCCTAAAAGTGTGGGTTTTGGATACATTGCAAAAGAAGGGTAAATGTTTTATTTCTCTGGCTAGCAGCCACCATCTAATTTTAGCTGAAATCTTCAAAGACTGTGGAATGGGCACTGCCTCTTCCCCAAAATGTGATTTCCCTGGCCTTGACACACACTGGACTAAGTTGCTATTCACTGCTAAATTTGCTTGCGTGCAGCTAAAGCCTGATAATCTTGGGTCTCAACTAAGCCAAAGCTCTTTAACTTGTTTTATTCTGCTAGGCCATATTAAAGAACAAAGCAAAACAAAAAAAAATCTAAATGAAATAAAACAAACAAACCAACCCCAACAAACCAAGCCAAACCAATAAGCCATCTTACTACACCTTATTATTTTAAAAGAATTGGGTTAAGTTTGTAACAGTCCAGAAGCTGAAGGAAAAGCAGTTAATGTTTCAAGAGAAGGCGGTGCTCTGTAGGGTGGGGCCCTACAGACCCAACACTTAAGCATGAAATTCATTATGAAAAAGGGAAAAATAAGGCGCTATTTGTCTTTATTCATGTTTTGAGGGACAGTTTCAGACATAGTTGTATCTATTTCTCTAAGTCCACTTTCCTGCACTATTTGGGTATATGCTAAGTGCCTGTGATGTGTAAGGTGCTCATATTGGTGACATCACAATGATAAACAGCTGATACCTTCCCTCCCAGACAAGAGTGTATTGACAAGGGGAAAAGAGTCCTGATACTGCTCCATTGCTGTGGCTGAATATCATCCCCTCTTCCACACCTATATATGTATGTGCATGTGTGTACTTACACATACATATATATACATATATGTTCACATATATAAAACATATAGTTTTCAGTAGGATTCTTGACAGATTAAAGGTTATATTTATTTTATAGGCTTATTTATACCACTTATGTACAAACAAGTTTTCTTAAACTCATGTTTACAATTCTTTAAATAAAACTGAAGAATACAACGCAGACTGTGGATTTATTATATATTTAGAATTATTTTTATACATAGCTGCATTTTTTTCCCATCTTACTTTTTCAGCTTGTAGCTCTTTGAACTGTGCTGAAGAAACCTGTCTACAAAAGCTAAAATATATTTCTTAGAATATGAGTATCTTCTAAAATGTACATATAGAAACAAAAAGAAAAAAAAAAAAAGGGAAAGAGGAAAATAATTGTGCCTCCTGTTTAGCATGGCCCTACTTCCCTCCATTTTGATTCTCATTCCATTTCTCACTGAGATCAAGTAGGGCATTCAGGTCTTTTGTTTTAAAAGCAAATGGCTCATATTCCAGCAGCTGTCTTTTAGAGACTCATTTCTGCTCTGACCCTGCTTTCTTGCCTCTGTTATTGGCATCAATAGTTGTTTAACAGAATGAGAAAGTTCCATAGTTAATTATTCTGCTGTCCAGTCCCCCTCTGTCTTCCAGTAACAAAAACATAGGATCAGACATCTGTGTGAGTGCTAACTTCATTCCTAGCTAAAATACCATGCTTTATCTGGCTGGGGGTGGGATTTCCAAGGAAGCCTAAGAGGGTTAGGTGGCTGAATCTCATTGAGCTTCAACAGTCAGCTCACATAAAAAAAAAACCCAAACAATTAAAAAATCACGTTTAAACCTCAAATCATGTGGAAGTCTTTTGCTATCAGAAAAAAAATAAAAGTCCCTTAAAGACTAAGTCTGATTTAAGTCTTGACTAAACTCATGGACCACTGGGGCCCTATTCAAAGTGTTATACTACATATAGACAGCTCAAGACTGTGAAAAGCCAATAAAAGGAATAAATAGGACACAAGGGCTGGAGAAAAGGTTCATACTTGTTTTTCTAACCATTCCATTAAAAGCAATGAAAGTCTGTTTCTTTTCTCTTCACCTCCATTAATAACTCTCCTCCAAATAGCTCATGGAGACTTTTAGAAAGGTCTAATAGGGAAAAGATAACCTGTATAGTAACTGTTGGAACAAAAACTGGTTTCCCCACTCCATCTGCCTGATGTCTGGTAGGCATCCCTACAAAGAGATCAGAAGGAATGCTTGTGTCAGTCAAAGCATTTGAGAAACAGGGCTCAGATAAATAAATATCAATTGATTCAAGTCAGGTGATCAGATGCTCACACTACTCACATGTGTTTGTGGTTTCCTTTTATTTTTTGAGATGCATTGGCCTCAGGTCTAAGGGTGGAAAGTACATAAGAATTTTAATTGCCACTCCTTCTCAAAAATCACATTCTTGAGCAAACCTGGCTTACTGGAGAGATTAACTTAATGTATAGACATAAAAACAAAACACGGGTTTCCAAAGTTCATCTTTGGAGTATGCTTGGCAAGCAGATTTCAAAATTTTTATTCTTTCTATGTCAGCATCCCACAGCTACCCCAGCAATCCCACCACAGCTGAAGAAAACTAAATGTAAAAAACAGGCACAAGGCCAAAGAGTGATATTTACCCACTAGACTTAATAGGAGGCAATGCAAAGTCATCCTGTCCGGTGGGAGTTTTGGAGAGGGCTAAGAGTTTAAGCAGGACATGTGTTCTTTAGTGACATAGGGGGAACTGCTGGGGATGAGGGGAAAAAAAAGCTGGTTCCTTCTCATTTTCCTTGACACAAGTCTGGATCCTAGAGGAACTGGGGAACTAGGACTGAAGGGACTCCTGGAAGTGGTGAGTCACAGCACACAGGGCTGGAAATTGAGGAACTGCACTTGTGCTCCTGATCCTCTGAAAGACACCTTGCTGGACTCTGGAGCATTTAAAGCAGCTTTCTCCTCCTTTTATCATATTATTATCATATTCATATTTCCTCTGATCAGCGGAAGACTTGCCTATATGCTTGTCTGGTCTATTTTCATGTCTGAACCAAGAATATTTTTCTATCATGGGCTGTTCTAAAAAGGAAACATATGGGCACTGGCATAGCTCCTAATATTGTATATTTTAAGATTAATGCCAGCCAACAGCAGCAGGGGAAGATTGTGAGCCTTAAGAAGGTGGAAAGAAATCTTGCTCAGAAAGAAATTGCCTTGGTTTGTCTTGCTAGAAATCTCTCAAAATGCTGAGCTGGTAAAAGAATGTTACCAACCCCTTACATCCTTTGCAGCTGCAGCAGCAGCTAACTTCTGCTTGTGCCTTTCTGGAGCAATGACAGCTGTGTGCAAGATATGATCTGTGAAGCCCTTGGTGTGCTTTGGAGAAACACAATCATCCCAGACTAAGAACATGTAAAAGCATTTGTCAGTACTGCCATTTCACTGTGCCTTAGCTCTACCACCATTTTGTGGGGTAGAGAGACAGGAGAAAGAGTGACAAGTGTGAGAAGGGACAGGGAAAGTCATCCAGTGATGGAAGCAGGCAAGCGTCACAGAGCCGAGTTCATCCATCTGCCCATCCAGATCGACCTGGAGTCAAACACCTGGCATGGACTGCGGAGGAGTCAGTGCCCCTGCACCTAACACTGAGCAGGTGTTTCACTTTAAAGTTGTTCCCCGTCACCAGTTGGGATTTTTATAAAGGGACTATGAGCAGTTGTTTCACAGAAAGAGAGAAAACACTGTACAGAGGCACAGGGACTGCCCTTGATGTTATCATTACCTGGCTGGCACACCACATCCTCTGGTCTAAATCGCAGAGGCAGATGTGCACAACACTGACCTCTTTGTCCTGCCACCAGCACCTGACAGAGCGCTGGCAAACCTGAGCCTTATCCTTTCTTCAGGGCTGGAAATGACTCCTAGGCCTCTCATAACCTCTTTTCCAGATGGCGTCTCCCTCTCTTGCCTCATTTCCCAATGGCTATGTGTCAGTCCCTTGCCCTACCTGTCTGTGTGCACAGCTGAGAAACAGCTGCAGAGGTAGAAACACTGCAGCCAGATACTGCTGACAGAGCAAGGAGAGGAAAAAGAGAGCTTCTGAGCATCTGCCAAAACAGAAGCAACTAAGACGAGCTTTGTCAAAATGCCACAGTGAGAAGTATGTGAAAAAATGTCATTTTAACCTTTTAGAAATGAGCTCTGTTAGCATGGGTGTGTGACATTTTTAAAACTCTGCTCTCTATAATTTCTTTTTTAGTCTGGAGTTATGTTTTCATTCATACCCATGCAACTATATTTTTGGGCAAATTTGCAGTTCCTGGAGAACTCACTGGTCTTCAGCTACAAATGAATCCTGGGATGTTGGCCTCTGCTCCTCTTCCCTGGGACAGGAGTCTGGAAAACATGAGGCCATCTTTCCAGACCCAGAGTTTTTGTCAGCTCTGTGGTCATGAAGTGATTCCACTGGTCTGCCTGGCTGCCCATTAACTAGGCAGTGTGAGCAAAGAGGAGCTTGTGTGCATTGTGCCAACTTTCACAACTGCATTTGCCTCAGGTGGGTATTTATTGCAATCAGGAAAACAAGCACAGAAAACTGCCCCCCTTCCTTTTAGTGTGTCATTAGGGTGGGATTTTTTCTGTCTAGGTAGATTGTGAGTCAGACAAAATAAGTAAGAAAGTTTTAAGTCCACAGGAGTAGGAGCTAACATGCGTAGTGTTTACACTTAGCTTTGTCACTCACCTACAAGGCCACTTCATGAGAACAGAGTGTCATGTAAGCAAAGGCAACTTTTTGTTATAGAATATGTGCTAATACTACAAATGAGATCAGCTGAAACACATTAGGAATTAAATTAACAGAAATCAGTGTTAACATGAGGACTAGGAGACAAGATGAGGAAAAGACAGCCCAGAGACCCTGGAAGGGTATTTTGAGTGGATTATTAGTGCATCTATTTGTTTTGGAAAAATTATAGTTAACCATAGTCTTTACTCATCTACAGTTGCTGCTGTCACTGTTTCTATAGCCCATTTTGTTTCTAAGAATGTATGTATCATCAGTATTCTCAATGATACAGACATACACAGACACACATCTCTGTTTCCTGCATTTGACTAGGATATGTTATATATTGTTTTGCTGTATTCATTTGTTAATGAATTCTGTAATTCCTAGGACAAAAAGTGTTGATAGAGCTTTTTTTCCAGCACCGTAAACAGCTGGTGGTGGTTTGTGGAGAGGCAAGCTCCATCATCAAGCTTGGTGTCCAGCTTGCAGAGGCAGGCTGTGTTGCACAGGAGGGCTGGGAAACTGCTGGCAGGTTCTTGGCTCCTGTTGGTTTTACACCTCAGTCTTCCAGGATGCTGTGCACTTCTTCTGTAGAGATTTATAGATTCAAAGACTCACAGAATGGTTTGGGTTGGAAGGGATCTTAAAGATCATCTAGTTCCAACCCCCCTGCCATAGGCAGGGACATCTTCCCCTAGATCAGGTTGCTCAGAGCCCCATCCAATCTGGCTTTTAAAACTTAGAGCTTTGAGATCCAGCATACCTCATTTGTTTGGCTGGAGAAACGTGCAACAGCTTTTCAAAAAAATGAAGTCAAAACATTTGTGATTCAGAGTTAAATTCCTGTTCAGTACGGAGAGATTTATTATTATTTTTTGCTACCGTTATTTGCATTTTAGGTCACGCTACCCAATAACTCCATTTATCTGGCTAGACATTTACAAATATCTTGTGCTAGCTATTGTACAAATGCATAAAAGATAGCTCCTTCTCCAAATAGCTTACATAAATTTCACACCCCTAGCTCATTCAACAAACTTTCTGAAATCTTTCTGAGGAAGAATACTGTTGCTGGTATAGGATCAATAATTTCCTAGCAGCTGATGCTCAGTATGGAAGTTGTGTATTTTTAAAATCTAGGGAACATAACTCTTCCTTTTCTAGTTTCCCTTAATTTCTCTTCTAGTTACTCTTCATTTTCTTCATTTTCCTAGTTTTTTTCTCATCTTGACATTGTTTTTAAAATTTATTTCTGATGGTCTGTTTCCATTATGCTTATATCTTCTTCTCCATGACCACTTATTTCTATGTTTTCTTTTTTACTCTGAAAAAAAACAGAGTACTTATCACAGGTGCAAAATGAGATGAAAACTGACAACATATGAAACACTTTACTCATAGGAGTGAAAAGTAAATCTTCTCACCATCAAGAAGTCACCCTCTTTCACCTTCCTTCAAATGCTGCTATATGTCCTAGGAAGCAGGATTTGTACCTCTGTCTTCTCAGTTTTGTCAGGTGGTTTTGGAAAGGAGATGGTTTGTATTAATCAGCCAGTGGGCCTGGAGGGGAGGCAACAAGAATCATGGTCTTCCCCTCAGCATTTTCTCCTTGCTTCACTTTGTCGTCTTGTCTTCTGGGTTTGGCTTCTCAATTGATGGCTACCAGCTGTGTAGCACTGTGTTGGTTCTGTGTGTTGCTTCTACAGGGAAGTCTGGTGAGGACAGAAGGTGAAAAGCAATCTGTAGGAGTCCATTCAGTTAGGCTTTCTAGACTCAAATTAAAAAACTGGCCCTGAGAAAGAGTAAGACTAAGTAGCACAATGTTTTTATAGCCTTTGCTGAAGAGGCAATTCAGATTCCTATTAGGATTCTTATCCAAGGGAAGAACACCAAACTCTGTTCAGACTACATTAAACAGAAGAGAATATTCACAGAAAAGTGGTATTTAAGCATGCAATACTTTTATCTCTATATGTAAAGAAAGCACCTCCTGGAAATTAAAGCAACTAATTTTTTTTGGGAAAGTCCCCCTTTCACATTTAGTTCTCCTTGCACTGTTCTTCCATCCAATACCACAACAGAAGGTAAGATGTCTTGGAATAAAGGGGTCACATTTTTATATGGTTTTATATTCTTTTGTGGTGCTAATGAGGCTTTATAGTATTATAATGTTATGTATCCTCATGTGTAGTTACAGAAATACCTACAAAAGTTACATAAATATATAGATAATTTATACAGATTATACAAATAGTTGCTATCCAGGCTCAAAACCTAGGGAAGACTTTGAAGATAATAAGAACAAGGCTATGTCTGTGCAAGGTTTTTTGCTTTATGGATACCCAAAAGGAAAGCAAAGGTAAAAGAAAAAAGAGACACGCAAAAATGTCATAATCAAGTCAGAATGAAACAGGTTTTAAAGGATTCCATAAATTTAGACATGAAGCACTCAAGGGAAGAGATTTTTCTTCTGAAGAGCTCTGCAAAATACCACTTGACTCCCCACCTCCCTTTCAAAATTACATCAATGAACTAGCTTAGCCTAAAGCAAGACATGTTGAATCGAATACTTCAATATTTAGGATTTTACAGAAAAAGAATGAATCTTCCACACATTTGCCTGCCAGCATTCAGTTCGGCTCCTGGATTTCTGTGTGAGTCCACTCAGGATTCTGGGATGCAGATAGAAGGGGAATTTTTGGGACTAAAGTTGTTTGCAAGAGCCACTGTTCAGCCGTACCTGTGGAAAAGTTCTGATGGATTTTGAAACATGACTAAAGACAGCAAGCTGGGCAAGTCGAAGACATGTTAAGTTTTACATCTTTAAATTTAAGTGGTTTGTCTTCCAGCATTGTTGGTGACCACAGCTCCGATAGCTGTGATTGTCTTCTTCCTTTCCTTCCCTTACATCCTCCTAAGACTAAACAATTGTTGTAGCTTAAAGATGTACACCTACACCAAATCTACTTATGATCATTGCCATTAAGAGCTTGCAGTGTCTTTTTCTTGAGCATCTGCTGACAGTGCTTTAAGAACTTACAGTAAATATTGGCTTTGTAGTACCTGACAATTCATGTTTCCATCGCAGCTTAACAGACTTGGCCTTCTGAATAACTCAGCCCGTATATGCCAGACACATCTAACTGATGTAAAAATCATGAATAATAACAACGTATTATTTTTTTGGTTATTCTTAATAAAATTGGTAACCACTACCTGTTGACATTATGACTTAGTTTTACTTTGAAGCCTGTAACAAAGGTTGGCAAAGGCTGCATTGGGCAAACATTAGTTTTACTGTTTCAAGTACAATGCTAGGTGATGTCCCCAAAACCAGATATGAAATAATACTCCTTAAAACCAGTTGAAACTAATTGCACTTGAACTATACAGGAAAATTGTGAACAACTGCTGCTTAATGAAAGAGAACATCTAGTGATTTCTGACCCCTAGTGCTCAGTCTTTTCACTTGAAGAGCCCTGTTGAAGCAGAGAAAATTGCACATCACTTTTAAGCGCAGAAGTAGGGAATTACATTAGTATACCAGGGCTTTATGTACCTATAAGCCTAGAAATATGTTCAGTCCATCCCCAGCAAAGTGTTCAATGGTTTTCTTCTGCTTTGGGATGTGACTGCTTTAAAGAACAATTTAATGTAATTGTTTATTTCTCTTTGCAAGCTTTAGTAGAGCCGACTATATCTCATATCTTCTTTTTCCCTTGCACAACACTGTATATGCACAATACATGCTTTTTTAGGCCACTCTGCAGCAAGAAATATTCAAATAGAAATTGATGTGCCATATATGACTTTTACTTCAGAAGACTTTTCCAGAAAAAGGATAAAAAAGCAAACTCTCTAATAGTCTTCACACAGCTCACATTTGTAGGCTAACAGTAATCCTCAGATCTAAACAATGCAGACTTAAACCTCTGGTTCTTATTTGCATTAGAGACACTGAACTGGAAAAAGGGTAGGGCGAAGGAAAAAAAAGGAATTAAATGTGTCTGTCTCACAATGATGAGATAAAATGCAAGAACCTCACCCTTGTTTAAAAATAATTTTATAGAGAAAATATTTCTCTGGCTTTTGTCATACTACCAAGAAGAATATGTTATTCATCAGAAGCCTTTTGCAAACAACTCTTTTGCTATTGAATATGTGGCTTCAATGTCATAGAACTAGGACTTTAAGATCAGGACCACCTAGGAATCCAGAGGAGGATTTCTAATCCAACAACCTCAAACGAGAAAATGGTAAGTTCAAGACTGTTTCATCTTCCTTTTTTTTTTTTCTCCTTACACTGACTTTTTCTTTCTCTGTCCTGAATCAAAAGTGCTATTCAGCCTGCAGCCATATGTGAGCAATCACAGCTTGACACGGGGTACTAATAACAGCTACTCCAGCCATCTACTCTTAAATTGGAGCGTTGCCATTGATGTGTGCTGGCGATGGCTCTGGTTTATGTAAGCTGCACTTGGGAAGCAGTGGGCACCGTGGGATGAGGAGCAGGAGCCCCGTGCTGGAGGCCGGCAGCAGCGCCAGGCCCCAGCAAATGGAGCAGGGACATCTGAAAATGGAGCAGGGTCAGAGGTCACGCCTCAGCCTCATTTCATAAGTGGCCCTGATGTGCCCCATAACTATAGACCAGCAAAGGGAGTCTGAGTCAGGCCTCAGATTAACATTTGTTTTCATTTTTCGGTGGCTTCAGAACACACAGGGGTCATTGAACTGTTCATGCTGGTGCTATTTTGCATTCATGGTCTGGAGGAAAATAAAGTCCTAACCTCTGACCTTTCATTAGAGTAGAGCACACAGGAGGTCAGAGGTGAAAAGGAAAAAAAAAGGGGAGGGGAAAAAAGTGTTATTCTCCCCCAAAAAATAAGTGGTTCCTGTTCATGTTGCAGGTCTGGCTTGTCATTGGCACAGTACAGTATTTGCTAATATGTAAAGTTATAATGTACTGTGGTACAGTGAAGTACCACAGAAGATTAATTTTCTTCAAGCATAGCTGCAGTAGCCCTTTCCCCTGAGTTTTATATTCTTTGAGAAGAACAGCAGCATGTCCTGTCAGGATGAGGGTCTGTGCTGAGGAGGGGCTCAAGTCCAAGACACTAAAGCTGTTAGTTTTGCTGATGACTCCGGTATCCCTCAACATTTCATTCTCAAATTGTTTTTTTATATCAAACCACTTCCTAAGATTTTTTTCTTTTTGTATCTTTTTTCCCCCAAGAAAAATAAGTTGTTTTCCAACACAGATGCATGCGCTTCCTCAGAGGAAACATGTATTTTTCCTGGTTTTCACCCAGCATTATGAAAATAAATACCATCCATAAAGTCTAGTTGAAGTTCATTGATGTACTGAAATGAGGGAGTGGGCTTGTGCATCTTTCTGCAAGCCAGCAGACAGACAGAAGCAGTTTCAGAACACTTTGTGTGCACTAACCACTCACCTGAGTATTTCAGTGAAAGGCCTGATTTTCCACCGTTTTTCCCAGTCTAGTAATTGGTACCGATGTAAACTGTCGATAAACTGCAGCTCCTGGCTCAGGCCTAATGATATACTTGCTCTTTCCATGGTTTAAAGGGATACACACAAGTGCCAGGCAGTGCGAAGGACAGGAACAGACCGGCAGGCCAATGAAACAGCTGTGCGTCTTAGACCCCTCTTATGAGCAAACAGGAAAACTAAACCCACATCCCAAAAATATTTCAGCGCCTAAGGTTGGCAAGCCTAGCCCTGGAAAGGACTTTGCTTCTGAGACTACCCCTGGGGCTCACCAGCTCCCTGCTCCTCCCCTCCTCAGTGAGAGCCTTTTGGGCCAGAAAAAGCAAATTCATTCTCTTCTGTACCTGGTTGTAGTTAAACATTTAGGCACAGCTCCAATGAGACCAGGGCAGATATCCAGGGAAATTTAAACCTGCAGCATGCTGCTAGAAATCCTTTGCCAAAATGAATCTTGAGTAAAACCCATCAGGATGCCATTCCTGATGGCTCCTGTAATATTTCAGAATTGTTTCACGAAGAGCAGGAGTGTGTATGTGAGGTTGTTTTGATTTAGTGGGACTTCAAGACCCCTATGAATTAGGCAGAAACACAAAAGTTGTGTTTGACAAAAGGATATTTGGATGGATCCAGAGCTACAACTTGCTGCCAAGCTCTTTAGAGGTACAGAGATCTGTGCATTTTCCCCTGGACTCAGTTCTACCTCCTTTCTCCTACTGATGCAGTCATACTGAATAATCAGCAAGTCTCACCCTTGGTATACATTTTCAAGCATCCAGTCAGCACAGTTTAAAGATACAGCATATTTGTTGTATAACTTTTCTGTTGTTACATTTAAGATATTCCAATTTTAAAACGTTTAGTTGGTGCTTTTTTTCAGTTAAATATTTACACTGTATTTTTTAATTGTATCATATTGTTTCTTTCCCTCTTTTGGTGGCCAAAATAATAAGCGAATAGAGAAGAAATTTTGAAATCATATCTGGGAGTAACATGAAAATTTCATTCTGCTATGGTCACACTGCTATATTGTGCAATAAGGTATGAAATTAAACTAGTGTGATTTATGTAATTGTTCCCAGTGAGAACTGTGAATTATAAACTCAGAGATTAAATTCTCTGTTGGAATTGATAATGTCTGCAGTTAGGGTTAGGTTACAGCACAGCTCAAATTTGTTGAGGATGAATGAGGTAGGAAGAATTTTATTCTGTGGATTTTTTGGGGAATTTGAACCTGCAAGGATTTGTGTGAAATAATCATGAAAGATTTGTAGAAACCTTCACTGAAAAATTAGCTTTATATCAGTACAAATATTTGAAATGAAGTTTCCTTTCCCAGCTATTTCCTGAGCTGTAATGGAAAACAGAGGAGACCTGGTGAAGGCCGAGATGTGTTTGCATAGGTATTTTGAGCAGATAATCCACAGCACGATTCCAGTAGCTAAGCAGATAATGGTGAAAACTGTGAGTATTGTAATTGTGTGCCAATTGTAAAACTGTGCATGCACCAAGGAGTTATTCTTAGCCTTTATCTTGAGCTACATGAGGGAGTAACTGAGATATTGCTCAGCTCAGTGCCAACATGGGGCTTCCCAGAGCAAATTTCTGGGGCTTCGTGGATGCTAGCAGAATTTAACTTACTGTTGTCAAATTTTTCTAGGTACTCTGGAGCCACAGACCTGCAGGTATGAGGAGGTACAAGAGGTTGATATTCATGAAAAATACATGGTGCAAAGTGAAAAGCAAACTGTGCGGCACTGTAAGGGGGAACATTGTATAATTTTGCCTCTGGAGGAAGAAATGTGTGAGGAAGCTACAAATAAATGCCTCTGCAATAAGCACTGCCACTGGCTAATTCCTACCCTCAATATATTTATTCTGTGCCAGCTTTTTGTTGCTGCTTTCAGCTTATGGTTATCATCTAGACGAACCTAAGAAGCAACACAATTGTTACACTATATAAAATTATGTAGGCTTGGTGTAAAATTGCAGGAATACAATTTTTTCCAAGGTCTGACCTCACTATTAAAACACGAGACATGCTCCTAACTGAGTTTCCAGAAACACTTGAAGTCAGCTGGGTCCTTAGAGGGAGTTATGTTAGTAAAGGCTTTTCTGAATCACACCTGGTAGTGAACCATAATTAGCCTTCTCGTTATTTACGGAGGGCAAAGAGGCACCTAACAAATTTGGATCTGTGGCTGAAAGAAGCTGGATGTGGGATCATATTCTGGGCTAAAGAACTTTTGTTGTTTTGAGACATGTTTACTGTGAGAACACAAACAGCTATCACAGGTCAGCTTGAGTTATGCAAATATGGCTATAAGAAAGGCAGAACATCTATGTCTCTTTTTAAGGAAAAGAGAAATGTCAGAGGGCTTTATTTTTCCTTAGAGGAAAGCAAAACCCAGAAATTTTTGGCAAATTTAAAATATTTGTCCTTAGGAAAATGAAATTTCATTTCTTTACAAAAAATGCCTCCTGATCTGGCTAGTTAAAAATACCTAGTAATTTATAAGTATTGATATATATAATAAATGTACATGGCTACCTTACTTTTGAATAATAGTGGTTGTACAAAATGGTGAGGATGGTGCTCCCCTACACACCTAGTGTACTTGCTACCTGTTGATACATCCCTATGATAGGAAGTAACAAATCTTGAAAAGAGAAAGCAAGACTGGTGGTGGCTTCTACATGAAATAAAAACTCATGACTTTCAAAGAGAAACCCAGTGAGTTTGCAGCTCTGTAATACAGATAAGGAAAGCTCAATTCCAGAAGCAAAAATGAACATGGGCATTCTTTCTCAAGAGAGGATTTCTGTCTGCCTGAGCCCAGACACTGCCTCCTCTGGTCCTTGCCTGGGTCCAGCAACTTTTGACATGCTCTGACCTAATTTTAAAACTGTAGCATATCCCTTTTCTATGAATGGTAAGGAATCATTAGACTGTTAATTACAGAAAGATGCTTGTGAGCTTCTGAATTAGTCAGGTCATCTGCACTTGCATAGGCTGTCAATCTCACAGGGTTTTCAGGAATAAACAATTTGTCAAATCTAGTCAGGATCTCATGTCTGTAACAGCCAGAAACTTAGACTCAAGTTTCTATTTTATAAACTGCATTCTACAACGTCTGCCATATTTTACCCTACCTTGCAGGGCCAGATCTTTGCCCCAGTCCTACCCCCAGCCCTACCCCCAGCCCTAACCTCACTACAGATGTAAAAATTTTGGAAATGTTGCAAGTTTGAAAAGCAAATATTTTCCTTGGAAATTATGGAGGCTGAGGGGATGGAAGGAGATGTTCAGAAAAAATATCCATTTAGGGAAAAATTCCAGTATCATTGTAAACATTACTTTAAACATTCTTTCACTGTTCATTCTGAGACAGAGTATTTCACATGAAAGACTCCTTTTTTTTTTTCTCCTCTGACTTTTCCCTACCAGACCCAAGGAAAAAAAAGCGCTTCCAACATTAACTTTTTCTGTATGCATTTCCAGGATTTTTTTTTTTTTTCCCAGGCCCTGAAGTTTCTAAACGTGTTTTAGACGCTGAACTTGAAAACATGTAGGTTGTATGACATGTGAAAGTCTGAGTCACTTGAGGGAGTGGTTGTATCCACAACGTACTAAGTCTGCAGGAATAAAACCCTTTCTTCCTGTGGAAATGGGAAAAGTTCTCCCAGACAGTTTCAGATCTGGAAAAAGACTGGTGAGGCCAAAAGCCTCCTGGTTTTCCCCACCCAATTCTTTCAGTTTTTCTCTTGGTAGATGCTGTTCCTCCCTTCTTTCTTGCACTTAAACTTAGACCATCTCAGCTCCAAGATCTGAGTGAGGCTTCAGATATGATAGAGAGTTATTTATCACGGGGCCTGTGGCTTGTTGTTCAAAAACAAGGCTCTGCTGCTGGGAGGCATTTGGGTAATGTAGAGGTATATACTGGTCGGGATCCATGCATGCTTTCATACCTGCATCCAGCTGAATGTATCCAGGGAGCACAGCTTGCACAATCTGGTGCTGTCAGGTTTTTCTTTACCTCCTATTTAGGGCCCCGCTATATTTTCCTCAGAATCTCCCCAATTTGCTAGTCTAAGCCTTTACCTGATGAGTGATGGCCCTGATTTATGCAGCTGGGATGTGGACTCCTGTGGCTGCTCCTGCTGCCTGAATGTTTCTCAATGCTGTCAGGGGTTCATTATGGTGACGAGATACAGGACGGAACCTGTCAGCCTGTGGGCACAGTCTGTGCTACAAGCCATAATGCAGGTGGCAAGCTGGAAGCTGCCACACCAGCAGGGCAAAGGCTGCTCTCCCCTATTCTGACATGCTTGCACACAAATGCACATACAGACATTTACAGCAGCTGGTAGTCAGCCCTATGGGTAAGGGAGAAGAAATATGGGTAAGAATAAATATTCGTTATGTGGCAGAATGCAGCTTGAACTACCACATACTTAAACATTTCAGGCTTTCTAATAACTCCTCCTGCAAAACAAGGAAAGTGTAGAAACCTGAAAGTGGTTTCTATGTCTGTCTTTATTTCCTGTATTGTGTTGTGCTTTTGCTAAGTCAATGTTTCTATTCCTCCAAAGCAAAACTGGTTTATTGAGTCAAGACTTCTAAAAGCCCAGTATTCTAACAATTGCATTAGAGGAGGGGGAAAAAATAAGAACAAACTACCTTCAAAACATTGTATGATGTTTTGAATGAGTGCAGATCTATCTTTCTTGCCTACTTTTCCTGCACATTTTGCTGGGAGACACATGGGCTGAGAAAGCAGCATAACCAAGGATTTGATGTGCAGCCTGGCCACTGGGACAGCTGGCTTGGGGAAGTGCACCCACGGCTGGGCAGCAGCAGCATGTTCAGGGGGATGATAGGTCAGCTCAGAGCTTCAGGGTGGCTCTTGGGGCCTCACCAGCTCCTGGTAGCCAGGGGATGGTATAACTGGCTATAGTATTTCATTAGGGTGACAAACCATTTGACCGGCAGTGAAGCTCTTTGTTGCCCTCTGCAGGGATAGGATTCAGGAACATTATTCATCAGATATTGAGAAGAAAATGGGAAAATGGAGAGAAAAAAAATAAAAAAGGTGGTTTGAACAGTTTTGAAAGAAGAGATATCCTTGGCAGCAAATGTTGATACACTTCAGGCTCTTTAAGAGCCTTTCCATTTTTCAGTGATTTATACATCTGGCTGTATTTTAAAGAGCTGACATGTTTAATGCTTTAAGAGCATGAGGGTTTTCTGCTCAAGAAAAAGGGATGTGTGTGTCCTTTTCATCATTACTCTTTTGTTTATTTCAGGAGGAGATAGTGAGGTGTTTACTGAAAATTAAATTACTTACATGTATGTGTCTAAAATGTATGTTGTCCATCATTAAGTTATTCACAATTGCTTAATTTCTGCTGCCCAGATAAAGATACTTGATCTTGTGAAACCAGAGCAGACAAGAAAAAAGCAACCACAACTTCTTAAAAAGGCAATAGTCTGGAGGGAGGCTATAAGGAAGGCTCTGATCCATTTTTCTCAAAGGGTGACTAGAAACACAAAATATTTTATTCTGTTGCGTTATACTTATTTTTAAATTGCAAAGCAGCTGAATTAACTAAAAGGTAGAAGGAAAATCATTAAGTACAAAGTAAAAATAGAACCAGAGCTCCATTAGCAAAGTACCTTTCTCTGCTGTCTCAGCTTTTCAAGGGTGATGAGATGACAGCTTCTTGTTTAAGTTTTCACAGATTTCTTTACAGGCACATAACCCATGAACTTGTGACTGAGATATATACATTATACATGCATTCATAAATGAACATCAGTCAGGTTTTGGAATACTTGATGATGAACTCATGCTGCTTAGGTTCCTTGAATATTAACACCATCTTACAAAATTCAATATATTCTAATGTACCTTATATACAGGGTATTTCTGGCTTCTGCCTTTTGAAGACCTCCGAGTCATAGTTTCTACGCTGAATACGGACATCAGGTGGCTACATTTGGGAGCTGGAATAGAGATTTTATTTTGATTAATAAAGCAGATTAATACATATTTTCCATGTAATTCTCCTCTGGAACACAAGGAGGAAAAAAATATGATAAATAGAGGGGAAAAAACCTTTACGACCAGTCTTTCATTTTTTGTCTCATCCTATGCCCTGGCAGCTGACAACAGAGATCCTATTGCCTTCAGTGGATATCCTAGGAGAGCAGGAAAGAGATGCCAAAGATTTTAGATCAATATTTTGGTTTTATGACATCTTTCAGTGGGTGATGAGGCTGAAAATTCTGCAGTGTTCACTGCAGCTGAGTCTAGGCTGTAGGGACACCTGTCCCCTGCACTCTCTCACACTGCAAGTGCTCAGACTGGTCTGACCAAAGCATCTCTCCTTCCCCACACACATTAAACACTTCTCTCAGTCCTGCCTTGAGCAAACTCTTTGAGGAGCTCCCTTTTTCCCTGAAGGAGCTAGAGGTGGGATAGGAGCCCAGCAGCCTGATGGCTGCTGCTTTGAGGGAGCTGGGGATGTTGTGTGTCTGCCTGGCAGAGACTGCACTGCCAGCAGCCACCACCCTTCATCTCTGTGCTGGGCTGTGAGTGAGAGTAGCTGAGCCATCTGGGTGGCACCTGCTTCTTGAGCAGCTTTCCCTGGACTCTCCTGGGAAAAGAAAACAGGCCAGGTGGAAGCGCTTTCCTGGCTAGATCTGGCACTTTGGCTGCCAGTCAATACTGGTGTTTAGGAATGGCTGGCTGGCTTAGACCAGAGGGCCCACAGAGCAGTGTCCTATCTCTGGAAGTAACTGAGGACACACATGTCAGGAAGGATATGAGAACAGGTAAAGAAAAGCCACGAATTTCTGTTCCTCCTGCCTCCCATGGCTCAGGGATGTCCTGCAACTGTAGCCATGTCTCTGTGTTCGGAAGCCTTTTGTTAACTTTTCTCCTGTTATCTTGTCTAATCACTTCTTGGAGCTCTTCAAGCCTCTGGCAAAAGTAACATCCTGTGGTAATGAATTTCCATAGTGTAATGGGTTAAAAAAGGTACTTCCTTTTTTTGTTTGTTTGTTTTGTTTTTAACCTACCACCTGCTAATTTCATTTGAGTCTCCTATCTCTGGTGTTGTGACAGGCTCAATCCCTCTGCACCTTCTCTGTGGTGTTTTTGTTTACATAGACCTCAGTGTAAGTGTCTTCTGATTATTAACCCTTTTAGGAAAGCTGTCCCTTGCCAGGTTCTATAGGCCTTGAAAATGGTTTTAGCCTCACTGATACAGAGAATGATTGCTGCTCTAAATATCCATCAGGTGTTGCAACAGGTCTCCTAAATACTACCTTTTTTTTCTCTTTAGCAATTTAATCTCATCGTATTCCAGATGGCATCAGGTGCAAGTCTGTTCCTGTCTTGAACTTACTGCTGGCAGATTACAAATACATAACAATCACACAGAACATTTTATAGATATGACACAACATGAGCATCCATGGGATCTGTCACTATGGTAGTTAATTTCTCTTATATTTAGCTGATCCTGGGTCAAAATAACTCTCAATTAACATGAAAAAGTAACCTTTTTTCATATTTTTAATATGTGAAATAGCTTCAAAGATGAACATGCAGAAAGTTGTGATTACATGCAGTATCTCCTGCAAGGTAACGGTCTAAGTTTAGTGTCTTCTGTGTTTTAAATCAATAAAATATACAGGCCTGCAAGCGATAGGGAGAGGTAGACTTGATAAATTACTGGTTATGAAAGGTGAATAAAAATACAGGGACCTACAGAACTCTTGCAGAGGCTTACTTGGAGGGGGAAGGGAGCTGAACATTTGACTGGCTCCTTCTCTTCTGCTTGAAACTGCTGTTCAGTCCCTAAAGTTGCCAGCTTGTCTGTTTGATGGCTTGGCAGGGTTCTGCCGGGAAATGTGCAAATTGCAGCTTGTGGGAACAGGGGAAAAACACAGAAACAAGACTAATGTGGAAGAAGAGCATCTAACCTCACAAAATCAGTTTTTAACCTGGAACTGCCAGGCCTGGTTAAGGAGAAGGATTGGTTTCTTGTAACTTTAATCACATTTGAAGTAGTTAGCTTATTAAGCCTTGTTTATTCCATGATTCTATTAGCAGCTTTGATCCATGTCTGCAGCTCTTCCCCACATTAGGGGGTGTGTAATGTGTGGCTGCACAAAAAGGAGTGGGAGGAAACCTTTTGCCCATCACTGCAATAAAATAGCTGCCTAGAGTGTGGTTCAGGGAGGCTGATGAAGCACTGCCCTACCCGGAGCATACATGCCCCTGGGAAAATGACAGCAATATCTGGGAAAGAGGATCAACAGAGGAAGTAAACACTGCATGGCTGAATATGGCAGTCACACCTCTTAAATTACCAACGATCTCAGTAAGCCAGTGGTCAGGAAAGCAGTAGTATTCTGGGCTTGGTTGGGCCAGAAATATTGCAAGAACAAGAATATATGAGATATTTTGATACTTCTGCTGCCCCTTTCAGTCAAAGCCTGGCAGGGCAAGAGGCATGGGAATCTGCAAAAGAAACCAGGCTGAACTTTTGATCTTAAAAAAAAAAGAAATAAATAATAATAAAAAAAATCATGTCACTTTCTTAATCCAAACCCACAGGCTTCAACTTTATGAGGACACTCATGTTTTTCCTTTTTTCTGTGGTTAGACACCCATGATGGAATTGAAGAGTTATGCTTACACTAGACAAGCTACAATTTAATACCCATTAAATAATCTGTATATGGTTGTAAAAAGTACTCTGGATTCAAATTGCCTTGTTTCATGGTGAATATATTTATTTTCATTTTTCCTTCAATCACTCAACAGTCTGAAGTCTTATACATCTATGTAAATGACTGTTTTGCTGTTCCCCTCAAAGTTTTGCCGGAGCCAGGCAATTCAACTGCCAACCATTCCTCCTGTTTAATGCAAGTACTGAGATATAAGCACAGGTCTGTAGCAGATACAGCTCCTTTACCAGAGTCTGCTCTAACTTGCAGATCACATTCTGTTCAAGCTTGAACACCCCCTTGACACTGGAGATCAAAAACAGGGTTTTGTGGGGTAAGAGCTGTGGCAGAACAGGGATTCTCTTTCATGTGTCCTTCTGAAAAAGAGCTTGTGGGGAACCAGGAGGGACAAGGTGGTAAAGTTTGAATAAGGCAAAGGTTTGCCATTGGTGGGTTTCTCTCCTCCTGGTTTTCCCCCCATTTGATTGGTCCTTTTTGACGGTTTTCCAACGTTCTGTAAACCCCACCCCTGAGTTAGAACATAAAAGGAAGGCACTGGGGCCCTTCGGGGTCCTTCGGAGCCGAATAAAGTATCTCTGGAGGATCACTGGATTCTCATATTTATTCTTCCCCGCATCGCCTGAAGAAGCTGCTAGCTGGGAGAAGCTGCTTCCGTAGCCCGCATCACAAAAGAGCTACCTCTGCCACCCGAGGCTAAAGCCGCGCGGCTCCCGGGAAAGATAGCGGCTCGCGAGACGGCTGAAGCCAAACAAGAACCCCAGCCGCGGGAGAAACCCTGACGCAGTTATAAGAGCTAATGTACAATTTCATAGTTAATGAAGAAACATTTTGCTATTGGGCTTCAGTGGGTAGGAGCTGGTCCTGAGACCCAGGAGTCTACAGGTCTCTTAGTCACATCACCTGTAATGGGGGTGAATAATAGTTATCACCCAAAGATGCAAAGTCTTTACTAATTGAAGCCCTTCCCAGCCTGAGGCTGCTGTTCTCCCTCTTGGATTCTGTCCCATCCATAGCTCTTCCATGAAGTTGCAAGTCTGCTGACAAGAGAAATCATGTCTTATTTTGGGAAGCATCCCATAGTACTGTCTACCTCTTCTGTTGGCAAATTCAAGAATGACATTGAAGCTCTAGGCATTCATCTCTCTGTTGTCCTTCAGATCTTTGTCTTGCTGACTCATTGCTCTCCTTTTTGTCCTTGTGCCATTTTCCTGATGCTTCTATTTTTATCTCCAGCAGTGTTGTTGTTGGTTTGGTTTTGGGGTTGTTTTTTTGTTTTTTTCTGGTTGTTTTTTTGTTTTGGTTTTTTTTTGGGGGGGAGGGTGTGGTGGTGGTGATGGCAAGGTTTTTTTGTTGTTTCTTTGTTTATTTAATTATTCCTGAACTCTAGATTCGTATGTGACATTAAAAGCCTGGGAGCTAACACATCAAGATGACAAAGAAAACCTGGATCCATGAGGCCAGAGTGGATATAATAAAATCAGAATACAGACAGAAAGCATACTTCATCTAACTCTTTCCTTAATGCAAGAAGTAACCCAAGGTAGACCCTACAACTCCAGCAGATATTAATTTGTTTTTGAAAGGCTCTGTTGAACCTACTCCACTCACAGAATTCCTGTGTGGTCCACCCCTCCCTGCCCTCATGACTAGAATTTTTTTGGTAGTACTTTTCATACAAAGAAAATCATGCTTCATTTTAGTTGACTTGAACAACTGATCACCATCTGCTTTACACTTCTTTTCTACATCCATGATGATTTTCCATCTGCTGTACTCCTACCTAGATCATGTCTCTATTCAAAAGATGTTGTAGAGAATATTGATGTACTTTTCATTGTAAAAGCAGCATTATAAAAAATCTTGAGGAAGCAGCTACCACTGTGTGCATTAATGAGGATGTTGGGTGTGCAGGTGGTCGCAGTGGCCATGAAAGTGTCTAACATTTGGAGAGTTTCTGTGTATATATTTATCTCTGAGGACCCAACAGAAAAATAATTTTTTGAATAATGTTTCTTTGTAAAAGCTAATTCAAAGAAGTACTTGTCTGGGTCTGACTCTGGTAAGTGCTTCATTTCTTGAAAGATTTTGTCCACATATTTTGTCAGAATTGGTCAATTTTACGATGGCTATATTGACATGTAACACATCACCTTTAGAAAATAAGTCTACTGTCATAAAGTTGATTACATGCTCATACTAAATCTGATTGTAAAAAAATCACAGGGCTATTTGGGAATAGCCCTGGATAAAGACCTGAGCAGCCTGGTCTAGTCCTGCACCTGACTTCAGTTTGGATAAGAGATTGGATTAGAGACACCCAAGGTCTCTTCCAGCCTGAACAAGTGTGATCTTGTGATACTGTGACTCTCAGACATGAAATCAGAACACAGACAGATATAGAACTGAAGTCTTCTGGCAAGTTTAGCAAACATCTCCTGAGTCAGAGCTCTTCACTCCTAGCACTCATTTTCTTCTGTGGAATTAGTCAGAAAAACAATCCAACACTGCTTTTCCCCAAACACAAATCTGATTGATACTCATGATATTTTTCTTAAAATAACATTTAATTTGGCTCAAGTCCCTAAAATAAGCCCTTGTGTCTGCTTGGGTGTTCCTGGTTTCTGGTGTCCTTTGGCTTCTTCAGAAGCAGAACAGATCATCTGCCTTCCTGCCTAAGTTCCTAGTTCCCTCAGGGTTTACATTTCCTGTTGTTGTGTGGGTGAAAAGGTATAGGAACTGAAGTGCAACCACTTGATATATCCTAACAGACACAACTCTGTTTATTGGCAGAGAGGTCAAGGTCTGGAGGAGCTGAGAGGGCCATCCACTTCATTCTGCCTCCCATCACTACTAGTTGCTGTATATGTCATTGATTTTAGGGAGGAGGCATCAGCAAATGAAGGCAACTTGCAGGGCAAATTTCTGAAATGGGTTAATGAGGAAATTCTTTCACTTGGTGCATGTTTTGCTTCATATTTTCCACTCACTACCCAATCTCTCAAAAGGCTGGTCACTACTGAGCACTTCTCACATTGGCTTGCGAGCTCTCTCACCAGAGATACACTTACCAAGAGGGCAGCTGGACACTTTCTCACCCCCAAAGGCGTCAGACAGACATGCTTCCAGTTAGGATGCACCATTTTGTAGACAGGACCAAGCTGAGCCATGTTATCAAGCCTCTGTTTCAGGCCAGTGGTAAAAGCTTCTGGATTCTCTTTTGCTCAATTTGGTTCTACTTCAAAAAGCTGAATTGCGTCTGTGTGTGCCCATAAAAGCATATAAAACTTATTCTGTAACCACTCTGTGCTGGATGCAAACATTTGTCATTCTGTTTTTTGTATATGTGGCCAGTTGGCAAGTTTGTCACAGCAATTTTACAATCAAAAGTGGCAATGCCTAAACATTGGTCTGTTTTCAGAAGTATACTTAAAATGAATGCATCTTCCAGGGCCAGGTGCTGACTCCCCCCGCTAAGGAGTACCCAAGCAGTCCTTTACTCCACTTGAATGTCTGTTTTAGGCAATGGTAGACTTGACTCATTGTGAGTAAAAGCATCAGCATCTGGCCTCAAGTGAGCATTAAATAGATGTAAAAGATAATGTATCAGCTGGTATGTTCCCTGCATGTATGTGCTTGTTTATATATATTTTTAAGAAAGCTACGTGTGTTCTAGTTATGGATGTTATTTTAAATGGTTATATTTTATTTTTCCCCAGTATTAAAAAGAATTTTTGTCTTTAATACACAGGAAAAATGCCTAAGATTTGTTAGATTTGAAATCTGAAAGATTGATTTTTCAGTCTTGAGATAGAAAACTACCTTCTGCAACACAGAATCTGAAGCTTGGGGTATGATTTTCCTTAAATTCTTACCAAAATTTCCCTCTGCAGCTTCAGCTTATGAATTCTGCAACTGTATCCCTTCCTCCTCCTCAGCAATTCTTTCCTCTCTATGTGTGAGCCATGAGTTGTTATGGATGATGACAAAGTGGAATATAGAGGTGGGTTTGCCAAATACTAGGCTGAATGTTTCCCTTCAATTCATAGTTTAAACTCTATGGAGAACAGGAGAACCCTGAAGTCCTGCAGCCTGTAGCTTTCTGTTGTTAGCAACACTGAGTGAAATTTACTTTCTTATCTGTCCACAGTCTGAAATGTAATCCTTTAAATGTATGATGAGTTTTTCCTTCTGACTTGCTTTAGAAGCGTAGCTTTCCTTATAAATCTCATCCACCATACGATTAAGTGGTCTCTGTTTACAGTGTATGTGCAAAGCAAAAGATTAATTTTCTAATGGAGAATGGAAAATCTTCACAGAAAGCATCTCCCTTGTTTACAAAAGAATGTAATGTGCAGGACCAAACCTGTCAGCTCTCACTTATTTCAGCTGAGGCTTGTTCACTTTCAAACAGCTTTTTACAGCATACTGTCGCTCTCCAGCAAGGAGAAAATTTCTCAGTGTGATTCAGTGAGACTTCTCACTCATTTAACTGTCAGCACATAAGAATTCCCGTCTCGTGAACAGAGGTAACAGGAAGGTGCTGTTTGTGAGTCCTCTCAGCTTTGTGAGCTTTTCTACATCAGTGAATGTCAGAGACAGTTCTTTTCCAAGAGAAAGAGTCTCTGCTCTGAGCCAGCAGGACCTTCTCCATTTTCTGCTATGGAGACAAGCACTGTGTTCCAGCTGTAAAATAAGTACATTGGTAAGAAAACATCCCCACAGTAGTTAAGGTCTGTAGCAGACTGAGGTCAGGAAAAAGATGGATGATTTTGCCTTTGTTAGTCCTGCATATTCTCTGCTGGCAATGAGTGATGACTTTTGAGCAAAATGTACTCAACTCTTTAAGTGTGCACTTAAGTATTTAACAGGGAAAAAAAAAAAATCTATATTGTTCCAATTGTATCTAAAAGAATTGGGGTTGGGTCCACTTCACCACCTAAAGAAATAAAAGTTTAGTCTAGGATAATAACTTAAATAACATTATGTAAAGTACTACATCAGTTTGTTCAATAATGATAATAATAAAAGCATAAAAGAGACGGCAAAAGCAAGCTAGTTTTACAGAACAACGCAACCAGAGGCCAGGAAGCCTTTTATGGCTCCTAGTATCTTTGTCAAATATCCTTAACCCTGCTGGAAACTCAGAAATGTGGCCCATGTTACCCAAACAGAAAAACACCCTACAGTGGCTGTGACCTGTGGCAGACAGTTTTACAACAGAGGTCTTACTCAACAAAGTCAAGCTGAGGAGCTTGCGCAGACAACAATTTTGTCAGTAACCATCTGTGCTGGTTTTGGCTAGGGTAGAGTTAACTTTTTTATAACAGCTGGTATGGTACTGTTTTGGATTTGTACTGAGCTCAGGGTTGATAATATGGAGATGTTTTTGTTATTGCTGAGCAGGGCTTGCACCGAGCCAAGGCCTTTTCTGCTTTCCATACTGCCACTCTGGCAAGGAATGTGAGAGTTCTTGGGAGGTTGGGAAGAGACACAGCCAGGACAGGTGACTTAAACAGACCAAAGGGATATTCCAGATCATATGACACCATTCTCAGTATATAAAGTGGGAGGGAAAAAAGTGGAAGGGGGGGATATTTGGAGTGATGGCATTTGTCACATTGATGTGATGAGGCCCTGCTCTCCTGGAGATGGCTGAACACTTGACTGCCTATGGGCAGGAGTGAATTAATTCTTCAGTTTTGCTTTGCTCATTTGCATGGCCTTTGTCTTCCCTATAAATTGCCTGTATCTCAACCCATGGATTTTCTATCTTTTATCCTTCCAGTTCTCTCCCCCAGTCCCACTGGAGGGGGAGTGAGTGAGCAGCCATGTGGGATGCAATCACAGCACCATCTCAGGGCTGCAGACACTCTAAGATGTGGAAGTGTGTACAAAACTCCAAACAGTTTGGGAAAGTGTCCTCACCTGCCATCTGCTGTGTAAAGGCTGGACCTCTCTTCCAAACAGACTACAGTTGCAATTTGCAATAGCTCTTGGGTCTACTCTTGCCCTTTTTCTCACCCTTCTGGCTATCTACAAAGAAATGCACATGTTCCTGAACTCTATGCTGATCTGACAGAGAAGTCTACATGCTTTCTTCTCTCATCCTCCTGCTTCCATACTGAACTGGTCAGAACTTAGTCTGTAGCAACGCCTGTCAACCAGTGGCTGGATCCCTTTTTTCCTTTCACCAGTTAATTGGTTGTCCATGCTTCCCATTTCATTGAGAACTGTGATTATGTTGGTTGTTTTTAACAAGCTTTACTGAGGAGAATGTAGTTAAAGAACTGTGTGTATGGTCACAAGTACAACAGGCACACACACAATAAGCATACCTGCTTTGGGGAGCATGCTGTCATCTTGCCAGTGAGAAGGACTCTCATGCCCTGATGTAGAAGCTGGGAATTTATTCCATCATATTGAGAAATTACCTTAACCAAAACTTCAGCCACCTGTACTATCAGAAATGTAATCAATCCTAGCCAGTAAATCATAGCACCTCAGTGTTTTGAGTAATGCCGACTCTTCAGTATGTTAAAACACTATTGAATATTTACAGTGGGATAGGATTTGTAAGGCCTCTTATGATTAATCTCGTTCTATTTAAATAGTTGATAAACTGCAGTGTGAGGAGTTATGGTGTCTGTGGATTAAGAGTATTTATGTTTTAAACAGATTCCTACACTTTTTGCAGTTGGAGATTTTATATTGTGGAGCTATAACCCACAAAGGAGTAGGAATATGAGCTCTTGTTTCACAGATCAGATGTGATGGATACCTGTACTCATACTTGCTTTCTTTTATTTTTGATCATGTTGCAGACGACCTGTTTGGGTGATTTTTCTGAGCTACAACTAAGACTTTTTCTTCACAACAGATTTTTCTCACTTTTATCCAATTCTTAGTTTTCCACTTGTCAAATAAAAGCTTCTTATATAAACAGGTGATGCTTTTTCTAGCTTGCCTGCTAATCTCTGATAGGTAACAATAAAATGCAGCAGTTTGGAAAACCAGACATTGATAAGCATGCAGCATCCCAGACCAGAAAGTGTGCATTCCTTTTGCTGACTGAAAAACACGAGTACAAAGCCCAGTTCTCTCAATTATTCTGACTTCTAAATCCCAGATAAAAGTAAAGGAATAGCTCGGCCCATCCCAGGGCTGCTCACTCTAGTATCAGCTTTCTCTGATGCTGCAAATACAGGGCATCCACCCTTCCTCCACGCAAGACTGCCAGCCATCAAGGGGCATATCCCCTGAATTCCTCAGCTGTGTATCTTCACCTGCAGATATGTTATCTTGATGATGTTCACTCCCAGGACAAGTTAGAGCAATGCTCATTTTATCCTGCCTCAGAAGAGAAACAAACACTCCTTATCTCTCAAGAAAACCATTTCAGGAAAGGCAGTGTAAAACTTCTTTCGGAAGAATCAAACTGTGGTCCTCTGCAGAAGTGTGAACCCAAATCCAGGCATGGCTTACCAATGAAAATTTACTAGTTTGGCTTTTGGTGGACAAAAGGAAATTTCATAGCAGGGCTGTCTTCTGTTGGAAAAGGCTCAGATGGTTTACAGGCCCTACAATGAGAGTTTCGGGAAGTGTGCATGCTAAACTGGAGCACACACTCTTGATAAGCTCAATGTCTGGTCAGCAGCAGCTTTCCTTGAGTGTATTGGTGAACTTAATTCAGCCTATTGTGTCAAAAGTGCAGTGCAGTGTAATAGTCTCCTTCAACAGGTGAAGGACTGAAAACACAGCAGATTTAACTGTCCTTCAGCCATACATGTAGGGTTTCCTGCTGTGTAGTCACTGAAGCACGTGCTGACAAACAGGTCTGAGTATGAAGGACTTACCTCCAGAATAGGAATTTAAATTTCATCTCCAGTAGTGTGCAGAATTGTCTTTCTCAGCTGAATCAGTCTTACAGAAAGGTTAGAAAGCTTCATGAGACAAATCCCTAAATGAGTGAGAAAAACACGATCAAATCTGTACTCTGGGACCGGGGAATTGAGGAAAACACAATTGAAGAAGGCTGTTTGAAAGAATAGCTAAGTTCCAGATAGGAAAGACAAACATGTCAATGGTTTGACGTCTTTTCATTTTGGTATTGTAATTTAAATTTAAACTGCAATAGTACTACACTGTAAGAGGATGGTTGGCTTTGTTGTGCTCCTTGAAAATCTGAAACTGCTCAAAGCAGATTTGAGCACAGAATGAGATGTGAGGTTGCTCAGCTAAGTCCTCTGCGCTTGCAGGAAGCCACACTCTGTGGTCCCCCTCAGAAACACATTTAGTTCTCAAAGATACTGATAGTCCTGCTGCTGTTCTGTGTACTGGGATCTGCATCTCTGGACACTGGTGACTATAAATCTTCTTCTGCTTCCCAGTGTGGTCACATCCGTGGCTCCCTCTGCCTGTTTTTTCTACTGCTGAGATTGTCTTATAACGTCAGTGGTTCTCCTTCAGCTTTGTGAGTTTATCTTGAGCACTTGTATTTCCTTAAAGCTTGTATTAAGCTAGGCTAGCAGGCCTAGGTCTTGCATGATAGTTCCTCTGTTCTCATGGTTGGTTGCATGGACTTTTTGCATTTCCAATTTTATGTCTCATAAATGTGACTTGTAAGAGAACAGCGTACACTGTTCCTGTGGGCATGCTATCAACACCTTCATAAAGGGCATAAATGCTATGCCTGCTGGAGATAGTTTAATGCTAGCTCCAACCATACTGTGTGTGGCTAGTCTGGACACGGGTCTACCCCCTCTGATTTTTCAGTTGATTCCATCTCATAACAGATATTAATTAAATATTCATTATTAGTTCATAAAATGCATGATTTTACACTTGTTTTTCTATGTCTTCAGTCTCAAAGGGCAATAAGGTGTTATTTCCTGCTGTCTTCAATATCAGCTGCATTAGGTAATGGCTGATTTTCATGCATTCATGGTCCTGCTTTTTATTGATCAATCCTAAGAGGAATTCGCCTTGACTAAGTAGTTCTCCTGAAGGGGAGCTGTGCCTTCCACCTCACCCCAGTACAACTCAAAGTAACCAAACTCAGTTTGCAAGGGGACTGGGGATCTGGGGCAAAAGTAGGAACCAGCCTGATGTGGGTCTGCCCAGGGAGGCTTGTGTGTGATGAGCTTGAGGTGGGGAGGCTGTCCAGAGCTTCTCTCAGAGCAGCCAGAGAAGTGCACAGATGCAGAACCAGCATCTCAACAGCAACTTCCTCCTGTCAAGCAAAGCTCTTTCAACAGCTCTAAATCCCTTGATCACGGAGAATTGACCACCTCACAGGGGAGGCTGTTCCTCATGACAGAGACTGCAGGAACACCAGGAGCACTGCTGGAGGACATACAACTCACAGCACAGGAATGTCTGGCAGTTTTGAAAGTTTCCATAGAGGCAGGCATTCAGAACAGATGCTGCTTTCTGCTTTTGAGACCCAAACATTGCTGCACTGTTCTCTCACACAAGAACCAGAAAACAGCAGGAGGCAAATATGCATTTTTGCCCTATTCTCATTTTCTGAGAACAGAATTGTGCCAAAATAAGCAAATGGTGACCAGGTAGCAAGATTTAAAAATAATTCTTTTAATCATCTATGCATTTTAAAGTATCAGTGGTAATGGTTTCATGTGCATATAGGCTCATGCTCCCTTCCTATTTTCTTTTAAGTTTTTTGTAACAGTTTTCCTTGAAGGAAGCTACTACTATTATATGTGCATGAATAATTTTTTTACTTCGCTTTAAGGATTTTGATTTGTGTTAAAAAACAAAACATGAACATATGATATATCAAAATGAGGTCTCTCTGATTCACATAATATTTAATCCCTCATTTAATCCCTCAGACCTGTTTGAGTTTGCTGTTAAACAAAGTTGTCCCATTTACACTCTGGGACAAATTTGTTTGAAATGCAATCCTAAACTTCATCCCAGACTGCCGGAAAACATCCATCCACATCTGAAGAGGATTAAATGCAAGCACTCCAAAGCCTCATCTATCCATCAGCAACCCTAAAAAGCCAATCACTGCAATGTCTAGACACTGAGATAACCCTCCTGATGGAAGCAGATGGTAAAGACCTCTCCACATCATGGATTTCCATGAAAGATATAATGACACATGGTAAAATTAACAGTCTCTTGGCACACATTTTCATAGGAGAAAGACATTACCATATTTAGATACACAAACCAGGAGGAAGTAAAATGTGATTTTTTTAAAATTCACTTAGGCTGAAGACTCATGAACCTGGGCCTGGATTTTAGCAATAAATGAAGACCAGAAAAAGGAAAAAAGATAGGAAGAACAAAAGATATGGCAGGGATTCCACAGCAGATTTGCCTCTCAGGAAATGAAATCAAGGCAACCAAACAATCAAAAATAGATCAATAATCCTTGAAATAAACACATATGGGAAAGTTTTCATTCTGATGAAATAAGTCTTCCTCAATGGTGGATGTAAGAAAATTAAGATGCTCATTTAAGACTTAGTAAGAACAAAATTTAAGACCTTCACCAGCCAAGATGGGCACTGAGTGGAATAATTAATAGATGTAAATCCTAAATATTCTGTAACTGCCTATTTACTCAGTTAAGGTCCTGTTGACTCAAACAGTTTGACAGAACACAGTTCTTGGGACTTCCACGTCCCCAGGAGAGCACAGTCCTCCAATCAGAATCCTCTGTAAATAAAGAAAGATCTGTGAAAAATTTATATCTTACTTTTTCCTGTTCTCAAACCACCCCTCATTCCACTGATCCTGGGTACCTGGTTGGCTTCAAACTCATCAATTTGAATACACCATTTCTCAATGGGATGCCCAAAGTAGCTTCCAATACAAAGAGTATCTGTGCAGTTGTACTGTGAGTAGGGCAGAGTCTTCTAGCATGGAGAAAACTGCATAGGATGCCCTTCAGACCCTAGTAAGACTTCATTTTTAAATAGGAGAGATCCAGGTCAAATGGAGAAGAGCTTCTAGAGAATGGGCTGCACTAACAGTGAGAAAGCCTGAATGAAAAGGTATGATCTTTTTTTAGCCTTGCAAAATAAAGGCGCATGGAGTAATGCGACTGCTCACATAAATGTGTTAGGAGATGAGACTGCAACGTTCAAGAATAATATTTAAAAGTAGGAACAATACTGACATGATAACTAGTAGAATGTAACTGTGAATGCTAGTAGCCTCAAGAAGGCTACCATATTAGAAAAATCCTTATAGTTATCAGAGAGTGTGTGGTGGTTGGAACAGATTTCTGCAAGGAATAAAATGACCTGAAAGACCCAGATTTGCTTTATTTATTGATGAAGGACTTGCTGCTATTGCGCCAACATTGTTAACTGGCATATCACACTGAAATAATTATTGTAATTTATTTTAAATCCATCTAAAAGTCAACTGTGGAATGCAATATATAAATTAAATAAAAGGAATTTCCCTGGAGATCCTCCCTTCCAACAGCAGGGTGTAGAAAAACTGAGTGTCAGATATTATTAATTTGATGAAATATATTTTCAGGATATTTTGCTACATAATTGAAAAAGATGTTTTTGCTCTAGGTGGCACCTCTGAGGTTAAAAGAACCTCCTTGTCTGGCAGCAGAGCATCAGCCTGTTGGCAGAGTGACTTCAGAGGCACAGACCCACAAAGCAATTGCCCTCACCCCTTTTTCCTGTCTAGACTGACCTCCCCTACCCCTTCCTCTCAGCCAGCACAATACAGCTATGCTTTGGTTTTTTTCTCACCAAGGCAAACACATGCTTGGGTCCTCCAAGATTAAAGACAGTCTCATACCTTACACCAGCAGCCATGAAATCTCTGTGGGACAAAATCTGATGGCTCAAATTCTTCCTTTAGGTGATATTTACACAGAAATTAGTCAGAGGCTTACCTGAACTCAGAGCCATGGTGCATTAAGCACTGTATGAACAACATAAAACCTCACTCCAGTGAGTGAATAAGCTGAAAAAATCCCAGATGGACAAAATGGGTACAATAAAACAAAAAGAAGAAATTATTTATTCAAGCCATGATCTAGATGAAAAAATATCTGGGAAAGGAAGGAAGGGAAAGAACCCTCATATCTCAGCCTTATGCTTTATGAGATGAATAATACTAGTTTGTATGTGCAATGACCTATGGACTGTGATCAAACAATCTATAGCTACATGCGCAGACTCCTTAACAGCCTGTATATACAGAGACTGAAATAGTTTATTTCACCTGCTAGCCAAACCAATAATTTCTGAATTTATTTTAATTTTCACATTAGATTTTTAGAGAGCTGAAGAAGTTCAACAAATTGAGTCCATCAATGTAAAAGATTAGTTTAAAAGCCTCTTTTAAGTGATGCTGACTCAGCACTCTTTTAGTTTGCAAACTGCATCACAAGCACTGTTATTTAAAAAAAAACAAAAAAAACCCAAAAAACCAAAAACCCACCAAAAACCAAAAAACAAAGAACTTCTTTTTCTTTATAGAATAGACTGTAAAAGATGAAAAGACAATCATTGGTTTTGGAGCTTTAAGATAAACTGAGGGAACAAAATGAAAATACCAGAGACTCCATAAAAGTTAACACGCTGGTACAAGAGTCCGTGCCTCTTTGTTTGTGGAATAACTAAGGTGTCTATTACTAGCACAGAAGTAGTATGGAAATACAGCTTGCTTAGGCAAAATGAGATAGAGTACGAATGGGAAAAAGACACTCCGTATTATATCTGGTGTCACATTCAGAAAAGTCCAAATCAAAATAAACACAAAAAAGCCCTCATGGGACATTAGGGGAATGACTGAAAGTGTTTTCTGGATTCCCATGGGCCAGTAGTGTCTGTATAAGGCAGGAGTCTTTTCTCTATTGAGAATCTGGCTGGTTACATCTTCTGCAATCTTACTGTCACATGGATTTAGCCCTTTTGGTGCAATAGAAATAGCAAAATTTTCCCTTTGTGTGGTTCTTGTGGAAGATATTTAATGAACTTGAAGGATGAAATTGTGTGGGTAGAGAAGAATCCAACAGCACTAATGTGCATTAATGTGTGACAGTTGCCTGAAAAGGAAGACAACAGCATGGTGTATTTTTTTCTCTCAGAGGTAAAAGAGACAATTACAAAGATCTGGGGATAGAAGAAGAAAGGGCTAGGTAATCAAGGGAACACCCCTTCAAAGCAGGCCAAATAGAAATGTGCTATTTCAAAAGAGACAGGTGGAAGGGAGGAGAGGAAGCAGCAGCAAGATGGGTCACAAATCAACAAAGAACAGACTTTTGAAATTTACTGCTTTCCCTAATGGCAGAGACTCGCCAGTTGTGGGTTGGAAATGGCAGTAACTTGCATCAGGAAACCATCTCTCCATCTGTGCCGTTAACACCAGCATGCAAGGATGCAGGTACGTGACAGGAGCTTAATAGGTGGGACCAGCACCAGCTGGGGCTTGGAACAAAGACCTTATCATCTCTGGGGCCACTGAGACCACGCTTCTCTAATTGCTCCTGAAATAGTCAACTTCAGCATGTTCCTCACAGATGACTGCGACAGACACCCAGGGAGAAAGGATATGTAAACATGTGGTTTTGTGTTAAGGTAGGGCTGAGGCACCAAGGGTGAGGAATACCATATGCAAGAGGGCACACTGCAGTGGTATCATATCTTTTCCCTTTTCAAGGGAACAGACGACACTTTGCAAAAAATTAGGCTACAGTTTTTCTTAGTTTCTTCCCCTCTGGTCAACCTCCATTTCTTTACAATATTTTATGATTATGTGAAGCTTTCCTTCAGCAAGCTGCCCTGGTAGATGCAGAAGAGCTTGCTTGCTCAGACCTTCCTTCAGAGGCTGTGGCCTTGTAATGTTCAATAGCGGCATCTGGCTCTAGGACAGAGGCTGGAAGCTGAAATTAGAGAGAATATTGGGTGAAAGCGGTGGGAATAAAAGAAAAGTGACCATGTCACCAGTGGCCTGATAAGAAGGAAAAAACTCCTTGTCTATATCCACAGCAAACCAGATTTTACTTGGGAAGGAGGAGGGGAGGCTGTGGGACCTTGAGCAAGCTGTGCTGACTGCCTTAGCACATGGTGATAGCTCTGCTATCATCTTTAGAAATATTCTTCATGGAAGATATAATGAGATTCACATCTTTTCTTCACTGCTTGTGGTGTACTAAGAAGATGGCAATATCAGAGAGGGCTGAAACAGAAATGTGCTTTCCTAGCATATTGTTGGAAAGGAGGGTGAGTAAGAAGGGGGGTGGGTGGGTGGTGGAGAAGTGGAAGAGAAATCTTGTAAATGCTCTCTCAAAACTGTAAAAAAAGTGTGTAATTTGATCCTTTCTGAAGATTTTTCTAATATCTAAATAGAAGGATAATCTTCAGCTCAGCATAAAATGTTTGAGGGGATTAGCTATCCTTCCTGGTCAGACAGATAGCGATAATTCACACTTCACAAGTCTCCCAGTAGCTAGTCTTTAATAACTTCAGTAAGGTTAATAATTATCCTATAAAATTACCTAGCACTTGAACTGGCAACCGGTTTTACTGCCTGGGGTTGACTGTTAAACAATCTGTGTCTATTGGCAAGCAGCACTGCACGTACACCCTTGCAAAACCCTTCCCCCACGATGGGTCTGTGAAATTGCATGGCACATTCGACATGCTGATTAGTTATTTTTTGTACCCTGCCTGTGTTCATCACTTCAGATACCAGAAGATATATGAAGTGTGTCCTTGCAGACAACATCCACTCCAGCCTGGCACCATAAGCAGAAATAGGTCATTGGTACCTGTGACTTTGTCAAAGGCAGATGAGGTCAAATGCCATAAACCTGGGCTTTAAACCACAGCCATAAGGAAGATATCTATCACTGCTGCTTTAGGTATCTCTGCACTATTCCCTGGTTCAAAACTTGCTTTTGATATGTTGCAGCTGTGAACATATGGTGTGTGTTGTTCAGTCTTGATCACGTTGTCTCAGAAGCCAACGGCAGGAGAATAAGACATGCAAAAGGCAGATAGGATATTAATGAGACAATTGTTTTATTTGAGAGCTTTGGACTTATTCCAAAAGAGGCCATAATTATTAGTGGTGGTGTGACTGACACTGGTTTGCTTTATTAGCTGGGAAGACCGTGATTTGATTTTGAATAAATTGGCCAATGACTGTTGCTCAAGCAGCTGTGAAATTCCCCACCCCTCCAGTGGCAAAACCATGAATGCTGATAGCTCACACATTCCATAGGCTGAAATATGAGCATGTTGATTTCTGATCATCACTCTGGGATGGTTGTTTCATTTGGCTCTTTCCACATTTGGCTTAACTCTGTAACATGAGATCTCTCAGCATCAGGGAATGCTTGGGGCTGACCTTGCAAAAAGGGAATCAAGCTGATAAGCCATCTCAATTTTGGTGTTTGTGTCTTCCTTGCCACATCCAAGATTTAGGGTCATCATTTCAATGGATTCAAAAGAACAGAAAAGAAGAGACAACAGTTGCAGTGAACCTCATAATTTCTGAGCACCCAGTGGGAAAAATCTGCCTGCAGGGAATATTATCTGATTGCAGCATAGACCCTTGTAAATTGTGACAAAGGAAAGAATGAACTAGTTCTCAGAATATTTGTTATATTTCATTGGTTTTGCTGTAGATTTATGAAGGGCCTATTTTATAACTGTTTTCAAACCTGCAGAAAAACATATGTTGACATATGGCAAAAATGTGTGGTGCCTTCCCTGTGCTCATGTAAACACAGGTCCAGGATTATAGACCTGGGATGAGCTATACCCTTAAGGTGTTGGCTGACTGGTGTTAAGATATTCCTATGAGAAGACTTAATTAAACAAACAAGACTCAAAATACATTTTAATGTGGAGCTGCATGTCAAAAGACAGTGATTTGAGGGAATTTGAATTCAAACATTTTGTTTGGATTTAGTCTTAATTTTTAATATCAGGTCATCAAAATGATCCTGTGACCATGTCTTGGTGATGTGAATAAATAGGAATTAAACAATAGTAGTCTACAAATTTGGCTAGCCTACAAACCCTCTGCAGGATTTCAATGCTCAAGGATCCTAAAATTCCACTAGTGCAACTAAACATTTATGTATTTCCACTGTAATTCTTTACATATGTGAAGACAAGTTCCTAGTTCAAAGTTATCCAAACCTGAGTCAGCAAAATAGCGTATACTTGCCTCTGTGTGTAGAGACAGTCTTGTTGAGAAAATTTACTTCTGAAATTATTTTTACTTTCTTATTCATTTAAATTGGAAATTTTTTTTGGTGTCAGCTGAATATGCCTTTTAGTGCTTCTCGTGACTACTACATTTTTGGTTGAAACATCATTAACTCACACAAAAGGGTTTTTTTGTGCAGAAGTGCTTGAAGGAGAGTTTCAATGGTAAATTTGCAGAATAAATTTGTATGGATGACAGCTGCCTGCAAAGGCTGTACTTCAGTAGTCAGTAGGATTATGGAAACATGCAGGTTGGCCACTCTTCGTAGCTTTCTAGGTACTTGTGTGACTGTAGGAAAGCCTAAACTCTCATCCTCTATCGAGTTGTAACTGATGAGGAAGGATGTGCAAGCAAACAACCAGGAAATTAATTACAAAACCTCCAGTTTGAAAAGACTCTTGTTTGAGTTTTTTCTGGGTCTTCATCAGAAACCTCAGAATTTACCAGTTTTGAGCCCCCCAAAAACCTAAATATTATTCTGGCCTTACAGAAGTAAGGATAATGCAAACCAAGTCTTAACAAAGTTTTATAATTTGGCTCTGTACCATCATAAAATAGCTCAAGGCAGAAGTTGTAATCACTGATATTTCTTCCCAAAGGAGCAAACCAACAGGGAATTTGGCCCCGAAGCTGAAAGCACACCCAATGCATTCTGCAATCTTTAAAAAATGTATTGCTTGTTGCCCCTCACTACTTAATTAAAAGGAACGTCAGGCATTTCTGAAAAGACAGTGGGTGAGTTGTCAAATATAACAAAGAGAGAAAATAATTTCCAAAAGAAAGGAAGTCTATATAAATTTTATTACCAGTCCTCTTCTATACTAAACCACATCTATGATAATTTTAAGTGATTTTTCTATGGCATTTTAAAATGAAATGTGATTCTCTTGTTCATTCTCTGGCAATATGCCCTGAAATATTCCATTAAGTGTTTTCAATTACATGCCTGTCCCAACAGGATCTCAGTAAGAGGTTTTAAAAAGATATCTTATCTAGTAGATTATCTAATGTAGTTTGAATTCTATCAATGTTGCAAAAAATAAAAATAAATTAAGCAATACAAAAAGGGTCTTGTAGCTTTGAATCAATAGACTGGTTAGAAGTTGAGGACATACTCGTATGTTCTCTTCTCCTTAAACAAAGATTTCAGAACTTGGCACCAGAGCAAGTTTTTTTATCGCATTTTATCTTATTTCCATCACCTTGTATCAAAGTCTATTTCAGAATGAAAACAAAATGAAACCTAAACTACATTATTATTATTATTTCTGAAAGCATGGATGAGTGTATTTTTGGAACATATGGAGATACATCATATTCATTACGACCCAAATTCCTGTTCAAAGGCTGAGTTGAAAGTGGCTGCTGAGATGTGCAGCTATGAGCATGCTTGAGTGCTTGGCCTTGCCTTGCAGCACCAGCATAGAAGGGCAAGCACATGTGTGTGTGCCCATGTGTGCACATGCCAATGTGCTGGCCACTGGTGTGCCACCAAGGCAAGCTGGTCATGTTGCTCATTCTAAATAATTCATTGGACAGGTTTATCCCGTTCCTATAAACACTTGAGGAGGTACTTCATCTTACTGACATGCAGTCTCATATTTCAGCAAAGGAAACCTCTTTATTGATGTAAACTGATTTTGCATCTTGTTCCAAACTGCTCATGATTACCACTGTGTTTAGCTTGACCAGGTGCTTGGTTCCACTGATGTCTGGAATGGAGGTGTGAAAGAGCTTGTACAATATCACATGGCATTACTTGTGTTCTCTCACTTGATGGCTTGAACATTAAGCATCAGTAGGTATTCCCCTTAGCATTCTTATTTTTAAATTCCCATCGTAATCTTGCATAGGAATGGTAGGAACAAACAAGCCAATTCATTTTGAGATGGGACTTCATTGCTTGTAAATATAATTGTGTGATATGGTGGTGCTAGGTATGTCGACTGCACAGTCATTTCCTGGACCCACGACTTATGTCTGTATCAGGATATCAGGATCAATTTTCTCTCCTCTGTCTTTCTCATGGACTGACTGTGATCCTCCAAAGTCCATCCTCTTAACCCTCTGTCCTGGAAGCCCCTTAGCTGTGAGAAACCATCATTGTTTTCATATTTGATGACAGGCTGGCTGTTGGGAAATGAAGGTAAAGAAAGGAGAGCTCCATCACTGTCCAATTTGCTTTGTTGCAACCTTCTTAGCTTTGTGTTGTATTTCAACAAAGATTTATAACATGATGACTGGCTAAGGCCCCAGGGTTGCTGGAGGTAAAGGATGGGGGGAGGGAACAAAAGCTTCTAATAAAAATGTAACATTACATTATGGTAACTAGCATGAAATGTGAAGATTTTTATAAATTGCTTATCTGTTTTAATTATTCTTGAGACATGTGTAATATTAATGCATGGATAAAGAACAGTTAATTGGAAAATAAATGAGAGATCTAAATGTATTTTTCCACTCCTGTGTATATAAAGGGAAGCCTGGATATTAAATCTTCAACTTCCAAATTATTTTTGTTATATTGTAGAAATGTACAAATTAATCAAACATTTATTGCATAAAACAAGCCTTGACAAATCCCAATTCTGATGGATTAACTAGTGAGGGAGTCCTAATATTGAGGAACCAGGACAGTTTGTTTCAATTTTTTTTAAACAATTCATTTGTCACCATGATCACCAGCAAAATATCTCTCTGAGTCAGTTTTCCCTAAGTGAAATTTCCTTTGGTTTTTTATACCTTCCGCAGAGGAGATTCTGCCATACAGACAACAGTATTTATCAAGCATGAACAAAATTACTGTAGGGTAACAGTGATTTTCCATTAAGTTTTCTTGGGAGCCACTACAAAGCCAAACTATAGGTGTGTCCCTGCTGTTTGCATATATTAATATATTATGTACATACACACATACCTCATCTTTGAGGAATAAACGCAAAAACAATTAACCGTGTGGGCAACCAAAGAGATAAAATTGAAAAGATATGAGGAGAATAAAACCTGAGAAATGTAGAAGATAGAGAGATAAACATCTTTAAATCAAAAGTAGGACTTAGAGTTTCTGCTCTGCTGCAGTTTCATGTTTATTAAAAGGATTTATCCTGGAATCATCAAGACTGAGGCCACTAGCTGTTCATTTCTCCTCCATTTATCTTATTGATTTCCAAGTTATGGGGATTACAAAATCCAGTCATGCAAACCCCCCTCCAAAGTGTTTTGCAGAATCCATGAAAAATACATTCAGCAAAAAATACAGAGTTCACTCTTCCTTCCTTATTTCCCACACTCCCTCTCTCTAATTTTTTTTTGCACTATAATGAGCCTACAGCTAATGTTAATCAGGGAATATCCCTCTCACATAAATGTGATTATTTCTAAAATTAACTTCTTCCCTTTTTTTTTGGCTGTTGTTTTTGGTTTAGTTTTGTTCTGGTTTTGGTTTGTTGGTTTGGTTTTTTGTTTGTATTTGGTTTGGTTTGGGGTTTTTTGTTGGTTTGTTTTTTTTGTTTGTTTGTTTGTTTTGTTTTTGTTTCTTTTTCTTGGTCAGGATTGGGAAGGTAATACATAGAAAATCCTCAGAAAAGCAGAAGGATTAACACCTAGATTAATGTATATGCTGGCATATGTGGAGCCTATTAACTGCAGGACACATATTTGCCAAGTGCAAATTCTGCTTTCTGACTGACATATTCCTAACTTTTGTTTGAGAAAATTGTTCTTTCATGAGTCATTTTTAAGAAGCAGTCCAGCCACCGGTCTTAAAACAACCAGTTATACATACCACATATGCATAGGTACTGTATTTTGAACCAGTGATTTGACACTGGTTATTGTTAAAATGTGTTTCTCATATGTTTCCCTATTTATGTCCCAGCTATAACACGAACAGTTGCCTTCAGTGAGACTCAGGTAGACTGCCTTCAACATGCCTTGCTTATTTGAAGCCCAATACACCAATACAGATGTTTCCCTCTTGACACCAGCATGAGGTTACAATGGTTTCATGGCCCAGTTTCACACCTTGCTAGGAGGAGACATGTGAGAGTACCAGCCAGGGTAGAATGAGCTGGATGAGTTGACAATAGGATCATACCTGGCTTTTGTGGGGACAGAGGACCTTGCTTGGCCTTGCGAGGTGAAACAGGAACATGTGGAGGAGAAGGAACTTGGGAAAGGCTCTTTCCTTTTCTGCAAAATCAGGGGCTACCAGATGACAAACATAATCTCTGGTACTTGAGGTTAGAATTTTATGGCATGGTGCCAATTTTACATAGCAAGTATTTTGGATTTTATTGGTCAAGCACCAAATTCTGGTTATTTTTATTATTATTTTCTTTTTTGTTTGAAAGGGTCAATTATGTTATAAACTAATCTGAGAGATGGTTTGAATGACGGATGCTGACCATGCCTTTAACTTAAAAAAGGAAAGATTTATGGTAAATACTAAAGTAGAAGAATAAAACCATATTTACAGGTTTTATGTAGTGGACTTTCTTATTTCTATTACACCTGTTAAATCCTAATGGATGTGTTTTATATATGTTATTTGTGTAGAAACTTTTTTCATGTAAGAAATGGCAAATTCCTTATAGGGATGATTCCCCCAAAATGAAATCTGGTAAAAAGAGTTACGAGCACTAAGCCCATTTCTTTAAAGGATCTTCATTTTCCTTCTCTTTCCAGTGTTGTATGAAACAGGCCACTTTACATTCCTGGTAATAATAATAAAGCTCCATATCTTATAGGGGACTTGGAAATTATATGAAGGAGTCAACATACATCCTTCCAGTTTTCTGCTGTCTGTTTGGATACCTCCTGAGGGTGAGATGCAAGTGTGACTGGAGCCCTGTGACAAAAATGTAGTTTGATTCATGGCAAGAAGCTGCTTCAGACACCTGGGAATCCATTTGGTAAGGTCCCTATCTGTAGGTAAAAAGACATGATATGAGACTTTCTGTTCAAACTTCTCCCCTCGGCTGAGTTTTGTGTAGGAAGAAAGCAGACCAATAAAAGATGCTCACAAAAATCCGATCTGCACCTTGTTTCAACCCGTGGATAAAGCCAACACCACAATGGAGTTAATCTGTCTTTTCCCAGTCCACTTGACACTGGGGCTTAGAAAGTGGGCAGTGATCAAGGCAGCAGGGTAGGAGAATCCCTCATCTGTGAGAGATTTGTATGCTGAACACATCCATAGGCACCATTTTTCTGACAGATGAATGTGGCTTAATAGACAGTGCAAAATGGAAGATGCTGTATGTACAAACCTAATGCAGTAGGGGAGACACATTTTAAATATTGTTTATTATATCCAAAGCATCTGAGCAAGAAAACAAAATTGGGATTGGAATTTAATGAAATAGTGATAGATGCATTACCTAGGTAGATATTTGAAGAAAAAATGCAAATAAGTGGGAGATCTGAGCAGTGGCTTATGAAAGTCTATTCTTCCCTTTTTCCATGTGGCTACTTTTGGTTTGTCTGTCTTCTTTTTCCAGGGTTAGCCTAATTATTTTTATCCCCAAGTGTAAAATATTGTAAATGCACACAGAGGATGCAGTACAAGCCATGTGTGTGTGCTTGCACATAGAAATGTACATGAATTCACTCATGTATACATATGTATGAACTCTTTATTTTTGTGTTTCCTTAGATACATATACACATGCACTCAGTATATCCAATATCTTAAGCCACTTGAGATTTAATTTAAGCACACATATTTTTCCAGAATGATTCCTTCAGCTATCAGCCACAGCAGTAAGCTGCCTTCTCCCTGCACTGTTCTGATAAAGCTGCCCTGCCATCACTGACCTGAAATCTCAGCAAGCTGATGGGTAGATCTTGTTTCAGATATGCATTTTGATGAGCCTTCAGTACAAATCCAATCTGGGTTGCAAGCTAGCTGATGCATGGCTGGCCGCCTGTTCCTTATTTAACAGAACCATATTTTCCGAATTCCATATACCGAATTCTGTTTAAGGATCTCTGTTCAGACTAAATTTGAAAACAAAATATACTTCAGCTGATAGGAGGAATCTTAAGAGCAAGTGGAAAGAGAGAGCAGCACACGTTTTTCGGCCATAATTTAGTACACAGATGGTAACGATAGGAGGTGTTGGTTGCAAGAAATGACTTGTTCAGGAAGATTCGCTCAGCTGAATTTTGATTTTCTTTCCAGCAGACCTCCTCACTTGGTATTGTTTATGCAAATATACCCTCTTTTCAAAAAGCGTCTGGCTTCAAAAAAGGCCTGGCAGTGGAGCACAAAAGCGAAGTTGTACAGCAGCTACCAGACCTGAAAAGACAGGCTGAATGGAGCAATGGATGCAATATGCAGTCAGCCAGACAAACAGAAGAACCATTCTTTTCTGGGTACCAGTGGTGTGTGGACAAGGCAGCCTATGCCAGAGGGAGGAAGAAAAGGCCTTGAGATGGGGGTAACTGCCCTGATCGTACAGAAAAAAATAAAAGGCTAAAGGGATCAGAGCCAAGCATTATAGATGCAACTACGGTTAAGACATAAAACTGCTTTAACCCACTTTTAGGACCTCTTGTGGTGCTGCTAACTTTGCCAAGAGAAATTAATTGGAAATTTATGTTGCTTGTAGGTAGGAAACATGACAATGAAAAAAGTAGAAGAAATCTTTACAGTACAGTAACTTTCTAACCCCTAGGAAAGGGGGTTAGTTGTGTTTTTTTTTTTTTTTTTGCTGTTAGCTTTAGCAGATAAGTGCACTGGAAAATATTTTTCTAACAGCAAAAATTTAGCTAAGATGAATTCTCTGTACAGAACTGCAAATACATGCTGTACATATAGGCAGAGTGAACACTAGTACAAGGATGTTGCATGGCACAATATGCACATAATAGGAAACACTGTTTTCTTAATGCAATATAAACATATATAGGCACTCCTCATACGTGTTTATTTATTCTTATAATCTAAAAGGTTGGTATAATCCAACCAATATACAGTGAGAAACCATTTAGTTATATATGACAGTATATTTTAACTTCAGCATCACCTCCTTTGATAAAAACACTATTGTCAGTGTCCACTGTCTTTGAACATCTCCTTAAATATTTGAGATAATACTTTACAATGCATACCTTCCACCAAGATTTTAAGCAAAAAAATGTTATTTTTCTAATAGATTCACATGTTGTATATATTTTTTCAAGTGATACATATAAGTACAGCAGGTATGTTTAACACACAAAACACATAAACCCTCAGAAACTTACAGTGTCATGTTGTATGCCAACTGCAAATTCAACTGTAGATACACTTACCTATTTTGTTTGGTGTTTTCAAAGGGTTTTATAGACATGAAGGAACCATCAGCTCTCTTAAGTGAATTTTTTTTGTCAGGTTGTTCCTATATTTAATATATGAATACTGTATTTTTAATTTCAGTATTTCTGGATGTTTGTCATTTAAACAAAAGAGGAAATCTAGAATAGTTGCTTTAAGGGCCAGTCAGAGATAGCATGAACAGTACAGAGAAAGTATCTTGAATTGCAGTTCTGCAAAATCTGGTCATTAATTCCACCTTATTATTTTTTGGCCAGCAAATCTGAAAACAGAGTACAAGAGAGAATGGCATCATCTGCATTTCAGTGGCTTGCCTTCCATATAAAAGCTATCTTCTTATCTCCCTTTTTGTCCCCCTACAAGAAATGTAGCAAAGACAAGGCTTTTTTTGGAGGGTTTTGGTGTTAGAGTGAGGGGTTATTTGCCATCTGCCATCACCTTGTAGTTTGCATATCAATAAAAAAATTAATAAACTAATTTCAAGCATATATGATACAGTTAATGTGGAAGGTCCATTGTTAGGGGAGAAATAGTATATTCTTATCAGTGGCTTTAAACAGCTATTCATCATTTCTAAAGGGCAATTATTTGGAATCTATTAAGCTAGAATTCATAATACCCCTGCATACTGAATTTTAAATAGAAATCTGTATTTAGATGAAGGAATACATTAGTATAAGTCATTAGAACACTGAAAATCCATGACTTGTTCATTTTTCACTTTTTTTTTTCAGAGAATATGAAGTATCAATGATCTGAACATTTAAAGAAAAATTCCCACTGTGTCCTTTATTTGGGAAAGTTTCTATAACAGCATGTTTAACCCTATATTCACTTTTTCTCAGCTGTTGAAAATTACTGCTGAGAAAATAAACTATCCAAGGAAAAATATTTCAGTAAGCAAACAGAAGATAAAAAAACCTGGCTAGCTAGACGGAGAGATAGATAGATGGGTCCATCTATCTAGCTGAGGGGCAGCGAGGATAAGGGACTTGATTTCAAAATGTTTCCTTCAGATAGGAAGAAAAGCCATCAAGGGGCAGGCAGGGGACAGAATACAGATATTTCTTATACAGGTATCTCATTTTATTGTGCTGGTTATGCAAAATTGTTTTTACTAAGCTGATTATCAATGAATAATAAAAAATTGACTAAAAAATAGGATGGAAACTGATAATAGGACTGGAGAATAGAAACTGTTTATCATCTCAGTAAATGGTAATGAGTCTTCTACCAGGAGGCTCACAAACAAGTACAACAAGGCAAAAATCCGTGTCCCAGTAGAGATAAATAGATAAGCTAAAAATCACCATCTCATACTGCACATATTTTTACAGTAAATGTGGTTTAAAGATAAGAAAGCACAGTATATGGGTAACATCTGCTTTGGAACTGTGTGAGCACCATTTACTCCAGCAAATGCACTGTTAAACATCACAAGGAGCTGTTCAACACACATGTGCACACCTTTTGTTGGTGCACAAGCACACATGGGTGTGCACGCACACATCTTTACACCAAGGAATCCCCCATCAAGAGGTTCAGTCTACTGGATTGGATATATAGTAAACAATTAACCAAAAGCATGAGAACCTGAACTTCATATCTGCTGCCTTTTAGGATCCTGTAACTGGTTAACAAGGAGCCACAATAAAATGACTGTATGGAAGGGAATGTCATGTTTCTGCCTGGTGCTTTCTTATTTGCAGGATGATGTTAATATTCTGTTTCTGTAGAAATAGAAAGAAATTACACACAAATAGGGAGGTATTAGGTAGGATTTCTGGTGTCCTTGTTGCAACACTGTGGATGGTGGAGAGGACTGACAATGCATATTTCATGCCATGGGTGGACACCATCCTCCGCAGACCTCCCACAAGGAGAGCACAGCTTCCCCACAGGACCAAACAACTGCAAGCCCTTGGGACCATTTTAGTGCAGAGGGTGGAATGGGCTGAAGCTGAGGAAAACATTTTATTTTCCCTGAGAAAACCAAGCAGTTAATTTATTACAAAGGTTTTGTTTTGTTTTTCTTTCTTTTTTTTTCTTTTTTTTTAAATGCCTTGTTAATATAGCTCTTCATCATGGCTTTAGAGAGGGGGACTTACTTGTCACTTGGCTTCTGTGGTTTTGGGTTGGGCAGAACATGTTAGACACTCTTAAGCAAGAATGTGTTTCTGTTGCAAAGAACTTTCCTAAACAGATTTTCTGTGCTGTGGTCTATGTTCCTTTTCACTATAGGAGGTAGAAGGCCACAGATTTATGATTTGTATGTGCAGAACTCTGTTAGCAGTCTTTCCAGAGGATTCATAAACTAGACTTCAGATAAACTAGATTTCACTAGGTCGAAGTCCCACAGCTGGGTTTGCGCTGTTTGGCCACCTGCTCCCTTGTTTGTGATGTCATTACTGATGCTTACATGATCACATGATGAAAGATCTATACATGAGAAAGTGGCATGAGTGTGGCAGAAATGGGTCCTAGAATTATTTTATGAGACATGAACTAGCTGCCACTGTTTGGCAACATTTGAGCTTTTTCAGTTTGATCACTGAAATGGGCAGAAGTTGATTAATAATCATGGCAAACTCAAAATAATCTGACTACACATAAATTGCAACAAAATAAATTCAGGTTTAACTTTATTATATAACGTATGTCCCATATTTAAGAGAAAACACACAGAGACAGTGGGCCTGAGATTCCTTTCTCCCTCTGTGATCCCACTTCAGGACACACATGGTTAAGGTGATGTGTGATAACAGGAAAACTCAAGAAGCTTGTTTGGATATATGTGTATAATTTAAAGTGGATGCAAAATCCCTACTTAGTTTTCAGCATGGCTTATTTGGGCATCTCCTAACTTGCTGAAAAGAAGTCGATTTTAAATAATGTCAAGTTAATCCAAAACACATTTTTTGGCATAGCAGCTGTTACAGCAGTTCGAAAAAATTGAGCTTTATTAAACAGACAGAAAGAGAAAGAATCTTTAGAGGGGTCTTTGGTCTAACTGATTTCTCTAGGAGCCAAGCAACAAGATAGTGAATAAGATGATTAAATTGTTGTGGGAGAAAAACTACTGAAAGAGCTGAATGCTCATGCAAAAGCAGAAAAGTACCTGAGAGAGCCAGAATGATCTTTCTCTAAATAGAATTATTCATATGGCTTGAAGTTAGGCCTGTGCACAAGAAACACTTGCAGAATTTGGTGCAGAGTGCTCATCCCTTTACAAAATCAAACCTGGCATGAGTGACTTGATATCAGGTCGTTATCATTAGTAGCTCTCAGTCCCAATTAGGAAACTCTCTTCAGAGAACAGTTTGGATTGCAAAAGGATTTACATTCATATTTTAAATGTAAGCTTGAAACACATCCAAAAAGCCATTAATGTCCTCCATTAATTGTCATTTTGTTAAGTTTAATACATTAATGACTTCTCTGTCTCGTGCAGTGTTCCACATATCAGAGACAATATCACCACAGAATCATCTTACCCTGTCAGTGATACAAGTGGAGGAATGAATTGTTACTGACTCTAAATTTAGGTATCAGGAGAGGATATGCTGACCAAGTGAAAACACAGAAGTAAAATAACATGCCATGACTTTGTGGAAATGCAGCAACAAGCAATCACAGCTTAACAGACACAAGCTGGTGAATAGACAGAGGTCCCAACTCATGATTTGCCTGAAGATCAAGGATCTAACACAACAAATGCTAAAGTAGTCAACAGACCTTAAACACCAGAAAAAATTCAAGAAATATCTCCATAACAAAAAGGTGCTTCAGAAGGTAAAAGGTGCCTCCACTTGTACCTAAGTACTAAAGAGTCAAAGGAACAGCTTCCCAGTAGCAGAAGATTATAAAATAGGAGTATGTTTTCTCCCTTCCATGCATTTTTATTCCAGCTCCAGCTAAATTTATGTATGTATATATGCAATTTTTTCCCCAGAGAAATAAGTCATCTCAGTTATGACACAGTTGAGAGATATTGGTTTTCTCTTCACTTTACCTGATTTTGTGCAAGAATCCCCACTCATACAAGACCACACAATGCAGGAGGTTGGTGACAGAGGCTGTTCCCTACCAACAGCAGAATCTGTAGCAGCTCTACTGTGCACAAAAGGTATTCACTTCCTCCCCTTCCTGGTCTTGGGACTGTATTTCTAGAGAGTTCCTCAAAAGGATTATATGTGTGGCAGAGATGTAAAATTCCACTTAAATTCAGGGAGATGCCAAGTTTTACTAAGCAATCTCCTGCTTCCCTCCTCCTCCCAACCTGAGAAGCTTGACAGGCTGCATTCTTACTGTGCTATCTCTCAAACCATTGTAAAGAGAAGAAGCCATGCCACAATTAATACACGAGGTACTTGAAAATATTATTGATTTGTTAAATTTGAGTATAAACTGCTGCTAAAATATTTTTAGTGCCTGGGTCTTTATTGCTGTATAGTCATAATCAGCTGTTTTGGATTGAGTGTAGGAAAAACATTATAAATCTTCCTGAAATTTACAGTGAAGAATATAATTCAGCAGTTTTCCCTCTGCTCATGGAATTTTAATATTCAATACCATATTATATTTTTGCTGGAGTGTATATTGGCATTTACTGTAAAGACATTTGGCAGAATAGTGACGTTTACTCAGGTAATTTTCCTCTAAACTTTTGGGGTTCTTATGGAAATTCTTTGGGGGGATTGTAGGAAAAATTACTCTGTACATTTTCTTTTTATTGAAAATTGTAATATTGTAGAGTAATTGTCAGGAAAACAAAACAAAACAAAACAACCACCAACACAAAGAATAGCAAAGTTTTGGTAACAAGAATGACGCCTATACCCAAATGAATTCACCTATGGTGATACTGGATATTGATATTATTACATTGGAAGGAACATATATATCTTTTTTCATTACCACTACTGGCTTAATTAGTGAAAATGTGCTCATGATCCTCTTGTGGAAGGCAATACACAGGTAATTGTAATTGACAGTAGCATGATTTTTGCAAGTATCTTCACAAAGAGATGAATCAGGATGATATTCTGTGGTAAAAAAATACCTTCTTTCCTGTCTGACATTAGACACTTCATTTTCCATCCTTTGAGTGAAAGTGGATTGCTGTGCTATGGTTTCCAGATAACAAATATTTACATGGTTTTATTATGCTAAACTCTGCATTCAAATTATCTTGGTCAAATGGTTCATTGGCACAGTAGATCCAGTGTGTTTGACATGCACTTTTCTTAATGGGAATGAACATATTGTTTCCATAGCATAAGACATGGTGGGTTGCACATGTTGTAGATAAACCAGAATTTCTTTTTCCCCAGGAGCTCCTGGGACCTATTTTCTCCTAGGAAATCTCAGACAGAAATCTGGGAGCTCAATTTCATATTAATAGAAGACAATTAATAACAACTGTATGGCCACTTCTTTCAAATTCATTTTCACAGAACCAGTACAAAGGAACTTCTTCCCTTGTTACAGACCAGGCTGGATAGTTTGTGTAGTCACCAAAATGGGGATCAAGAAAATGCATTCTTTGGGAAGCTGAAACAAAGGTTGAGGTTGGGTCAATGTCTTTCTAAATACAGGCAGAAATATATATAATCCAAATTTTTATTTACAATAATGGATCAAGCTAGTGTCAACAGATAAACACCATCTTGGTCTGTTTCATTACCATGGACTTCTTAATTTTTAGGGATTTTGTACTTTTATGTGCTTTTTCAAAAGAAGGTGAATAGAGTTTTCCAGTTGCAATCATAGTCATTAAAAAGGAAGAAGGAAGAAGGGCAGATCATTATATATGATAAGAAGGGCAGACACTATATATGATAAGAAAACAAGGAATTTTGACTTATTAGTGGGTAGGAGACACTTGAAATTTTCATGAAAACCTGTTTGAAAAAAAAAAAAAGCATGGCAGATAAAAATCCCACATTATTAACTAATATAATAATATAAATTTCAGCATGCAGCATGCACCACAGATAGTCATGGTTTATTGTTACAATGAATTAATAACATTGTCACAATGGATAACATCACATACTCTGGCTATTTAAGTGATAAGAAGTCCATTAGGGTTTCACAGTAACAGAGAAGCTTTAAAATTTAAAAAAAAACCAAAAAACCAAAAAACCCACAAAAAAACAACAACAACAACAACAAACCAAACCAAAAGCAAAAAAACTTCCCAGTCAACAAACAAACCAACTCAACAAACAAAATCAACCACAATCCAACCAGAAAAACCAAATCCACCACTTTCAAGTTAAATTCTTTCTTGGGTGGAAAGCAGTGTAACCCTGGCCTACCCTGGCAACAGCAGGAGTGCTCAGACTGTATGGCTTGTTTGTAGGAGGTACATGCTTTGCATGCATATCAAAGTGCATTTTAATCTTGTTAATTTAATTTAATTTAGGGTGCATACTAAAAACCAAACTCATCACCTTCTCTGTGCTTGATATTTTCAGCAGAAGTAAGACAAGCTTGTGCAATATCTCCTCCATCCTGAATAAAATAAAAATCCACAGTACCACTCCATAAGCTTTAGCTTCTCATCAGTACCCACAGAACATACCATGACTTGGTTTGACTTCCCTCGTCACCTCCAAAACAGATTTGCAAATCTTTGTCTACAATAATGGACACCATTTTTCAAAGACAAAGATTTTTTTTTTAAATTATATTAAAAATATGTTTTTTCAAGGTACAACCTTGATTCCTCTTCACCATTTACAAATTGATGAGACAAGCTTTGTTAATTTGAGTTTAGACAACTAAGGGATTCATAATCTCCCAGATTTGTAGCATTCATGGATTCTTTTGGGAGAAAAAGATTTTTCATTTTCTTTTAGGGAAAAAAAGAATGAAAAATTAACAATTTCTGGTAAACTGCCTATTGAAATTCAACTTAACTACTTTAGGAAGATGAGAAGGACTTAAACTAATATATTTATTCCATAAGAGTAATACTTGGCATAGTTACTATATTAATAATTATAAACACTTTCAAGAAGTAACAAACTTACTCAACATTACAGCAATGTATTCAGCATTATATTGCTGTACACAAAGGCTTCCTAGAGGGATTATATTTTTTGTCTGTTGATGTGTCTTTCACATACGCATCAGTAAAATACAGAAAATACCTGGAATATGTTCAGCATACAGACTTAAGAGCAAGAAATTCAGGACTTGTACAGCTCTAGGTGGCATGTAAACAGGATTTAAAGTTAGAATTCATCTTCAAACCCCACACATTAAAAAATAATAATAAAAAATAGTGTCTCATAATACTACTATGATATCATCGTGGTTTTGCCATAGAGGCTGTGCAATCTCCATCCTTGGATTATTCCAAAGTTCATCTGAGAAAAGCCCTGAGCAACCTACTTTAACTTTGAAGACAGCCCTGCACAGAGAAGGTGTATGGACTGGCTGACATTGAGAGTTCCCTTCCATCTTCATTTATCCTATTATTCACTGAGCACTTAACCCAATAAAATATTAAGGAACAATTGCAATCTCAGTATTTAAATCTACACTATAAAAGAACTGCAAACATCTAATTCTGTAGATAGTCAAATGCAATATCTGCTTAAAAAATTGTAATTATAGAACAATTTTGATGGATTGAAGTGGATAAGGAATTCTATTAGTCTACATATTTCTAAAAGAGAAGTCACTGTTCTCATTGACAGAAAATATTTCAACAAAACTTTCTCAACCACATCCTCTGGTCTTCTCCTTTTTCTATAGCAGACCTCAAAGTTGTTTTTTTCTGTCAGTTTCAGTGGTTTTCTTTCCTGAACCTTAGGCCTCTAATTCACACCATTTTTTATTAACTCTGAATTTAATACACTATTGCACAGGCTACTTTACAATATGCATTCTTTTATACTTTTACAAATAAAAGAAATGTGTCCCTTTCCCTGTGAAACATATGTATTATTCATGTCTCATTATTTTGTTTCTTTGCAGAAAACTTTATGAAAAAATTTATTTCCTATGACTATCTTGACTTCATTGCATTAAAAAACCACTATTGGTTTAGGTAATGGAATATGCAGTACTGAATTAAGAATATTCCCCATAAGAAAACATTTGCTTTCACTGCACTGAAGAAGAAACAAAGACATTAAGCCCCTTTACTGACAAAGGAGCTTGCAATCTCCAAAGACACTTTTTTTACTAATCATTTTCAAACTGATTCAGATTGCCACTTCCCTTTGGTGTTCTTTAGTAAATTACGCATTATTTTTCTTTTCATAAGAATCAGAATATTTTCATAGATGTTTAGGAATCTTATTATATCCATATGAAATTATATGGCCATTAAAGATTGTCAAAGAATGTAAACAAGTTGCAAAAACAAATCCCATATAAACCAAAATCATGGGAGAAATAGGGTAGATTTTTTAATTCTGGCTTTACCTTTTGTGCTGAGTGCATAGCATGTGGGACCCACTGGATGCAGCTACAAATGAAATATTCGTATTAGAGCTGATTCCTTATACAAAGATGATGAAAACCACAAGCTGTATATTTCTTTCCACTGATTTATTTGTTTATGTATTTTAAGATTTTTTTACTGAAGGCTTATCATGCCTGTACATAAGCCCTGATGATACTGAGAAACACTTAAGTGTACTTTTCCAAGCTGTCATACAACGTTCATAATACTGTATATTTATTACTCTTATTATTAATGCTCAGAAAAACCTGCTTTGTATTTTGAAAGCAACCAATTTGTTCTGCTGTCTGATTTTTAATTGAAATATTCCCAAAGAACAAATACTAACCATCCCAAGCAGGCCAGGTAAACCTAACACAAATGAAAGGAAGTTAACAGCTGCAGTCTTTCTTTTTTCATTTCATGGAGTATATATGACTGCCATCAGGCACAGAGTGCTTCCGTTTAACTGATTGGCTGAGAAGCCAACCAAATACCTACATGGTCTTTGAGGCATGATGGTGTTTAACATGAAGGTAAGTCCATACCAAGAGAAATCACATATTTTGTGGAGAATTTGAAAGCAATAGGCACTGTTACAGCTTACTCACAGTTACAAGATACTCTTACAAATTATGGTAAAAACCGTTAATGTGGCATGCCTGCAGATATTTTAGTAGCTGCCTTGAAGTGAAGTTTGTTAACAAGCGCTTGGACAACACTCTCAGGCACAAGGTGTGATTCTTGGGGCCATCCTCCGCAGGGCCAGGAGTTGGAATTTGATGATCCTTGTGGCACCCTTCAAACTCGGAATGTTGCCTGATTCTGTGAAGTGTCTAATGTAGGCAATACTTTCACTTTTTCCTGTCAATGCAACTCCATGCACAGCTATTTCGTAGCTGACCTTATCATACTCAAAAAATGCGGTTTTATACTTTGAAAGTGGAAGCAAAATTGTTAATTGTGCTCAGCTCTGCTTGTTACACTTTTGAGTCACAAGCTTCTCCTTGCTCTTAGGATCCTTTCAAGTTCTGTCCCAATGGTAAAGTCCCAAACTCGGAGTGATTCCTCTTGTTGGTGCTTCAGATTCCTAGGGCATCTCCAGGACATCTGGGTGCAGCTATTTGTCATGCAAGACTGGCTTGTTTTGGGATGTTACCTACCCTTTAATCCTTCAGTGGCCATCCCAGTAAGGGCTGTTTAGAAGTCACAGCACCCCTTCAATATCTGCAAAGCGCCGACATCAACACCCACAATGTAACAGGCTCCTCTAAACTAAGATGTTACTAGAGAGAATGTGAAAGAATGTTAAAAAAAACCAGGATGAACACTGATGGACAAAGAGGACCACATCATCCTCCAGACCATGCCACCTTGAGTGATACTTGAAAGTGGGCCAGAAATCTGACAAACAGCTGCCAAGTTCAGTTTTGCTAGTTCATGGTAGCCATGACTTTGTCCAATGGTAAAGCCACTGAAGTATGGCTGCTACAGAACTGCTAATTTACGAGTGTGGCATTATGCCATTTCTTAAGAAGCAACTATTACTTCAAAGAGACACAACACTTTTTTTGCCCTGTACAGCTCCCGGAAATAGCAATGGCTTCACTGGAAAGCTCATTTCTCTGAGGTGTGGCAAACCCCTTTAGCTGCTTTGTCATGGCAGTGGGCTGTTTGTGATGGCCCTGTGCCCAATGCAGCTGTTCAGGAAACAGAATGACCATCTGCACAGGGTCTGTTCTTGAGACAAATATGCCTGGTGTCTACCAGGGAACCCTGGCTCTAGTGTGGTCATGGAGGATATCATTCCTTCTTGGCCTGCAACTAATGATCGTGCGATCCTGGTACATGACCTGTGCAACCTGCTCTAGGTGAAGCTCCTGTAACAGGGGTTTGGACAAGAGGATCTCCAGGGGCTCCTTTTAATCCCAGTCATTCAGACATTATGTGATACTACAATACATGCTGCAATACATCTATCAGTTCCTCAAACTAAACTTCAGTAGGTGCAGGATAACCATCTCACCTGCTGTCAGTGTGTCCTATTTGCATGTGACCTGACAAGCATTAATCCAAGATATTCTTCCAGTGTATGACCAACTCCTGGTGGGTTTAGGCAGCTCAGAATTTGTTTCCAATGGCTTCACAACAGATAATGTCCACTGACAACCGGTTACCTATCACAAAACAAGCAGTGCCTGTGAGGACAATGATAAAACATCTTGTGAGTGACTCTAGGAAAGCAGTCACTCTGGAAGCCTTTCATGCAGATGAGCTCTGAAACTGTGTGTGCTGTTAGATAATATGTTTACACATGCATATGCATCTGTAAATACAGATTCTTCTATTCATATACAGAGGCTGTGGTTTCATTTGCCTTTACCCTGCCTCATATAATAAATAATAAATCATTGGTTCCCCAAGGCTCGATAAAATCCCACCGCCAGATTCACCCACATAAACCATTAAGCATCTTACCTTCTTTAAAAATTCTTAACTGATGTATATATATATATTTAATATAGCAACTGACTGGGTACCTATGAGAGAGGGAGGCAGAAGCTAATGTGAATCTGCCATTTTGCTGTTTGGCTGTCATAGGGCTTAGACATGAGAACTGAGACCCCGGAGACTCCTTGTGCCTGCTGCAGCAAACACTAAAGGATGAGGAAGAAAGAAAGGAAGCAAAGATGGAATGATAAATTAGTCCAGGGGAAAGAAACAAAGGCAAGACAAATAAGAGAGGGGGAGAAAGGGAAAGAAGAAAAGATGGCAAATGACGATGTGAGGTCAAGTTGTTAAAATACAAAACAAAACACAGATGCAGAAAGAGTCTGAATTAAATTTCCCTAATCTATTTAATTTTTTTATTGTTTAAAGTGATGGGCATTTGAACCCCCACTTCTTGGCGTTTAAACTTACTTTTCCTTTAATACAATATTTGCAGCAAATATACCATATAAACACATTGTTAGCCATCAAAAGTCTTGTCCAGATCCTGAACTGAATATTTCTGATTCCTGGGTTCAGATAGTTCAAGATATTGGTCTGTATGACTGTTGTATAATTAATTATAAAAGAAGAAGAAGCAGGTCAATTATAATATCTGGAGAACTGAAATGCCAACAAAGTCTTCAGTGACTTGCTCCATTTTTTGGCTAATAGAATGCAGGGTTTTTAATCAAACACAATGAATTATAAAAGCAAGCATCTTCTATTCACTTATTATGGATAGAAGAAAATAATTTATCACCTTGCACAAATAATATTATCTCAGATGGTATAATAGTAATACCTGTAAAGGAATCAAATTTTCATCATTTAAAAAAAAAAATCCCTCTGAAAATAAAGATCTTCAGCATTTATCTTTTAGCAGCTATTATCCAGTCACAACGTTCAATTTCATTGAAATTATCTCCTAAATTGAATCATAAATGTGGGAGATATCTGGAACATAATAGACAAACGAGGTGTTACTCTGAATGAGCTGGATATTCAGTTCCTATCTTTGCCAATTGTTGCATTCTTTAAAAAGGAAAAGCTACTCCCACGTAAATGCTTTTATGAGAGGTTCTGAGCACCAGGTGTTCCCGTGGCCACCTAAACACTTTCTGTTCTGGACAACTCAGAGCCATATCACAGTATACTGGGGAGTTTATCCTTGCTTCATTCTTAGTAAAATGCTTTGGCAGAAAAGCACACTGGAAATTTAATCTATGTTTTGTGACTCCAACCTCATCCAGAAACATGGCAACTGTTTCTGGCTTTTGAGTCTTAGATTCTCAAACCAAAGAACACTCTTATCCATGAACTCATGAACACATGTTAGAGAATGATTTACAACTCCTCATGATTTTCCTAAATGCTGTGCAAATCTCTCCAGTGTCAGAGCCATCTCTGAAGCCAAAGTATTTCTTTGTAATTGCCAAATTTAATCCAGTGAGCACAGAGACATATGCTTGGAGATACATAGCACTGCTCTTCCTTTGGGAGCTTCAGCATGCTGATATTCGATTAGGAGATTCTGGTGGGTAACATGGTAACGAAATAAAATGTTGTATCTTAAAAATTCTTTATTTGTTTTACATTATGCCATAAAAAGTTAATTACAAAACTCTGCCTCATCTATAGCATATCTCTTGTTGCTAACATAATTGCACACTCTTCAGGTATTTGTCACTATGCTTGCAAGTGTTACTCATCCTCAGAGTGATGCACAAAGGAAAATCTGGGTGTACAGCTGTGTTTCCTTCATTGTGTTTTGCTTGTATATCCCTTTTATCAGCTAAACTAGGACTAAACATGACAGAGAACTTATAAATGGTGAAAAAATTATTTGTAAAATAAATTAATATTATTTTGGGGATTGGTGCACCTGTGGTCTGCACCAGGTTCATCTCCCTGGAAGCAAAGATACAGCAAGGAGTGAATAATTCACACTGAGCAAAAGTTCTCACTGTATGAGCAGCGCAGTCAAAGAGGTGGGGCAGAGGAAAAAAATGCAGTTGGAACTTTTTTTTTCCTGCTTCAATGCTGAATTTTAGTCTGGGCTCTAAACATACTTTCTATACACATGCATTCAGAAAATTAAAGCCCAGATGTGAAAAATCATACCCATGTAGACACATCAAAACAAACTGGGCATAGAGAACTACTCTATGCCAAGACAGCTAGTGGGAAACCATATCTCTGAAAAAATGCTAACTTTCATTTATATTAGGAAGATGTAATGAAGAAATACTTCATAATTTGAAATATATATCAAGATGATTTTTTATTTAATCAAAGAAGGCTTCTTTGTCTCCTTTGTCTAAAACTCGCTGGACAAGGTAACCAACAGGAATATGGTTGTGACATGGCTTGTCCTCACTGCCAGCTCACTCTCCTGATTGTTGTCCTGCTGCTTCCTCACAGCAGAATGCATCAGTGTTGCAGTCTAATCTTTGACAATGTCTCAGTTGCAGGCATCTATCCTTTAATAAGTGGGGTTTACAAAACCATTATTTTAGGTAATGTTTCCACTAATCCTGGACATTAACTCACAGGCTCTCTGTGCTTGATGAAGGCAAAATTTCAACACCAATTTCTTTTCCAGATATAAAATCACATGTATCTGAAGCTGTATTGCCTTAATGTAGGATGAGACGGGGGAAGAGAGAGGCCAATAATATGTCCACTGCTTCTTACATGCTACAAAGTGCAGATCTTCACAAGAACAAGTAACAAGGCTTAAATATGCTCCAGGGCATCTCTTAACCTCCATTTTAAATTCAGCCTTCTCCACTGCCTGGGGAACTGCTGAGGGAAAGCCAGGAGGTGGAAGTTATGTGAAAGTCAAGCACTTTTTCCTTTCTGCCGGCCCCAATCCCCCCACACACACTTCTTCCCCGTGAAAGAAGGCAGAAGCTGTGTGCAGTTGTTATTGTTCCTTTGTGTTGGGTTTCACCTCCTGTTTTCTCACACCCCAGGGACTGCCTTAACAACCTTCTGTGAAAAAAATCTTTAGAGCAAACATCATCCCTCCAGCCAAATGCTGTAAAGGAAATTCACCCTCCCAAGCCTAAGAGTCGGCTCCCGCATCCTCTGATTAGTGGATTTGCTGGCATGGTTAACCAGGTGAGATGGGTGAAGGACCAGCACTGGGAAAATAGTTTGGGTTTTTTGTGTGGTACCATATCTGGGATGACAGATCTCTGTCTGGGGTGAGTGTTATTACTCTAGTTTTTTTTAAACACTCTTTCAACTTTCTTTAATGCAGAGAACATCCAATTTGGGATCAGATTGGCAAGGGGGAAAAAAAGCAGCTACACTTTTTTCTGTAAATAAAATATATCTCCTTTATATTTTCTTTGTGTTTAGTATAGGCCCGGTGGTCTGCTGATCCTTAACGCTTGAATTTGTGGTGGAGAATGTAGAAAGTTGTTTTCTCCAAGGAAAAGAGGTGGAGCTAAAGCTTAATGCCACTGTTTAAGTGAGGCAAATTATACCAAGAGCCCAGATGTGCTTCCCAGGCTGGAAAACTGCAGCTGACATAGTAGTATTAAAGCAGTACCTCAAAATTAAAGAAGCTTTGCTTTTATATAGTTGCTCTGCACAAAATCTGGCTTAATGCTGACATGTTTTGCAGCAGAGTAAGATCTCATATATGGAGATGGAATTCCTCCTGCTCAGAGCTCACTGTAGACTTGGGGCTTCTGTTATTGCATTCATAGACATATTGGCTCCAGGCCTGCTCACCAGCGTGGTAAAATGCCCAAAGTTTGCAGCAAGAGCAGAATCAGACCAACTGTAAGAGCTAGACAGTTAAAAGTAAAATAACCCACTCTCTCACCCCCACAAAAACAGCAGAGCATATACCATGCAAAGTGTCAATAAAAAATATAAAACAATGATTAGCTTCCCACATAAACATTTCATCACATCCTTTCTCAACACCAATCATTGTGACAGTCCATGACAATATAAACGATGACATGTCTGAGGTGCTCTAATCCATCCAGCTTGTGTTGCTGTACTTGTCAAGAAAAAAAAAAAATTCTCCATAAAACCTCATAACCAAAACAAAACTCCACTATCCCACATATGTTACCAATGTTTTCTAAAAACAGCCATTCAACAAGCTAGGCTCCAAACCATCACTTCAAATTAAACCATATGTTCATTTATAAAATGAAAAACTTCTGGGGTGAATGAGCCTTGGAGATGGAAATCATGATTTTTTACAGGGGAAGCCTCAGGTGATCTGTATGCCCATCACACAAGTTTCTGGATGCTTGTGATACTGTGCCATTAATGCTGGCTTCCTCATAAAGGTCCTCTGTTTGCAAAGAAGGGCTCAGTATGTGGACTGCGGGCTTGATTTTTTCCATTTTGACATTATTTAAAAACAAGCTACGACATAATCAGTCTCAGAAACTTTGTGGGCATTGTGTGGAAAATCTCTGGCATTCCCAGCCTGCAGCTCACACCTTTCACCAATGTCCAGACTAACCTTGCCTGTGAGAGGAGATGGTGGAAAGAAACCAAAAAAATTTCATTGAGCTCAGACAAAACTTTCATTATATTTAGTTCGTTAATAAATAGGAGTTATAAAACTGATGTGGAATTAGAAGGAGGGCAAATCAACAAACAGTAATTTAAATGCTACACAATCTTGATCTCCACAGCTTCCCTCTAAACCATGCATGGTTCAAGGTCCATAGGAACATTTCTTCTGCCACTTGGACTTCCATGAAATTCAAACAAAGCCCAGATCCATAAAGCAAGACATCCTGGCATGGAGGCCAGCACTGCATTTGGCTAGCTTTGGGGAGGAGGTGGTAAGAGAAGGTAGGTCAAAAAATGTGAATGGCGGGACTATGAAATGCATCAACCCCAAGGAGGTTGATCCCTCTTTATCACCCTTCTCCCAGGCCCTTCATATCCCCATAGACCTATTCCCACCACATCACCACGTTCCTCAACCCAACTCATAGCATGCAACAAGGTCTGAAATATAAACAAGGGGTCAGAGTACAAAGGGAGAAGGACATAGGCCAAGAAGCACTGAACAGACTTGGGCTGGATTTCATGGGGTGGCACTACATCAGCATCACAGACACAAAGATGGCAGTGATACCCAGGTTTGGCTTACTCAGTGTTGCACACAGTTAGATTCATAACATAGCAGTGCTATGAAGATAACGCGTACCCAGGCTGAAGCATAGAGCAAAAGCCCACTACAGCATAAGCAGAAGAACAAACAATCTCCCTTTCTGATCTGCCTTGCATCTTACAAAGGTTACTTGTAAGATGTAAATGGCATTTTGGGGCCATTTTAGCAGTGATAAGTTCTGTTTTCGTGACAACCCTTCCCCGTTTCACAGCACAGTGTGATACCCTTAAAGAAGATTTTCCACGTTGTTTTAACAAGAGGGAATTGCATATTCCACTGCAATATGCTAGAAAAGTGGGAAGGTGGTGGGAAATGTCACCTAGATATTCCTTACTTCTAACAAGCCACTTACTAGAATGGCAAATGCTGTGGAATGCAAACGTCCTTGTAGTACATCCTTTACATGTTGGACTTTTTTCTTGCTTAGCTGAAACTTTCTATTGCCTCTGAATTTCCTTGGCCTCAGGGCTGCCTAATTTTCATCTGTCTGCTCATGACCTCAGAGGCCTGCTCTTGTTGGGTTTTGCGGGAGCACAACCTCACCTTCTACGTCAGACTGAGAACTCAGAATGCTTAGGAATTAAAATGACAGCCCTGTAATGTCACCCTGAATTTCTACAGCCTTATGAGAATTTTTAAAGCCTTCTGAGAATCTCTGGAGTTTTCTAACTTTTCTAAAACTTTTCGAATGTTTACATGTGAAAGTAGAGTCTTTCAAGGACTTTGTAGGAAAAACAATCTTTGTTTACATTCCTCTGTCAAGCAGAGACCTTTGATGGACTTTTGTCTCTGCCAGTGTGGATGGAGAGGTGGCAACTTCTCCCTCCAATCCAGAGACAATCCCTGGAAAACTATAAAAACCCCTAGTTGTAAATAAACTTTCTCTTTTCCTGCCTCTGGAGCTCACTTTGTGTGCTGTGCCTTCATTCTGTGTCCTGTTGTGACAATATGGTGACCCTTTGTGGCAACAACTAACAGATAAGGTACAGCTTCCTCCCCAAAAAACGCAAAAAGAAGCGAGGGCTTTTTCTTTTCTCTTTGCAGCCTCGGCAAAAATGATGGCTTCTGCAATCTCCATCGAAGATACGGTGGTGTTAAAGAGCTGGAAAGACCTTCTTATCAAACGAGCTTCTGTCTCAGTGGACGAATTCCAATGCCTATATCTTTATGGTAGGACAAAAAACTATTTCCAAACCATGGAGAAGGCATTTGATAAGGATGATTTGGCCTCATTAGGGGACCATCTGCTGGAGATTTTCTATGCGGAAAATACTCTAGAAATATTGTAGTTGCTGTCTTGTTTTAAAAAAATAGAGGCAATTATATATGGCTTTGGATGCTCTTCTTCTGAAGGATCAGAAGGAAGGAGCAGCCCCAGGGGGGTGGACTTTCCCAAGACAGAAGATAAGCCAGAGGGAGAGGGTTACACTGTAATATACATAGATTACTCAACCTTGATTAAAAAATAAAATAGGGTAATAATGCTTCTATACCACAAGGGTAAAATGCCAAGCACTGGCGGAAAGTAGACACCCTGCTGCTGCAGCCTTGAGGCTGAAAACATAGGCAGGGAGCAAGAGAAGCACAGTCAGTGCAGAGAGCCAGCCCTCCACGAGTTGTTTACATGCTGGCTGAGGCTAAAGAGTGGTGGTAGGAAACAGGTTTGTTTTTTAAAATCTGGACGTGCTCCGGTGGCAAGCCTGCCTGACCCCTCACGGGGTGAAGTTCCACGTGGGTCCACAGGTTCATCCGAGACCACGGCTGACTCACCGTCTGGGAATCTGGAGTAGGCACAGCCTTTGTAAAAAAAGCTATGCTAAAAAGTTACTGTGCAAGATAAACAAGGAAAACATGCTCCTTGGCACACAGGCAGCTCAGATGTTGACTATTGTGTTCTCCTGGAGTTAATCATCCCAGACCAGGCCCCCCTTTGTGGCGGGAGGTGAGCTGCGGCTGCTCACTCAGCGCTGAGGAAGCAGGTGTAGCAACAGCTCATTGTTACAACATTGTTTTGAAAACTGGAAAACTTGATATAATTTCAACTGCCTCCCTGTCCCCACCTTGGGGAAGCTGGGCAGTGCCGATGCAGGTGGCACAGCTGGAGAAAGGGAGGGCAGGGCAAGCCTGCATGGCCAGCTCACTCAGAGACCCAAAGTTTTTTCTTGCACCTGTGTTTTTCCTCACTGCCTTGCAGGCTGACCTTGATCCCTGTTGAAGGAACAGGCCCTCTGCGCAGCCTGGTCACATTTGTGTGCCAGCTTGGGGTCACCACCACGGTCATTAGCCCTTACTCCAATTACAGCTTCACATCTAGGGCATATCCTGGAGGTGATGTTAAGCAGATGCTCAGACAGAAAGCCTCACAGGCTCCCTGGGCAGTTAGCCAGATACAGGACAGGCTCTCTGATCTGCCCTCAATCCAGAGGCTGCCTGTGTCCATCTACCACCAAGCAGATCCCAGCATGCTGCCAATGGGCACCTTCATCTGAGAGACAGATTTCTTACTTCATTTCTTCTTCTTCCTTTTCTTTCCTCAGTCCTTTCACACAATGCAATTAATTACACTCTGCTTATTAAACTTCATCTTTGCTGCTTTTTGTAGCACTGTTACACAATAACAGGAGACCTCCTACTCCTCTCTATCCCAGTCTGCAGGGGCTGACGGTGATGATAATTTGATAGCCATTTTTTGGTCTATCTGAAACAGGCACGTTTGCATTTCATCCTAATTTCGAAGGGACAGATGGGTGTGTTCTTGCTACTTGTTAATTCTTGCTAATTCTTGCTACTTTGGCTAACCTAGCTAGCCTAGTTAAGGAAGTCACAGCCACACAAGGATGAGACAGCAGGACTGAGATACATGTTGGTGACTCCGATAAGCCATTCTGATCCTCTTCTGTGACTGTAGGAAGGGCTTCATTTCCCAAAGCTCCTCTTTCATGCTCCTGTGGAATAGCAATGTTTTAAGGAGGAAAAAAGGACACAAGAGCAAGATGGTTTTTCAGTCTTTTATGGATTCTTAGCTCTTATCTAAATTATTTGCTACTTAAATCTTCTTTGTAACTAGCATGTGTAACTAGAGGAAGAAAAAAGAATATATTAAATTCAAAAGTTTTTGGGGTTGGGATTGTGAAAAGTATTATTTGGAGTGCAAGTCCTTCAGGCAACACTCCTCACAATGCATCAAGAAGAGGCAAAGATAGGAAAGCATTTTGACCCAAATCCATGAGGCTTTAATCTCTGTGTTTATAAAAAAGTACGGAATAGCACACTGCCTTTATTAATAAGAAAATAAATGGCCAAGATGAAAGTGGTAAGTGATAAGATTAATTCACAACTATGACATGAATATCATTGTTCGAGAATGGCTGGTAAGGTAATAGTAGCTCTCAAAAAACCCTGCACAGAGTGGTGCTGTAGGAGTTTCTGTTGTCTTTACTAGAATAATATGTGGAACTTTTTCTGTTTAATATCTTGTACTGACTAAATTGTCTGTGATTCTGTGATTCAGTCTGAACTCACAGTTCTTTTATGAGAGTCCACTAACTGCAAGCTCTTCAGATGCCTTTATATGGTCCCTGAAGTGAGTAATAACAGTGACCTCCTTCAGGTGCCCTATCTGTTGAGTAATTCAGACAGCTTTATAAAGCACTTGGAAATCAAAGCAGAAGGTGTCACGTGAAACATTAAACCCTGTTGTGCATAATAGCCTTGCAGGTTGAAAGGCTAAAATTTTACGGCCTTGTAAGGAGTTCTGCAGTAATTCATCTATTAATGTACAAGGAGGGGAAGAGATGAAGGTATTGAATTCAGTTAAAATATTTTATTGCTATTTATTTAGATATTTGAGGCATGTAATTTTCATAGATGCAGGAAAAGCTAGATGCTATACAACAGATCAAATGCTCTGTAGGTTCTTCTGTCATTTTGAATATGGAGTCACCCAGAAGACCAGAGCGGGAATAAAATCCTCGCCGTAAAAGGGACAGCAAAGCTGTGAAACACAGAAGCACAGAATGTGACAGTATGTCATGTGGTTAAATGCAGCATGAGAACAGGTAGATTTTCTATTAGATGCAAATTCTCAGAGCTGCCAAATGCCAGCATCTTCAGCAAATTTAGCAGCTCTGCATATGCTTAAAGTCTCTCAGGATTTTTTTTTGTTTGTTTTTGGTTTTGTTTTAGTGTTTCTGTTTTTGTTTTTGTTTTTATTTTGTGCAGTCATTATCTTCATCCTCCTTCTCTCAGCCCAGACTGGTTGAAGTATCTACATTTAGACAAACTTGAAAACATCAGGTGAGGCTTGCTTACTGAAATTAGTTAAACTAACCTTTTGTTTTCAGTGCACAGGAAATTGGAACTTTATTGGAAAGTGTTGCAAAGCAAATAAAAGTTTTGCTGAACATTGTTAGCTTGTTAGGATCGCTAGACAGGCTTTTTAAAGTGAAATTTTGTGAAGGTAGAGAAGACTGAAAAATCTAATCCTGTAGATTTGCCTTTTTAGGTGCAAATCGAAGTTTTAGGCTAGTGAAAGAGAATTTGTTCTTAAAGATACCTGTTAAACTTAAAATAGATTTCTTCTACTTCCCTGCTATTTTTTCATCTCAAGGGAAGTAAGCTGACTGTTTTTGAAGAAGAGTTAAGCAGTTGTTCTTTCCTTCTTCATTGACAGAAATGACACAATTTTTGGAAAGAATTTTTTTTCTTAAATTTTGATAAAGAAACTCCTGAAGAATCTGAGCTCACAGCAGAGAAGGGAGTAGGGTGTAACTGTAGATCTGATGAAGAACTAGATGACAGATGTAGATCTGCAAAAAAATAGGGATTTACTCAAGGATGAAAATCACAACTTCATCTTCTACAAGTTTCAAAAAGATTCAATGCAAGTTTCCAGTTTCAGTCCCTCTCAGTCTAAAACTTTATAATAAAAACCAGGTGAAATTATCCGATATGTCCTGTACACTAGAAGAAATAAAAAATTTGGAATTTCCAATTCCCTACATTGCAGCATTCTGCTACACTTTTATCATGGAAATCATTTGCAAAAACATCTGTAATAAATAACTGACCCCTCAGACCAACACCCAACACATGATGTTTTGTGCAGTTAAGGGACAGGATGAGTCCTCAGCTCCTCTTTAGCCTTGTTTGTGCCCTGAGCAGAAATACTGTGCCTCTGCTGGGATCAGAGTTACAGAGGTCCATCAGCTGGTGGCACAACTGAACAGAGAAGTTGGTGTTGAGATGACTGATGGGCCACCTTCAATAGCTGATCCAGCTTTGGCTGTTGCACCCCGTTCCTGGAGTGTTTCTCATCTTGACTGGGAGAGGACCCTTGACTGCCTACACTCTCTGTCCTTTACCTAGGAGAGAAAATCTGTTCAAAAATATATAAGTGACAGTTTTCTTCACCTTGTGTGCTTGAGAGCATCTTAGATAGAGTATCTAATTTCACAGTAAGCCAATCTCCTATTCCTGGTAAGTTTACCAGGATATTCCTTGGTATTTCTGACTTAGATATTTAAAACTTTATTCTCAAATAATGTCCTTAAAGCTAGCTCTTCTATACCTTGCTTATAGATGACATAACTTCTTTCATTAAAAATAAAAGCTATCCCATTGCAGTTTTCTACAAGTTTTTTTTCAGTTTTCAGTGGGGTTTTTTTGTTTGTTTGTTTGTTTTGTTTGTTTTTTAATCTACAAATCCAATACACTGCTATAACTTTCAAAAAATTGTCCTTGGGATTGTGTTCTTATGCTTTTACTGTATCTTACAAAGACTGTAATGTTCTAAATGACAGCATTCAGCTGCTGTACTGGTGCTTTTACCTTACACAACTTTTTCCTTTTTCCATTTTGTGTGTGTATTTTGTTTTACAGAACACTCACAAAAGCTAGTAGTACGAGTCTTTCATATCAGCTTTCCAAAGCAAAGAGCTGACCATAGGAAGAAATTACACACAGTGTGCATTGACTAACTATCCATGGATTCCTTTATAAACCTTAGCAGGAAAACAAATCTGTAAACTCAAGATGAGGTCCTGAGACAAAGACAGGATGTAAATTCCTGCTTGGTACTTGTTTCCGATGAGCTCAATCAGATTGCTGCTAACAGCACTTCCTTCAGAAAAGATATGGGGGAGTTGTGCAATTACCTGGCATGCACCAGTTTAAAGTGGTACTGACCATAACTCTTACTGTGTAAATTGTGAAATATTTGTCTCGGTGAAATTCAGTGTAAATCAAAAGCTGAATTCTTAGTCCATACGGTTTCTTCACCAGTTTTCTAAAAGCTAATGGAATTTAGAGTCATTTCCCTTTGAAAATGTATACAGAAACATATATTTTCTCACATCCTTCCTTAATTAATCCAAGTTATTTGAACTGAACTATTCCAGGCAATTCACCTGCTGCCTAATGACTAGAGAATCTGTCCCTTGGTGAACTTAGTTGAAAAACTAGAAAGATTAATTTTAAAAATGTCAGAATGCTTTGTCTTTCTGCTCCTGACATTTATTTTTCGTGCCTCATCACATGTGGCTAGAGCCATTCACCAAAGTCAACACAGAGTATTCACTTTTCTGACAACTTGGCTATTTTTCATACACTCACTTCCAAAAAGAGTTATATCAGCCACCAAAATGGAAAAGGAATGTGCACTTCCACCCATGAATAAATAAATTTGAGTGGAGCTTCAATTATTTCATAATTTCTCAAAATGGTTTGTGAGAGTCCTGAAGCAAGCATCAGAGAAGGAAAGAGATCACCCATCTGTGCTGCAGAGTACAGTGCTACTGTAAAAAAATGGGCCTAAAGGCGAGTCTAGAGCTTCTAGTCATCTTGTTTTGGCTAGCAAGTTACTATAGTACACTACAGAATGCACACTGATAATTTTAATTGTCTCTACTACAAAGTTTTCTTGAAGTTTTTTGGGCTGTAGGATGAAATGTGATAGTGCATTCTGTGGGAAGATTGCTTGTAGAGCTCCAGAGAAAGAACTCCTTCACCATTCTTTTTTGCTGCTTCATCGCCACAGTGCACTGAAAAGAACACAGCTTCCTTAGAAAGTATAATACTACTATGGCTATAGGGAAAGAATGTGCTAAGAGTGTAGACATAAATTAAATGTTAATCACTCAGAAATTATTGTAATTTGATAATATATAAAAGGAATCCATCTCCCTTGAAATTAAAGCAAAATTATTTAAAATCTCAATATCAAAATCAAAACAACTTTATAAAATTATATTTTAATTTAAATTGCTTAAATGGAATTCTTTAGTGTATTACATTAGCAGACAGACATAATCCCAGTACTTGTATAATAAGCTACTTCAGTTAGACAGCAATTAACTTTTTAAAGTCAGTAAGTATTACAAATTGTCAATTGTTTTCTGAGAAAAAGTGTCTAGAGAGGAGATCAGGTACTTCTGAATGAGTGTAACAAAAATGTACTAGTATTAACTAATTCTGGAAGATTGTCTATATTCAAAATGTGGTAAAGCTAATGCATTTATATTTTAGTGATAGACTATTGCTCCTTGTTATTTTTATAATGGTGTTTAAATTCCGTGATGAATTGTGGCTAAATTTTGCATATGGTGTAGGCTGAATAAGCTTTCTGCAAACTGCTATATGAATAGATAATTGGTTCCTTTTGGTTTACAATCCAAAAGGGAACCAAAAGCAAGGGCAATTAAAAAATCCCTCACAGAGCTGTTGAACAGGCTTTTTTAGAAGTAGCTTGAGTAGGTTAGGAAAATACCATTAACCTTCAGGGATGCTATGTTCTTAAATCTCTTTGTATCCTTTTAAGATCTCAGCTTTGGTACTCTTCTGGACTAGAACACATTGCAAGTAGGAGAATAGAGAGAGGCTTGCATTCGAAGAACTCACAGGGCTCATGCAAAGGGCTTTTAAATGTGACAGAGGCTCCTGCAAACTCCACTGGGTTACTTCCCTGACAGGTACAGTATCTCCTGTTTCTCACTCACAGTGCCTGGGAATGGGTTACATTACAATAATTTTCAAACCTCTGTACAATCCCTTGTTCTGCAGCACTGTTGGTCTGAGTCCTCACTGATAGCTGGTAGCATGTGAAAGGGGAAAATATGCTACCAAACCATAATGCTAAAGCAGCTGCTAGATGCTTGTGGGTAGAAACAGAGAGAGTGTTGCTGTGTAGGATTTGATTCCCTAGAAAACTAAGAGAAAACTTCACCATATTGACTAATATGAATAGTTCTAAATTATAGGTGTTTTGTTCTGTTATGCAACTTGTGGGTCTCTATCAGCAGAGGGATGTAAAAGTCATCATCAAAGAAGTTGTCTTCCCTCCTGAGTACCTGCTTGGTTGCTAAAAGTAGCAAGTCTTTACTTTCCCCACCTTGCAATTTGCATTCCTGCACACATTGAAGCTGGCTGCCTGGAGAAAATCTTATTTATCTAAATATTTGTTAATCTGATAAGCAACAAATAACTGTTCTCACTTGCATAACAGTACTGAGATGGCAAACTGAATGTATTTTAAACACATTACCCTTTCATGTAGAAACATTGGGAAAAAGTAGCTGGTCAGGGGATTATAATGAGCACACCAATATCAGAAAAGAGACATGGAGAGACTGTGAGGCAAAGGGAGAAGGTGGATGCTGCAGGTGGGCTGGGGATGGCCTGGGGAAGTGATGTGAAGGTGGAACTGGAATGAGAGCAGGCTGGCACACTGTCAAGAGTGCAAGCTGTGCTGAAGGGCAGAGTTCTGCGTAGGTAGGTGACATACAATAAGGGAAAAAAATGTATACTGAAAGAGGGCAAATGAAAAGAGAAAAGTTCCAGCCTCCAGGATTAACATGGCTTGCCAAGGGTTGTCTGCAAAAGTGTGTGAAACAAGAATGGCTAAGGTTTTGTTTCAGTCTCGTGTGGAATTCCAGTAACGTAAAGTAGAATATCAGGCATTTTGCTTCTTTCTTGAATATCTTGAATATTTATGTAAGACCCTTAATAGAGTGCAAACAAAACATTAGATGGTTATCATTTTTCGGAGCAAGTATTTCTTTTAGAAGTAGGGGAAGAAGGTCAGTCCTGCCCATGGAAGTTAAAAAAAAAGGCCAAAAAATGATGGGAAAACATTTTAAAAATATATAATATATAAAAAATATATCATACATATATATATATAGTTATTTATGCATAAAGTAGTATACACAATAGGTCACAATAAAAGGTCAGATAGAGACAGGATAATCTCACTGATTTCTTTTATCAACTTCTTCAAAATTTCTCATGAAGAGCATTAACCTGATGGCATAATGAGGAAGAAGAGAGAGAAAAAATACAAAAAATTAAATAATTATGTCTGAGTGTCATTTCAAGATTTAATTTCAGATTTTTTTCAGGAGAAAAACATATATTTTATGATTAATTGAGGAAACAATTAGGTGATTAGGTGATTATGCTCTTATAAAAGCATAATTTTCATATTTTCAGGAAGAAAGGACATCTGCAATCCAAAAGGCTGAAAATGGATTATTGTCTCCTGTAAGTAACTTTCTAAAATCAGTAGCTATCCTTTTTTTAAAAAATATCATTTCAACTTATATAGAATTTCAATTATATACATAAATGGAGTGAGGTGAGGATACAGAATCACAGAATCATTAAGGTTGAAAAAGACCTCCAAGCTCATCAAGGCCAATCTTTGCCCAATCACCACCTGGTCAGCGAGATCATGGCACTAAGTGCCATGTCCTGTCATTTCTTAAACACCTCCAGGGATGGTGACTTCACTATCCCTGGACAATCCATGCCAATGCTCAATAACCCTTTCACTGAAGAAATTCTTCCTGATGTTCAACCTGAACCTTCCCTGGTACATCTTGAGGCTATGTCCTCTTGTCCTGTTGTTGGTTGTGTGGGAGAAGAGACCTATACCCATAACTGCACCCTGCTTTGAGGCAGTTGTAGAGTTGTATCATCAATAAAGGTATTAAACAGGACTGGCCCCAATACTGAGCCCTGGGGAACCCCACTAGTGACTGTTCACTGACTGGAGGTGGCATCACTCCCCACCACTCCCCGGGCCTGGCCATTCGGCCCAGTATTTAACCCAGCAATGAACTGTCAAGTGTGAATATGTTCATTCATGTGGAGGTATAAAAGAAGATACTATTTCCATTAACAGAATTTTAAAGATGGAATTCTCTGTGGTGTCACTGCCTGAGAATTAGGAATGGACATGAGCTGATTTCACACTTATCTGGGCAAGATCATTGTCCCGATAACATTCTGAGGCACAATTTTAAGGTTTGGTTGGGTCGGGTTTAGTAGAGATTTTCGTTTTGGAGAAGATGATGGCAAAACAGATTATACATATCAATTCTTAGTCATTTCAGGACAAATGTCTTTCTGATGGGTCCTGATGTGACCTGTTTTTAATGAAATAGTTTTACATTGTACTTTTCTTCTCAATGTGGCACTGCTCAAGTAGAGCATTTCATTTTTGCCAAGTACCATTCAAAGCAGTAACACTTTGGGAATGAAAAGAGAGGTGGTTAAGCACATTTTTAGGGTTCACATATGTAAGTTACAAATTTCCTGAGAAAGGATTTGTCTGCTTTTATTAGTTTCTTTTTGTATTTTTTTTCTTTTGAGATATCCACCCCTAATTCATGCCTTTAAGTTTCACCCCCCCAGCAGATATGTTCAGGACGACTTTTCTTATGGGCTGCTTTAAGAATTCCTTTACCCCTTGTGTGTTTGTTTTTTTGTTTTCAATTAAAATGTCATCTTATAAAAAGAGAGGGGAAAACCCTTGCCCAGAGAAAAAAAATCTACCTTTAATGGCAGATCTATCCTGTCTTTCAAATTTTCATTGCACACAGCGTTGTATTATGCCATCAGTAGTCTTGCTGACAATAGCATGACCTCTTTCTTTGTAATGACTGTAATTCAACTTCTTGATGAAAGCAGTCTTTGACAACACTTAGCACCATAGTAAGACAAGATAAGAAGCATTAAAAAACTCTTTCAACAAATCTTGTGCTACTCCTCTTTATCTTCACCTGCAGAAAATCTGCCTGCTGGTACAGAGTGGGTGGATATTTCACTTTGTTTCATGATCACTAATCCTCTCCAAGCGAGTCCTCTGCACCCTTTTGGCTTCTAACTTGAATGCTGCTGTAATAGATGGGGAGCTGCAGCAATTTTTATAAACACACTGTGTAAACAAGTGAGATGATAGGAAATGCAGCCCCACCGAGACCCTGCTTGCTCGTCTTCATTTTTTTCAGCATACAGAGATTCAATCAGATGAGCTGCTTAGTTAAAGGTCAAAATGGAACTCTTTCTCAACCTTTCTCATTTTTTTAACCCAAATATTTTATTTGGTCTAGTACAGTGAAAGGAGAGGGTAAAAATGTGACAATAAAACCTGACTAAATTAAGGGTTATCCCTCATTTTAAATAAGTATGAAACATTTCCAGCACTTTTAGTTTTACTTTTTAATAAATCAATCCAGTTAATTGACATATTTTAATTTTATCTGAATTTATATTGTTTATGTGACAGAGGCAGCCAGGACCAACTTGACTTTGGAGAAGGATAAGACAAATTTTCCACTGACTTAACATACCTTAACAATTCCACTGAAACCAATGTATGTGCAAATTGACAGAACACAGTCCAGTCAATCACCGTGTGCTTTCTTTGAACAAATACATGCACACGTGTACACATTTTTAGTCCTTTGAAGATTTTTTCTCTCAAGGCCTTGATTAATTTTAAGTTACTGCAAGTCTCTCCTATTTCATTATATCTATCATTATACCATCCCAGTCTGCACAAAATGTGCAGGGTCAATAGCACCAGCAGAGTGAGTCTACCTAGGTGCTGGAGATGAAAGGTCAGGAACAGAATGTTATTCCTGATAAATGAAATCTGCTGCTGCTCCTTCCATTTCTCTGCAAAAAGCTACAAGTCTTTTCAGAGCCATGTGTTCAGACTGGTGGAGATAGAGACCACCTGTTCTTTAAATGATAAGGAGAAATAAATGAATTTAATACTGACAGTTCATTAATCCATCACCTGACGGCCACTGCACTGAGGCCTGATCACAATTTATAGAAATTCATGTATAGTTGCCTGAAGTCCTGTTTAGTAATATCTGTGCAATCTATGAATGAATCCAACCTAGAGTCATCTATAATAATCATAATGGGATTAACTGGCCAATATTAGCTCTCACCTTCTGATAACCCAAGGAAAGGTTTTTCCCATTATTCTTTCCAACATAGTAGCTCATATTAAATTTAATGCATGCCAGAAAAGTAATACTTTTTCTTTTCCAACAATTGGAACACATAACCCAGTTGGAATGGGTGGTATTTATGGGTTATATTTAATTGCAGTGAGACAGCTAAACAATTTTCCCCACATTTTTCAATATTGTTTGTATTTTTAACTACAAGGTAGTTTACGGACAGACAAAAATTTTCTATAGGCACCTGCAGTTATTTTACATGCATTTGTCAGTAAAACTTCTTTGGCTAAATCCTAGGGCTTACTGCATGGGACTTGCACACTTAAATCACGTAAAAAAGAATATGACGCTGTTCAAGATTACAACGGCACGGACTCCAACTCAGAAGGCTGGCAATGACTCCTTTATTTCCGGTTATTTCTTCCCTTTTATGCTATTCTACAAAGAACAGCCCAATGGGTGGAAAAAAGATAAACTTCTTTACCTACATTGGTCAAGTCAGAGGGACATCTAAAAGAAGTCCCTCCTAGGGAAAGGAATATAAACATAGGTTACAGTTAGGAAAACATGTCTTTTGTTGACAGAACAGTCTCTGGGAAAGAGTTTCAGAGAAACCAAAACATCACAGGCATGAACCAGGGCTACAAAAATACATATCACTCAATTTTGAGGAAGATCCCTGATTTTGACCAAATCTCTCCATACACCAAATTTTCAAAGGGGAGAGGGCACACTTGCTAGGGACTAGCTGGGGTTGCTTTGCTGGTTCTCCCAGCTGTTTGGGCACAATGATATGCAGAGGTTACTCATAAGAGATGAGGGTCAGCCTCTGACTCTGACATGGGAGCTGGTGTCAGTGGAGCAGAGGAGCAGCTGAAGGACAGTGTCACTGCTTGCATTCCCAGTGGAGGATGTGTGGCTTGTTTCTGCAGGTGCTTGGCTGCAGTCACTTCTTGTAGTGCCAGGATGGATGCCCGTTTGTAATGACTGCATACTTGATTTTTGAATAAGTGCTCATCTTTCTCCATCCTCTCTACAGAAGCACCACTTATGGAACACAGGTTTGTAGATGGTGCATGAGGAACCAGCTAACAAAAACACAAAGAATCATTGAGCTAGAAAAGACCTCTAAGACCATCAAGTCCAACTATTAACCCAGCACTGCCAAGTCTGCCACTAAAACATGACTCTAAAACTGATGACTCCACATCAATATGTCTTTTAAATATCGCAAGGGATGGCAACTTAACCACTCCCCTGGGCTGCTTGTTCCACTTTTGGCAACTCTGGTGATGAAATTTTTCTTGATGTCCAATTTAACCCTCCCCTGGAACCATTTCCTCTTGTACTATCACTTATTTCTGGGCAGAAGAGAACACCTGCCACCTGGTTACAACCTCCTTTCAGGCAGTTGAAGAGAACAATAAAATCTCCCCTGAGCCTCCTTTTCTCCAGGCTAAATAGCACCAGCTTCCTCAGAGGAGCTGTGCTCCAGACCCTTCATCAGTTCCATTGCTCTTCAGAATCTGCATCTGAACCATCCAGAACCACTTGTGTTCATTACAGAGGGTTCTGGTTGTCATGACACTGAGATACCTGCTCCAGGGAACTGCCAGTACCTTTGAATTTCAAACACTTGGCATGTTTCATTGCTTCTCTGAACCACATGCTTCTACCTGTCCATAATATTTTATATTTTAAAAGAAAGATAGAAGGATAGGTCACATATAATGGAACCAAATAAATTTGTTTTAGAGGCTGCATGATGAAATCACATCTTTTAGAGAAATACTTTTAAAACATCCTGACTTCAGTATAAATCATGAAAAATTGAGACCTTTATGGTCACAAAATAGGTACAAATAAACAGTTTGTTGTTGTGCTTTCTCTCCATACCTGAATAATCTAAAATATTCTTTTGATTGGAAGTCACAAAGACCTCCTGCCACAGCAAAGGCTGTCAGGAACAGGTCAGATTGACCCCATGCAATTCAGTGTTGTGAGGGGTTTTAAAGCAAAAAAAAAAAAAAAAGGTACAATTACCACACGCCAGGAGCTCATTTTGCATTGCTAAGTTGTTATGTCTCTGCTTCTGCTGCTTACTGCCTGCTGTGGGAGAATAACAGTGTTGTTTCATGAGTACTTTCATGCAAAGTGCCTTTAAAACCCTCTCTGCTCTTCTTCTTGGTACCAAAATTGAGATAAACATTTACCTTTTTACAAATCATAGAAATAAGGAATCAACCCCCTGTCTCTACCCCCACCATGTGACAGTCTTTATGAGAGGGCACAGAACTTCATCAGCCAAAGACTGGTTAGGAAAATGGCCATAACATAGCCCAAGGAGATTCACAACCTCCTTTTTCCTTTGCCCATGTACCAGCAGCAGGCATCTTCCTTCTGTGGCCAGCAGGGAGTTTTTACACTGTGTATCCAAGCAAGTAGGGAAATAAAAGTTTGTTGTGTGTAACCAACAACATGGCACAGAAGTCTGGCACTGGTAAAATCCCCCTTGAAAGTGAACTTTACTCGTGCCTGCATTTGTCTCATCCTTTCACTGGACTGTGCGCTGACTGGAAAAAGCCAGAAAACAGAAAAAGGAGAAAAGGCCTTGTCTTCCATCTTATTGTATGTGAGAATGAACCTGACTGCATGTAAGGAGAAGCCCAGGGGTGACAGGAAGAAAAGCACATTGGATGGCCCAGGGACATGCTATCCCTGAGAGGGATCTCTCTTTCTAACTTCCTTGTTAATAATTCACTGTTCCAGTTTGTCTGCAGCATCTCTTTATTAGCTTGGTCTTTCTTTCCTCAGCAGGTAGTAGCAACAGTATTAATGGAGGCTGGAAGTAGAAATAAAACATTCGGTAATTTTATGGAATATATAATTTTATATTATTCGCCAAGAGCCAGGATAGGACAGCTTCCAGCAGGAAAGGACACATGAAATGTCACTGGTGGATTTTGTGGTGAAGAAAATAACTGAGAAGAAGAATTCTCAGAGTGGCCCCATGTGAGGTGTGCACCAGGCACTCCTGGTAGGGGGGTTTCCAATCCGCACAATGAACATTTTTAAACCTGCTGCCTTAGCACTTAACTCCAGCTAGAAGGTACAAGCATGTGATTTTAATTTGAAATTGGGATGAACAAGAGGGGAATAAAGTAAAACAAATTTTTAACTTGTAGGGAGACCTCACTGAAGTTACCAGTGTTTTCCTACTGAAATATTCATGTCAATCAGTTGTTTTCTTTTCAGCTTCACACAGTCCCATTAGGTAGCATGTTGTCAACAAAAGGAATATAATTTCAGCACCAAGGGCTTTTTCTGTGATTACCCAAATCCTATTAACAATGCCTAAGGAGAAGGTTTACTATTGGGTTTTACTGCTGTAATATATACGTGCATGCTTGGGGCATAGATTTGAAATTCTCTGATCTGTTTTGGATCTTGTATTACTCAAGGTACAACTAGATGGAAGAGATTAGGCTTGGTAGCTGCTTAATATTGAACAGTCTATCTACTTACGTCATCTCTCCAGGTAATTTGGCAATAATGCACTGAATAACTGACCATTAGAAGACCTTTGTCACAATATTACATTTTTGATACTGTCCAAACACTGATGATATAAGATTTTTGAGGAGGTGAAGTATGGTTTTAAACATACAGTCCTCTTGAACAGCTTTAGCATAAAAACATAATGCCAGCCTAAATTGTGTACTGCCTCAATTTCACTGATGTTATAGTCTGCCAATAAAATGAGGCTAAAAAATAATTGAGGCAGTCTCTAGCTTATCTGTTTGGTTTTTTCCCAGTTCTGCCCATTCCGGTTTATCCCTGACACTGGCATCTTCTGTTGCACGGAAGAACTCAGAGACTCACTCTGTAAAGGAATTGAAGCAATCATCTTCTTGTTAATTACTCTTGATTTTTCTTCCCTTTTGTTTCATTATCATTCACAGAAGGGCTGAAGCAGAGAGGGAAAAAGTTCAAGACAAAGGAAGTGCTACTGGGAGAGAAGATGTCACAATAGCTGGAGTGTATAAAAAAAAAAATAGGGATGGAGTAGTCCATAACAGAGTCTCTATTCCTGTGAAGCCCATGCAGAAAGCTGTCTAGCAGTTCAGAGTGCTATATGCACCTGAAATAATGCATATGGCATATGTATACATGCATATGTATATTTTCTAGCCTCATTTATATTCTGACTTTGGCACTGTTTGATAGTAAAGCACTTGATGGAGACTGGAGGAAGAAGAATTATTTACATTGCTCTCCAATCTGAGTAATTGACTTGTGGCTGTTCTTTTAGGACCTCCATAAGGAAAAGTAGATGCAGCAGAAGAGCTCATTTTAGTTTGGTTTCCATAAGGTGCTGCATATACACTGCAGAAATGCTGGGTGCTTGAGTAGAAGCCTTAATAACATAAAAGGTCGGGGTTTTTTTCCCAGTTAACTATTTGAAATTACAATTGCACAGCTCAGAATTGTCAGTAGCTATTCAGGCAAAAAGCTGGAGTTCCTCAGTGTTGTTCCACATCCTAGCAAGTAAATACAGCAATCAAGGATCTCACTATGTGAGCTGCATGTATGAAAATAAAGGTGTGGTGTGTCCTATATTATGTTGTAAAAAACTACCCCTAGGATCAGTAGAGAAGCAAGTCACATTCTTGAGGTAAAAATGGCATTTTTAAATTTGACATTCATGAAATTGTTTCCATCAGTTAGGCTTATGAGCCATGGTTAACATTAATAAAATCACTGTTAAAATCACAGTCACACTGAGATCAAACCCTGAGTCTGTGCTAACTCCAGTGAGGTCAAGATTTCACTTCTTGATGTCAGCATCTTTAAATATCTGCATCCCCAAACTCAGCTGTGTGGGTTATCACACAGTCCCAGTGCATTTTCAAATGCTGGCACTGAATGTTGCTCACTTCTGAGGTAAATTGGGATGTCTGCTGCTCCAGAAAAAAAGCAAGTCTCTGAAATCTTTTGAGCATCATTGTGGAAATGTCCTGTGCTGTCACACTAACGCCTCTTCTCGCTTTGAGAATTACAGCAGAGTGGTGAAGGAAGCAACTCAACAAAGTGAAGTGAGAGAGCATATACATATTCCTTGTGCAACACTTGAAAGACTGAAGGTATTAATTGTCCATTCCAGTTTTTTTACTTCATATAACTCATAAACAAATTGTCTGTATCTGTGTATCTATTGTTTGCACTTGTAGTTTAACCCAAGCGCTTCAGACTTTTTTCCACATTTTCTAATTAAAAAGACATTTTCAAGGATCCAGCAGTGCTGAGTACAGGGGGAAGATCACTGCCATAGTGCTGTTGGCCACAATGCTGCTGATAAAGGCTAGGATGCCACTGGCTTTTTTGGCTCATGTTCATCCACTCCTGTCCAACCAGCACCTCCAGGTCCTTTTCTGCTGGACCACTTTCCACCACTCTGTTCCCAACGTGTAGTACTGCCTGGAGTTGTTATGACCCAAAGGCAGGACCTTGGCCTTGTTGACCCTCCTACCCTTTGCCTCTGCCATTGATTCTGCCTGTCCAGATCCTTCTGTAGAGACTGCCTACCCTCTCCCAGATTGAGACTCCCACCCAGTCAGTTTGGTGTTGCCTGCAGACTGACTGAGGGTGCTCTCAGTCCCCTTGCCCAGATCACTGATAAAGACATTAAACAGGGCTGGGCTCAGTACTGAGCCCTGGGGACCAGCACTTGTGACCAGCTGCCAACTGCATGTGACTTCCTTCACCACCATTCTCTGGGCCTGGCCAGGCAGACATTTTTTTACTCAGTGAGGACTGCTGTCTGAGGCATTTCCTCCAGGAGAAGTCTGTGGAAAATGGTGACAAAGGCTTTGCTAAAGTCCAGGTAGACAATATTCACAGCGTTTTCCCCATCCACCAAACAGCTAAACTTGTCATTGCAGGAGATCATGTTACTGAACCTAAAAAAAAAAACCCTTCTGACAGAATGCAGGACAAATAAAAGCCACAGTAGATATGGTAGCTCAGTTCATAAACTGAACCACGACATATATATCTCTATGTGCTGGAAGTGCAATACTCGGTATTGCCCTGAAAAAGGGTAAGAAACTTTTGATGTTGGTTTCCATTTTTCTTTTTTTAATTTTTTTTTACTTCTGTTCTACCTTGCAGATACAATTTTATACTTCTTTTTCTTCACCCAATAAATCCATTTGAAATTGTAGTAACCTCTATTGTTGTACAATAATAATAGTCTTCCAGACTCTCAAACCTGACTTAATAGGGAGGCAACAAAGACCCAGCACCTTAGGCTCAGTAAGATAAGAGGTTGTTGAAGAGAAAAAAAGTCAAGTGTTGAATTGAGAGTATTTCCTAGAGTAGTGTCAATAGCCTTCAAGACAATATGGGAAGACTCCTTATGAGACAAAGTGTACAATTATGATGCTCAGTGAGGAGGAAAGAAGTACTGAAATAAAGGAGTAATAGATGCAGAAGAAGAGCTGACAGAATGAATAGGGCAATGGTTAGAAAGTCTAACCCACTTGGCTTGTTTTGTCCTAGCACAATGAGACCTAAGAGAAGACATGTAACAGTGGCAAAAAAAATAAGTGAATACAGATTGCTGAATGAATTTGGGGTTGAAATTCAAAACAAAAGTCCCATTCAATAAATTAATTAAGTTCTAGAGTGGAATCTTGCTACCACAAATATGGACAAAAGTTGTAACTTGTATTACAGTAAATTTAATCAGTTTTGATGGGAATGTCTTGTTTTCCACAGAATATATACATCTTACTAACAGTGTGATACAGTGAAAGGATTCATTTCAGAACATGACCACTGTAGACAGAGGATCCACTTTCCTCAGTGGTCAGCTGTATTCAGTGCAATGACACATTAAACTGTCACTTCATCATCTCTAAAAAGGGACTGTATTCCATGGCCTCATGTTTTGGTTTTTCATGTTTTCTTAGTTAAAATGGAGACAGTGGTCCTTATGGATTTCCATTTTGTAAGGAAAATCAGAGTATTATACAATCACTTCTGCAGCAAAAATACTAATATTCCATATAATTTCCCACATTCAAACTTTGTCACAAATAACTGCTGTTTTAAATGCAAAAAAAAGAAATTTTCAATGAATCCTTTCTTTTTAAATGAATCCTTTACTTGTGATGCCCTTGTAATACTCACATGTATAAGCACTATAAATATGCAATATGAGTGATTAAAAAGGCCTCTAAATTGTCAAAACTAGAAGCACTCAATGAGTAAATGTTAATTATTTCTGCCTCTTCTCTTTCCTGAAAAAAATCCCCCAGTCCAGCTATCACTCCTACTGTAATCAGAAGTGGGGTATGTGTGTGTGCTGAAATATGTACAGAGATATATGCACATTATTAAATTTTCAAATACTGCACAGTCATATGTAAATTGGGCAAATTTCAACTGCATGGGAGGGACAAAAAAAATGCACGCTTACCCGAGAAACAAAATTATATGGATTAAATGTTGTAGTTTGCAAAGTTATAGCTGAGGGAAATACTGCACAGTCCATTACTACACAATGGTCAAGCACTTTGGAGTGCACCTGGGTCCCATACTAAGCCCACATTTATCTGCATCTGAACTCTTACTCTTTTTCTTCCTCCAGTTCCCAATATTATCAGATAGAATTATCCCTTCTTGTAAAAACTTGCTTCCAAAGATAGTTCAACTCCATATCCATTAGGTTTAGATAGTTTAGGAAGAGGAAGGCAAAAGTTGTCACTCCAAGTTGGTCAACAGAGGGGCTTGCATGTGGGTCCCTTGTTAGCCTCCAAATCTATCAGGTTCTCTGGAGTGGTGTGTCTTTTCCACTAAAATATTTCAGCACAATTGATACTGGTCTATATTAAAACAAAGCAAGAAATTAACCTCTGTAATTTTCAGTAAACATATTTGTATTTTATGCAGATTTTATATCAGTGCTGGTACACACACAAATGTAATTGCAAACAAAACACATATTTGGGACATCACTACTCTTTTTATAAATGAAGGAAATTGAGTCAGGCTACATTTATCAGCTGTCAACTACCAGATCATTAATTAAATTGGTCAAATTTAGGTCTCTGTTGCAATCATGGTTAGTTATCTTTTGAAGCACATTGGTTCAAAAGATCTTTGAAGCACATTGGTCTTACTTCCCTCAAAAAAAACCCCACTAAAACAGTTCTTTATTTTTTAAATGGACCAGCCTCCCTCTTCTATGTTTTTTTCCTAATGTACCTGTTTAACTTCATCGTGGCTTCTCAGTGCTCTTCTGACACCATCTGTGGACTGTTTTGAAAGCTTGTTGCTCTTAGTATCTCCAGTTATGTCACACTTGGGATGAGAACAGAGTTTCTTTCAGATTGCAGGAACACTCCAGCTGATTCTTACACATATTTCAGCTGTGTGAATTATCAGGTTAAAGAAGTGCTCATGTAGAACATGGCACTGGCACAGCCCTGACAGATATAGACTGCTATTTTATTTTTGGAATATCAGCCTAAGGCTATTGTGGCTGGCTTGCTGACAGACATCATATGCTGGTATTCCAACAGAGAACTGTTAACTATAAAGTCAACTAACCCAAGGGCTTGCTATTATACTTAAATTTTTAATAAGTTGTCAAAAGCCCTCTTTACAGTATTCATTTAAAAGTGGACTGAGGAGCCCCACTGTCACTTAATAAGCACTTGCCCACTGGAAACACCAGTAAGGGGAAGCATGTCAGGTCTGAAAACCTCCTTTATGGAAAGAATTTCTGCTCATTTATTCAATGTATGTTTGACTGGATAGGTATATCTACCCCAGATGGTCACACTGGATTGCAATATGGATTTCTTATCCATATCAGCCATCTCTTAGGTACTCAGCTCCTTTCAGCGTACTTGTGTGATCCAGCTGCTTGTTGCCATGCCATAACCTCAGTGGTATTGGCTGCATTTTCTCTACCTCTCTTTGCCCTCATTTCTTCATAGATCTTTGAACAGCACCATTTCATCCCTCCCTGGGAATCAGAGGGATTCACAGAAACCTGAATACAGTGTCTTGCACCTCTCCAGCAAGAAGAAAATTAGTATGATCTGCTTTTTATATATCAGTGCTCTGTAAAGAGTTAAAGACCATGTGGGCCAGAAGAGACTAGATATGTTTGTATTGCTGCTGTAGGACTACTATGCTTGTTTATCCTTGTGTGTTACAGATGGCTTCCTGCACATACTTAGATCCTAAGCAGGCAAGGTATGGCACTTAACCAAATAGCAAGGTGCAGAACAAGGCTCACCTAAGCAGAGTTCTGGACCCTTGGAGCAAATTTTCGTTGTTTTGCTGGCTGCAGTCCTGCAAACAGTGTGCCATGCCTGTACACAAGGCCTTTGCGAAGAAAAGCCATACCAGCCCTCTTCTCTTTACTGGTGCTGAGAGGATGGGAGGCAGGGAATCAGCTGGGACCAGATGAAGAAATGACAGAGGCTACAGTGATATGGGAGCTGAGATATTTTCTAAGGCAGGTGATGAGTTGAAGGGTGAGCCAGACAATCAGTTGCTCTAAGCTCCATATGATATTTGTGTGAAGGATATGGAATGCAAGGGTTTCTGGCCATAGCTCACTCCCTGCCACAACTTGTGTTTTGGTGATCCTTGTACTCTTCTTTCCCACAGAGGAGACAAAGCCATGGGAATGTTATACTTTTAACAGTACCTTGTGAAAAGCCCCACTAAAAGCAGTGATAATTTCTTCAAAGAGGAAGATGTAGGAGATGTAGGGAATGTAAATGGAACACAACAATTCATGTCATCTCTTCAAATACACCTGCGAGAACCACATCCTCAAGAGTTTGTCACATTCTGTGAGTTTCTTCCCCAGGAATGATGACTGCAATCAGAATTGACTACTTCAGTAAATCTAACATGCAGTCCTAAATCAGTTCTAAAACAGTCTAGGGTTAACTGTTCAATGTGGGAATGAAATGATGGCAATTCTGAGTAATGAGATTAAGAGCTTCCAGAACCTGGAGCTGAAAACTCTAACTGACCTTCACACATTCATCTCTGACGGGCCTTGTTGCAAAAAATATTCCAATCCTTTAGACTCTGCTTTCTGTCTTCTACACATGGATAGTGATGATTATATGCAGTTACATATTATCAATATAAAGATTGATTATTTTCATCAGTGCTGCTGTGAAGTGATGAAGGCATGCAACTGTTCTGTGAATATTCTATTGCCAAATCAGAAATCATGGAATCAATAGAAGAAACATCCCAAACTATTATTTAAAAAAATATGTTACTATGTATTGTGTAATTATTTTCTTCTGTAGTATCTGTAAACTCTTTATTGCCTTTATCAGCCATTGTCTCTTTTTGGTGTCTTGTCTGGGAAGATGTTTTCTCTGAGAACACAGACTGATGACAGGACTCACCAGTTCTAAACTTCTACTTTAAAGCAGTCGTTAACAAGTAATTAGCTAAAAAGCCCTCTGTAGGGCTAATACTAAGATAAGGATACACTTGCTTGATGTCCTAGAGCCAAATTTGGATGGCGACTTCTCCAGGTGTGTAGACATCAATGGGTGTGTCAGGAAGCCTACTTGCTGTTAACAAGGGACTTCTAATGGTCAGGGTTTACCTTAACAAAAAACCTAGCCTGAACCACTAGACCACTGCAGTCTTAGCAACCTGGCAGCACTGTTGTTTGTCTTGAATAAAAAATATGCCCTGCCAGAGGAAGAGTTAAATCTCGCTGTTTCATTATTATATCTGTGTCTTGCTGTCTGTCTTCCTATCTATCATCAAGCTGTCTATTAATCAAAATGGCCTTTCTAAAAAGTGTGTGGTGAAGCATTGTTTGTAAACAGACATATAACAAACATTAAGGTAAAGTGTGCCCAAAACATTGACGTTTTTCTCCCCTGCTCTCCAAAAGGTGGAGACAAGAAAATATGTCCAAGAAGGGAACAACAGTGGAGACACTTTCACTTGGGAAGGATTTGGAGGGAAGGAAATGCCTGGAAGCAGACAGACAAAGCCCAGTGATGCAGCCAGAGGCATAGAGGGCAAGTGATGCTGCAGCTGAATACTGCAAAGAGGAAGGGGGTTGCTGGCAAAGCCATGGCATGAGTGTGTGTGCAAGTGAGGAGAAAGCGACAAAAGGCTTCATCCTCTAAACCAGCTGAAAATCATTGCTGGGCGTCAGCTGACAGAGTGCACAGAAACAATTCCCTGCCTTGCAAACTCTAAGTCTGCAGAGGATCTGGTGGAGATTTGGCGTTACCTATAAGACCGTGAAACAATAAAGGTCACTTTTACAGACCCTGTTTCATCCATCTCATGATAAATTTTACCTGTCACACATGCATTAGCTACATAGCCATAATCATCCAGATGCTTACAACTATTTTTGGTAAATGCTCTATTCATTGGGACTTTCCAATGGAAGATTCAATCCCACATTACCCCCTGGATTGTTTTCATACTGACTACTTCCATTATCTCCTTCAGATTCTGTAATTATTAAAATATTAACCAGATTTTTCTCTGAATAAGGGAAGTACTTTTTAACAACAATTTTTGATGACTTTTTAAACAGCATGGCCAAAAAAAAAAAAAAAAAATTAGCTACAGGCAGGGAACAACACTGAAAAAATGCCTCTTAAAAGGTGAGTGCCTCAGAAAGTGATGAGATCCTGAAGAAAGAAGAAGGAACATCTGGATAATATGAAGGGTCACAGCAACTTGGAGGAGGGAAGAGATGAACTTTGTGTGTAGGCTCTTAAAGGCAATAATTACCATTTAGCTCATGGGATAAGTCATTACCCGATTTTTATGATTGTAGTTTTGTTTTCACCTTTTTTAACTGCTGGTTTTTCTCTTTAAATCTTTACTTGTTAAGCATCAGAAAACTAAAGAGGATCAGACTTAGGAGATTTGCAAATGGCTTGGGTATTTGTTAATATGCAGTCAAGCTGTGTCTCATGGCAGTGATGTCTAACTTTTCTTTGAGGCACTGAAATAACTCAGTTTCTGTCAGCTCTAAGCTCTCAGAGAAAGCAAAAGGGAGCAGAAGCAGGAAAGGCAAGTTGAAGAATCTTATGACAAGTACTAATAGGTGATAGTAAAACATCCAGGTTTTAGCATGTGGCTGTGAAGCAGAAAGAACAAAGGCACTGGAACAAATTGCTGCCCATTCTTTTGAAATTTGAAATGAGAAAGTTAAATTCCCCCAGACAAATAATCAGACTGATTTCCACCTGACAGCCATTAAAATAGTGATGTGCTGACAGGGGATCCTCAGTGCTTCTGGTAACACTCTGCCACTAAACATGAGTGAAAAAGTGGGGTGATTCTTGGTCCCTGGTGTTGATTGCTTCTCCCACCAGGTATAATCACAGAAGCTCCCTTAAAAAACACTTTAGAGAACTCACCAGTTTTTTAATTTAATGAATGTCAATAAATCTTTTTGGGGAGAGACAGGATGCACTGAGTCTCCTGGAGAATAAAGAGAGAAGGGGAAGGAGGCTTCTTCTGCTATACACACTCCTTCACTCATTGCAGAAAGTAAGCACAAGTGTCATTGACACACACAATGACCTACAGTCCCCTGATGTTTATTGAAAACTATTTTCCTGCCCCCAGCAAAACCATTTCTCAAGTACAGGAATGCCCTGGGAACAGTGTATGGGGACTGGTGATGTTACCAAGGCCAAGGACACAAACAGACTATCCCAGGTATTATTTGGACAAGCACCTTGTACTCCAGGCAGAAGTGAGGTCCTCTGGCTGTGTAGGCTGATGGACAGTGCTGTCCCTCAGAGACAAGGCTGTGCACGTGGTAGAAGGCATCATCCCCATAAAAGGGCTGTATGAAAGGACTTTAAGGTGAGCAGACCTCTTCTGGGCCTCTTGAGCCAATGTTTTCCTTTAGTAGGAAAACAGACTAGACTTTAGTCAGGTAGCTCTAACCACAGCTTATATGTTAGACCTCCCAGATTTATTTTGCTCTTGGTCAGAAATTCTCTTATATCTGATGTGTTGGCTCCGTTTCATGGTCTGGGGCTCCCTAAGCGCAGGGTGATATCAAATAGGCAAGTTAATGTTAATTCACCCAGGTCTTCTGCAGATGAAAACATCTGCAGTAAGAAGAAAAACAGGATACTTTTAGCATCTGGGAAACTAATGCCTCTGAAGGTTTCTTACATTCTGCAGAGCATGCCCACAGACAGCACCATGGAAAACCATCAGGCCTCAATCAGTTGTTACTACATATCTTTTACACACAGGAGATTTCTGATAAGTCAGATACAGGAGACTCAGTTGTACAGGCCTTCATGCATTGCCTAAAGGAAAAATAAATCATGTCTCCAAACTGATCTCTTCTATCTCACCAAATGGGTTGGCTTATTGATCAGAAAATTACTTGTCTTTTTTTTTGTTATTGCATTGTGTTACATGTGTTATATTGTGTTACACCACTCTTTTCTGCACAAGCCAGTGTGATACAAAGTTGCAGGTGAGCCAAAAAATAAATAAATAGGACAATATCAGACATGCAAAAATCCCACTGATGATACAAATCAAGTGTCTACAAACAAGCACAAGAGTGCTTTGAGTTATGACCACTCAAAAAATAAGTGTGTATCTATGATTTAATTGGGTATTACATCGTCAGGGAGGAGTGGACTAGACTAGTGGGATAGATAACACAAACTACTGAGCCATAATACCCACAGGGGACTTCATACACCTCTTCATATCAAGTACTTAAACTCCTTTCCTACATTATCATACTTCTGGATTATTGCAGATAGAGGGGAAAAAATGAGCACATACTCCCAGATAGGGTTCTTTTTTGCAATTGTTGATATTGGTTTTAGATCTTTTTTTAGTTGACACTGTCTTTTGATCTTGTTTCTGTTCTTAACTATCCCAATGGACAAGTAGGCTGTTAATGTGTAGGGTGAAAGGATGAAAATGAAGCATTGGTTGTAAATGACAGTGTTATGGAACTTCTACTGGGGGTGTGATAATCTACTGTTTGAATATTAAGTCATTCACAAAGATAGCAGATGGCAATATCACCTCTTAACTTTTTTTGAACTGGTAAGGACCACTTTTTCCTAAAGCACTCAGACTTGCTTGAGCCAAAATGGAATTGCAATAGAGGTGGTACTTAAAATATTCATTTCAGGTTCTTCTTATTACTACCCATAATTACCAGTCCTCTCTTGCACTATACAATACATATTGCATATTATAGAGAATGGAGTCAGTAGGGGTTGAACTTATGAGATACAGAGATTGGTGAAGTTGTGAAGTTCCTTTGTGTTGTCAACCACTGGCTGCTTGAGCCTGAGCTAGAATAAAGCAGATTTCTTGCAATTTTCTGAGTGACCCCCTCCCCCCATCACAATGTGAATCATAAAATTATGCAACTGTTGGGTCATGAAACTGGAAGTTTAAGCTACTGAAAAGGTGCAAAAATGTGAGAGTGAAGTGGAGAAAGAGGGAGAAGATCAGGAAATGGAGAAACTCTCAAAACTGAAAAGTCTGTGCCCTCGACACATCATTGTTATCATTGTTATCACTGTTATCATTGTTATCATTGTTATTCCTGGAGTCAGACTTCAAAAAGTTTTTGTGCCAGAAGCCCACTGCTTAGCAGATTGTATAAGCTCACTGCTTTCATGGTGATGACCAAGATGCAATTTAGCTACAGAGGTATCAAGATGGCATTTAGGATGCACAACATGTTCACCTAGGCTGTAAGTCCATTCAGCATTCAGTGTGGAGATTACAAGATTGCTCTTACTGGAAAATTTTCCCTCCATTGTGTGTGTGTGTTTGGAGGGTAAGAGAGAGGGCCATTCCACAATCATGAGAAATATATTGGCAGACTGGTGACATGCCAAATAGGAGCAATGCACAGTACAGGTCACCCAGGAGTGCATCTTAGGGTTCACTGTAAATCTTAGATGCTCTGAAACATCCATATAATTATTCCAAATAGCCCTCAGGACACCCTAGACAGTATGTCAACAGTTTGCGTTATGTGGATGGATTTTTTTTTTTCATTCTTTTTCATAACAAAATGGCATTTTGTTTTCGATGGGTTTAAAATGTTTTCATTCTTCCTTCTTCACCCTTTCTCTACAGAGAAATAAATTTACTAGTAGTTTGGTCTTTGAGGGCTGCATCCATTTTAAACTCAGACCCATGATTTTTTCTCATATGATTTTTTTTCCCCATTTTCTTCACAAAGCTTTTCTCCAGATAGTTTGCATTTAAAATCAAACAAATCTGATTGCCACTGATTTGCTCGTGTTAAGGAGGAAAAAAAAATCATATTAAACTTTGAGGATTCTGTCACAAACCACTAAATTAGTTTCCCAAATCTATAACCCATCAAATAGCTAAGTGATAGCTGTGTCATGAATGGTTTTAACATTCTGTGAAGGGCCTTGATATTAATTTGGAAGCAAAATCCAATACCTTGAAGATTTCTAACCTAAAGATATTTGTGCCTTCAAAGTTCACGGGCCATGCTGCTTCTTAATGAAATAAACCTATTCGGTGTACTTTTAATGGATTTTATTTTAAAAAGTAGGCTAGTGTGTATATATATATACACACACGTATATATGCATGTATGTATGTAGCAAATATATTCCTGTTTGTATCACAAATTTCCTAACCTTAGGTCATAACTCATAATAAATATTTGAGCAGATAGTATTTATTGTCAGATTAATATGACAGATAATTAGGTCCCATTAAGAGGTTGTGTCTAGGAGAAATAATTGTGTTTTCACTTTGTACAGGATAAACTGTAGCGGGGAGTCTGGTTAAAACCATGGAAGTGCTCTCCAGCACTGCAGAGTCATCGTTACAGTTGACTGATCTCTCTGATGAAGGGCATTTGTATCTATAGCATGGAAATGCTCATAGGATCTAAATGTCCATTCTCATTCTAGAACTAGTCAGATTAAATCACTCAAGCAGATAATACATGTTTTTTGACTCAGCTGAGAAAAGCAATAACAATTTAAGGGCTCACAGCACCTTCAATTTTGACCCTGGTATCTTCTCATCACTTATTAGGTATTCTTAGTTTCTTCTTATTTTTCTCAGTCATTTTCTGATGATTGCATCAGTCTTGCCTTTTATTTATCAGTGCTTTATTTAGACACTCTTAAACAAAACTAACACACTGAAATTAAGCCAATGAAAATAAAAGACAACTGTGGTTAGTCCCACTACTAAGGGCATTAGTCCTCTTTATTTACTTTTGCTATAGACACATATACTACTGTTAATCAAAGAAATTAGAAATAAAAGCTTTCACCCTTACAACATAGAAGAAAATGTAAGAAAAAAATTTGGGCCTCTGCTTCATTTCTTAGTCTGTGTAGGATCCATAGTTAATTTTCTCAAACCATATGGTGGAGGCTTTGCTGGAGTTTTCAGTCCACACAGTGTCTTGTGTCATGCTGCAGAATGATCAGAGTGCTCCTGACCTTGTGGTTCCCAAGAGGCAGCTCTGCTATTTTCCCTGAGCATTCTCCTTGCTTTATCTGGAAGGGCTCCCCTTTTGTGCTGCCTTGTGCCCTTTTCAGCCTAAGAGCAGAGTAGAAATTTCTGCTGCTGAGCAGCTTTGATTTTTGCCAGGTCAGTCAAAGAGCACAAAGATCACCCACAAAATTTGTAGAAGAAATTTCTAATCTAATGAACAAATACATATTAATTTCTTTCAAGACAATTAAACTTCAAAATCTGGACATTTTACTGACAAGCAGAAGGGAACGAATACTCATAAATGCATGGCTAGCTCTAGGAGAGTTTGACTGGAAGCATAATCTGCTTTTACACTTCTCTGGATTACCGTTCCTTCTCAATTTTCCATGTCCACATAAAATTTGTGTCCTTATTTCTCAGAAGCTGCAGAAAACTTCTCTGTCTGAAAACTGCCTCTGTTCTTCAGGCTAGATTCAAGATATGGAATCAGTAAGCCAAAGAGAAATATCCACTCAAGTGCTCAATAAGCCAGAGCTGTAATCATTGACATTTGGAATTACACATGAGGAGTTGAGGCAAGGTTTTTTACTTTATTAGGTGTTAAAGAGCCAGATACACAGATGTGAGACAACACAGAAGTAGCACCAAGAAAACCATTTTATCCCTTGGGTCTAGCAGCTGAACACTGAATACCAAGGGTATTCTTAAACTATTATTCTTAAACAACTAAAAGGCAATTTTAAACAAGCCAGTGGATCATGGGTTCAACACATAGTGCAGGTGTAGACTTAAACATTCTCCAGACAAGCTAATTGATTAAGGAAAGTCATTACTTATATCTCTTGAGTTTATTAATGGGAGGCCCAAAGAGTTTAAAAGTATATCAGGTTTCGAAGAGACTAACTCTGGACTACCTTTCAGAGTACATCAAATGCTGCTGTACCTTGACTGGATATTTGATCAGTGTGGTGCTGCAGAGAGCCAGGGGAGGTGGGGAAGCACTTGCTGCACATCGCTGCCATGGGGGCCTTGCTGTACTTTTCCTCCACGCTCTTAGGCTTCGGGTAATCAGGCAAAGCATGCAGACAAGAGCCATCTGTGTTTAGGGTCACACTCTTCCTCTTCATTTACTTAAGTGCAGCCTCTCTAGTCTCAAAGCCCCATCCTGGGTGGGCTGCATCTGTCCCAAAAATGGGGACGTGCAGTCTGCACCTGTCAAACTCAAAGGGCTATCACAGTCCCAGTACAACCTTGAAAATCTCCAGCAGATTTAGAGCGGGTTTTTTCAGAGGTTGTGCTGGTGGGAGAACCTATGGAAGAGAAGAATTTGAATTAAAACTCTGTGTGGCAATATTTAAAGTGTAAGCCACCTAGGCTGGCCTTTTAGGATATGGAAAAGATGATGCACTAGGTGTTTGTCTTCCCTAATCTTTATTAAAGCCATCAACACTCGCCTAAAGGCAAAGTTGCATGCTTCTGTTCAAATTACTTTGTCTGCAACAGTTAATAGTGATATTTAAATTGTCATCATTCAGTGTCAGAGCCAATGCTCTTCTGAGACAAATGAAGTTGTTAACACTTCTCTAGAAAGTATTGCTCTGGACTGTCTGCTACCTCTGTCAAACACCAAGGTTACTTCTAAAAGAAAGAGGCAACGTCCACCTTTGTATAAGATGACAAATTTGCAAAGCTTCCTGAAAAAGAGGGGGCTCTATTTTCACCTGATTATATTGTGAGTTAAATGTATAAAGCTTCACACATCAAGGTGAGATAATAGCCCTTACTAAGTTTAAGGGTAAACTAAATACCTGCTGTGATGTTATATGTCAAAAAATAGTATTTATGCACAGGAACATTTGTGTCTGAGGTATGTTTTCAGGAGAGATTCATCTTTTTTTTGTAGCTATTATCATGAAGAAAAGCAGAATCAAGAAAAATAATGCTCAAATAAAAATAAAATAATTCCATGCTGCTGGCCCCTCAGGTTTTCTTACATGAAATAAAAAGCAGGTACCTACTGAGGGGGGATCTTGCCTCAAATTAACATGATATGTCAAATGTCTACAGAGATTGGTAACAGTTTAAGGGACAGAACAAATGAAGTATGGGATCCAAACTACTGTTTGCTTTGTCCAGCAGTAATGACTCACCTTTGTTGTTATGGGGAAGAAGCAAGAAACCCTGGCTCAGCCTTTTCCAGTGGGCAGTGGTGGCCCTACAAATGTCTTCTCCAAACAAATATCTTTCTATAAATGTGGTCTCCAGCAGTTAGAGAAAGACACAATGGCCTTGCTTTTTATCTACCTTTTGATACACCTTTTGAAAGCTTTAACTAACGTAGCTGTGTAGGAGGACATCAAAGCATGGTGTCTGACCACGGACCTGGCCCACGGGGAGGCACTCTCATGGAGTTGCTCCCCTTGGGTCCTGCAGTGAGCCTTGTAGTGAGGCTCTTGCAGCCATGGGTCTTGAGACATCTTCCAGGGATATTAAGTTTCCTTCCCTGAAGGTCCTCTGGAATTTGGGGTTATGAAAAATGTATGTCATTCAGTTCTATGTTATTAGACGCAGAGAGATCTATGTCATTCAGTTTATCACAGTGACCTTGTCTATGGCTATGAGAATTTTCTTTGCACTTACCCTATATGTTATCTGCCATCCCTTTGTAATTTTCCTTGGGCTTCTCAGAAACCTTTCTAAAGTTTATGTTTGTGTTGAGATGACAAACACTGCACCTATTATTGTGCACAACGCTGCACCACTGTCTTAGCTTGTGTCCCAGCTCCTTTTTCAGAGGTGAATATTGGAAATCTGCAATGATGCTATCCACTGACTATAAATGGGACTGATGTGTCTTTCTGTGTGTGTATGAAATTCATTAACAAGGAGACTGTAAAGGAAATTACAGAATATGAAGCACCAATCCCTGGTTTTCTACAGGGTGAGTAAACTTTACAATGCCTCGTGTGTAATTCCTTACACAACACTTATCTGTAAATGTCACAAAATTACCAAACCCCTTCCCCAGCTTATAAAATGTGATCCCCAAAAATATGTATGTCTCCTTTAGGCACCCAGCAATGGAAGATAAATAAGACTTGAGATTGCTTTGATAGCATTAGGTATTAGTATAACAAAGAGATATTCGAAAAGAATGTATTAAACCTGTGGCAGAGAGGTAGTCAATTAGCTTAAGCATTAAAATGAGATTAAAAGAAGTAAAAAAAAAATCCATCTTGTGACTGAAGTAAACATGAAATTATGTAGGATGGTTGGGTTTTTCTAAATGTCATTCAGTTTTGTATGAATGTAGCAAACCAATTAGATAAAATTAAATTTCAAGCTTGATTGACTTTTAAATATTCAATTTGAGCACTGCATTTTGTGTTTATTGCATTGCTCAGGAAACATCTAGAAATGGCTGTTGCATCAAGGAATTAAATGAAACTTGAATTGTCAATAGCCTGGCTGGGGTTTCTGCAGGAGCATGATGGCAGTTCTGTTTCATTCAGTGCCATTAAACACTGAATATCCAGAGCGCAGAAATATAAGTCTGAAAAAGGACATGCTGGCTGCTGGAGAGCTTTGGCATTTATAGGTGGATAGCACTGGCAGATAATGAGAAGTTTGATGCCATGGAAATGATAACTATGAAATATGTAACAATACTAACCCACAAAGATGGAATGTGTATCATGAAATATTGGAGGATAATTCAAATCTGCACGGCAATCTGCTTTTCATTTCAAGTGTCAAGCCTATGTAAGCCATAACTTATCCAGGTTTTACTCATGTGGGAAATAACTACAAATTTAGTACAACTCATGGAACAGGAAAAAAAAAATCCACATGGGAAGAAGAGGAAGGATGTAATGTTCTCTCTCCCCACCCTATCTGTCTCTGAGAAAGAAAAGGACTTAGAAAAACAAGATCACTACTTGCAGAAAGAGTGGAAAGCCTATGACAGCTACAAGGAAATCTGTCTGCTGCATCCCAACAGCACAAAGATGCATCCCTACCTCTTGCCCAAGGTACAAAGAGTAACATGCACTTACCCCCAGGTCTCCCCTGTCCTTAGCACTCTTTGACCACCCCCAGACGCAGCAGAGAGAAGTGTTACACCAAGGACTTTGTTTTGGCCTGTGTCATCTGAGGCTTCCTTCCTCTGGGGCAAAGGTGTCATTACTGCTTTTCATGCTGCATTTGATGCTCTGGGGAATGGGCTTTGGACAAGAGGGAGAAGGGAGGAGAGGAAATCTATCTTGGGACTGAAAGGTTGAGGCAATATATCATATTAATATTGTTTTTTCATGCTTTTTATGACAATCCAACACTCAGTCAAGGGTTAGAGTTTCCCATTATCCTGTTCCAGCATTATCAAAGCCATGGTAAGAAAATATCTGAATGAAAAGCTACTAATACCTTCCTTTTTTTACTCCCCTGCTGATAAAATAGAGCATTTCCAGGCAACAAAAAGAGAGAGAAAGAAGAGATAGATCCCTTTCATTCTTTTATTTTCCATTTTTTCTGCCGTAGTAACCTTTATACCAGCAACCTTTCTATTCTCCTGAGGCAATCAATTTTCTTGTTTAAAGCAAAAGGTACAAATGATGAATTATATCACTGCAATGGAACTTTCCCAAAATTATCTCTTTTTCTTCCTTTAGTCACCAAATTCAGAAATATCATTAACAACTGGAGGATCCTATTGAAAGGGACATTGCGCATGCTGTTGTGCCTACCCAGAGCGTCAGGAATTTGTTATTCAGTGTATCCACAGCAGGATTATTTTAAGTAAAGAAAATTTACTGCCAGAGTTTTCAGGAAAGTTGTTTTTGGTGTTTTTTTTTGTTTGGGTCTTTTGTTTGTTTGTTTGTTTGTTTGTTTTTACTGCGAGAAGATGTTGACTCTCTAAGCTGACTATTTCTTCTTGACAGAATGCACAGACTATTTTGTTTTCTGGGATACCATTGGTTAAATCTATGCAGTCTCATTAACAGATCCAGATATAAAAATGTGCATAATTTTCAGTATAACTTTACAGAAAACCAGCCCTCTCAAAATTACCACTCAAGGTAGTTCCTGCTAGAAAAGAGATTAAAAAGATCACTTTGACACACAGGCTAAAGCCAGCCTATTCTTTGGGTCATTCTCAGAGATGACAATTAAATGTGTCTGTGAAACAACCCACTTTAGATAATGATGTACATATTAATATAGTGTGCATGCACCTTTGGTTTGGCAAGTGTCCTGGACCATGATTCTGAGATGAGATATTGTGGAAAAGGAAGAAGTCATGACAAAGCAAAGAGTGAAATCTTGCCTATGGAACACATGAAATTATTTTCTTGCTCTCCACAGCTCTCCCACAGCCTCAGCTGAGATCTCTGCTCCTTCCAGAAAGATATGATAAATTGAGCAGAACACAAATTACTTGTTAGTCTTGATAACGTGAACTGTGAATAAAATTGCTCAAGTTGAAGTTATTAAGTCTAAAGAGAAAACTGGAGAAATAGCATGAGAGCAGTCTCTAGACTGGAGGCAGATTCCAGCAAAGAGGGATAGGATAGGAGATGGGGCAGGACAGCAATTAAAACAAGGAGGTTAAAAATCTTTTCTGACAGCAGGGACAAGGTACCAGTGGGTTAGATTGCTCTCAGAGGATTGCCAGCATTGGAGAATTTTGAGGGTACATTAGACAAACCCACTGATCAAGAATAAAAACAGATATATCAATCCTTCCTTAGGACAGGGCTTTACTAGATGGCCTAGGATGCTATAACATTCTCTGACAAGTGATATTGGTGCAGTCTCTGGTCAGTCACAACCTCTACACATCACACCCCATCCAAATTACTTCCCTTGAAAACTTTTTATGCATGGCCTGCATGGATGAGTCACATGCCACATGAGTGTTCACCTCTGATACCTGTAACTGGCACCTGAAATATCTTTCTACGACCAATTTCAGAGGCCGCACTGAGTGGATTCTCTGCTGTTTCAAGAAGTGTCAGTGACAAAGCAGATGACTTCCCCTATAACTGCCTCCATACCACGGTAAGGATTTGAAGCTCTGCCTGCTATCTGGATGGCAAGGCAGTTGGTGATTGGCAACCTCTCAGTTAACCCGAGTATTTCAGGGCATGGAGTTGGGAACTCTAGCACTCCATGTGGGAAATGGCTAATTGATTCTGGAGAGCAACACAGGGTCTTTCATGAAGGGCACATCTCAGGGTGAGCCAGTTTATGTATCCCATGTGCCATCCAGTTTCAGGGCTGCCTCTTCTGCTGCTGCCCAGATACCAGCCTGTACCTGAAGTCAGGGAAATGTCATGTCACTGTCAGATGAGGCACAGGAGGTTGCAATGCATTTGAGTAGCAGAAGAAAGGTGGCACACGCTTGACTGATGCTGACAGCCTGACATTTGACAAGTGAGTTTAAGAAGATATTTTCTGAGTGCTATGGAGCACTTTGCAAACATTCACTAAGCTTCATGGTCTTTCTCACACCACCTCCTTCTGACAAACACAGAAGTAGCACATAAAGTTCACCAAGTACCTTGAGTCCTGGCAGAAACAAGAGGTGGCTTTGTGTTGGCTGGACACTGGTGGTCACTGGCCACCAGTTTTTCCCACCCTGCCTTCAGCAGGATGTCCTGAGAGTGTTTAGGTGACTCACTGGGATGCCCAGCATGCCCTCCTGGCTGGGTTGACATGCAGGAGCTCCAAAGGGCAGCAAGCAGCACATCTGCTACATTACCAGGTGAGGAGCTTGCGCACATTTATCACAGAAATGGGCAGGACAGAAACCCTGGACCAGCTCTCAGAACCCCATCGTCACGCAGCTGGGAGGTGCATGCACACACTCCCACTGCCATCACACACACATTCTCACAGGTCTGCAGAGCTGGAACAAAAATTATTTTGTTTATGTCTACCAAATTAACGCAACCCTCCACCTTCAGTATAATTAGACACAGATGTGTCATAAGCTAGGGCAAGCACCAGACCTGTGTGAATAATTGTTGTACAACACCAGCAAAGGGCAGTGCATCAAAAATTAGCAACTCTGCTGTAGTCACAAATTGGCTGTTTGCCAGTAAGGCATTATTTTTGCTTTTTCTGCTTACTGCTGGGTATGTGTTTCCCTGCAGCCCCACTGAAATTATGACAAGAAATTTGTTTGTCTGAGGGGTTTTTTTTGTTTTGGTTTGGTTTTTTTTTTCATGAGAGCCACTGAATTCCCAGACACTTAGCACTTTATTTTATTTTTACACACTTTATTTTATTTTTACATCTTTGGAGTCTCATTCCCCTTTCAGTGAGCACTGTGCCTCTGAAGCCATTGCCCTTGAGTGCTACACTGTGCACTCTGGAGCAGCTGAGCCTGTCATCAGCACAGATCCAATGGTGCCTGTTGTTTTTTCAGCCCTGTGACTGAGATGGTGGCACCAGTAAACTTCTGCATGAGGGCTGAAGAAAGCAAACCTCCATGGTAACTCTGCTGCAGAAAAACCGTAGTCATGATGCTTTAATAACACAATATTCTTGCCAGGCTCCAAATGTTTTATCAGAGCTCGGCACCTGGAGTGGTCTTTGAGAAATAATTCTGCACTTCTGGAGCTGCTGGCAGCTTCTCTGCCAAATGTTCCCCTCACATAACTTCAAGTCTCTGAGTGTAGGGCTTCCCCTGGCAGGCAGAAACTGAGCAGCCCACAGGAGCTGGCAGATCATAAGTAGTTTTAATTTCCTTTTCCTCCTGCTTGAGTGACAGACAATCCTTCCATGGTGAAATCCATCTCAGAGACACACTTGGCTCTGGGAAGCTGAAGAGCCATGCACTCACAGCAGAAATCTGGGCTTCCCACGTAGCAGTTGGATGGGCATTCTTGGACATTCAGCAACCAAAAATTCTGCATTCTTGGGGGTAGCATCACCATCACAGCAGAAGAGCACAGGTTTTTCATGAAATCTGAATGCTAAGTCAACATCATTTTTAGTCTGTACTTGGCTTTGGCAGGCCCTCCCTAAAACTGTAACGTTACTTGCTTTTTTATTAGTAGCAGTGATAGTACTGAGGACTGACCACTGACTTAGGAAGGAGTTTGAATTCCTGAGTGGTTTCCATAAAAGGGGGAAACTCAACAAAAGAGAGAACCTTACATCTTGGTTATTACTTGTGGGCAAGTGAAAAGGAACAATATGAAGTAGTCATGGAATTCTTATGGCACAGTAACTAGAGAGCCAGCTACAGCTGGTTATATGGTGGGTGCTACTGAGGCAAAATTTGGAAGTATTTCCACAGGGGATGAGCTGATGTCATCATGTTAAGAGCAGATGTGATCTATCACTAGCTAGAAATCCCACCCCATCATGTGCCTCTGGTACTTCTTTAGTTATGTTCTTTTCTAACATCGCTTTTTAGGGTTTTCTACACATTTTCCTGTAGCAGCAGATATTGATCTCATAGCCCCAGTGCTCTCTAACCTGCTACCTGAATGCAAAATGTGTCTGTGGCTCATTGTGAGACTCTGAAAACAGTGTGGTTTTATTTTTTAAAGAGGAGTCTGTTCTCTTCATTTTTCTTAAGTATAGTTTTCATTGTACTTTAGAACATATGGTCTATATTTGGCAGGTGCTGAGCCTTTTTCATCTGCCGAGTGTTTTTTCGCTCTGCCCTCATTGCTTCTGGGCAGAATGAGGGGACTTGCCTTGTCTATACATCAGTATATTTTACTGATTTCTAAAAAGCAAGTTACATGACAGTTCTGTAGTGACACCAGTTATGGTTACTTACAAGCTGAGCTTGTAGGAAAATACAACTTAGCATTATCACAGGTGCTTCTTCCTTTCCTTACTCTAAATTGCTGAGGTGATCCCCAGACCCATTGCGTTAAACTGTCATGCATATATTTAGGAATTAATTTGATCCACTGGCCAACATTAATTTTTAGAACAGATTCTTCAAATTTAGTTCTGGCACTAAGTTGTGACTTGAAATGTACACTGTTATAAAAAATTTATCTTGAGTCAAACTTGACATATAAACAATTTTTAGAAGACAAGTTTCTATAGAATCTAAGAACCATCAAAGTATTTCTCTGTGGTTTATTATTCCAAGATAAGTGTGTATTTATCTTTAAATACATGTAATAAACAAGCAATGTAAATGCTTTAAAATAATGGTTGTTAATATTCAAAAATAAATCGTGACTTATTTTTCCTTGTAGAAAGATGACTCCCCTGAGAAACACCCTGGTCTGAGCAGGAGTACACTTGATGTGGATCAAATACTAGATGACTTGGGTTTGGGAGGCAGTGGTTCCAAATAAGCTTCACTGAAGCCACCAGCTAAAGTTCTATTTCAGAAACACAAGATCTCACCTACAGAGTCTCATCTCAGCATGGCTGACCACTTTTAACTCATCCTGCATATATATCTGTTTTGGCCTCCATCTCCTTTATTCCATCCTGATGAAAAATTCCACCCACGATGAAAAATGCAAAGTACTGTGGGTTTCCCCAGAGCCTGCCACTGGGAAAGAAATTCAGGGCAACACTGGGAACAGCAGCCATGATTCCTGCCATTATAAAGTGCTATATAAATAATGAAATATTTAATTTTAGTCACAGTTCATTTCTCTTAGGTCAACGAAAATATTCTAAGTGGGAAGTAACTTATAAAATTAAGAATGTGCTCTGAGGAAGTCTGATTTAATATTGTAGTATGAAAATTAGCCAGAAAAACTCTAAATTGCCATACAATTATTAAGGAAGAATAGGAACAATTTCAGACAGGTTGTAATTTTGTAAAGCATGAAAACAGCTTGAGAACAGAATTTGTGATGCAGCTTGTGCCCAGCACATGGTCTTGGTTTCTCCTCATTTCCCTGACTTAATCCCCAGCCATTTGATGAGAGGTAGAGATTGTTGTAACCTTGCAGTGTAAACCTGCCTTTCTGTTTCTATTCTGCATGACAATGGCTTCACATTAGTGTCACTGATATGTCATCCCAACAGTCATCTCACAGTTGCAGTAAACCTACTGGATAGTGACTCTTGCCACGAAGAAATTCCCAGAAAAATCTATTTCTAACTCTGGTAAGTATGCATTTACCTCTGAATGACTGCAAACACTTATTTTAAAAAGAAACCAAAGCCTTTAACTTTCTCTCTCTCTCTCTCTTTTTTTTTTTTTTTTTTAAGGAAACAATAACTCAGCAGTTACATCTCCCATCTTTTGCAGTTTCCATAAGACATTAAATGCTCTCAGTAACTTTTCCCAGACCCAGTGTGCCTAAAACACTAACTACATGTAAAACAATCTTGCCTTTCTCAACTGCACAAGGCCTGTTTCCTTAAATATCTCAAAGCAGATGCCTGTTTACAGATTCTTTTAAATGTTGACTATAGGACTGGCTTCCTCCCCGCCCCACTTTCCCTGTTTCTCCCCATCACCCCCTCCTCTTCCTGACTTCCAGCCTCTGCTTACTAGCAAGCAACATGCCAGGAAATCCATTCCAGTGCTGATTTCCCTTCTATTTTCACTCCCTCCTCTCTCTTTCCCTTTCCCTTTCCCCTCTTCTGCACAAAGCAGCATTTGCAATATTTAGTTTGTTGGCAATTTAAGTGTCTGCAGATGCCTTAAGAGCAACAGTGACACATAATCTGGCTCCGCACGGAACAGATAGGGTTACGCAGCTGATGGGAGAGTTCGAATCCCTTTGAAGAAAAGCCAGCGGCACACAGAAGGGAAAAGTGGCTACCCCTGTCTAGAAATCTACTCCACAAACAGGACACAGGCCTCCATCCTTGCGTTAAGAGCCTATTAAGCATTTGGGTGTTGCTGTTGCCCGTGTGGCTTATTTTATGCCACACTCTGAATACAGCTCAGCACCTCCTCCCAGTCTCCAAGGGGCGAGGCCTCTGCTGGGACAGCAGGCTCAGCCAGGCATGATGGCAGGACAAGGGGACCGGCTGAAGCAAAAGGCTTTTGGATTTGGGAACTACTCTGTCAGAGAAAAGGGAGAGGTTGGGAGAGGGCAGAGAGGGGAGAAGGAGGCGGAGAAGGGGAACGGGACAAAGCGGGCTGGTGGGTATTCAAGGCATCTTAAACCCCTCAATAGGGCATTGTCCTCTGCGGGGGTCCCGCTGGCCGTGGGGGCAGGGGCTGCTTCCCCCGGAGGTGGCCAGCTGAAAGGTAGCCTGGGGGGCCCAAGGTGGCCCTGGAGGCACAGCCCCCCTGCAGCTAGGGAAAGATGGAGCGTCTTCCCCAAAATTCACGTGGCGCTGGCTGTGTTTATTCAGGCCCCAGCGACCAGCTGTCAGGAGCCAGTGAATGACGAGAGATTTTTTAATGATGGAGCTTTCAACCATAATGATCAGTCTGTGTTGCTTTCCATTTTCAAAGCTGTTTTTTTTTTCCAAGAGAAAAGGCTGAAACCTTCCTTTCATGAAACACGAAGCCCAAGACCCTCCTTTGCATGTGTGCTCTTCTCCACTCCCAGTGGAAGAGCTCATTATCATGGGCTTTTCAGGCCCACAAAGACAAGCTCTGCTAATACTCCACAGCCCGTTTCACATGTTCATTCATGCCCCTTTTTTATTATTATTGTTTTAATCAGTCTAGTTTCAGCAAACAATCTGGGGTAGGCATTTTTGATTTGGGCTTTAGGAGGAGGAAAGGAGGAGGGGAGATTGTTTCACATCAGGGGACGTGGTAAAGCTTTTGCTTAACTACAAGCACATGAATATGCTCACAGAAATCGCTGGAAATGCAATATAACTGCCAGAGGCTTTAGTACTCTTCCCTGCTCAGTCATTCCACAATGCAAGTACACAAACTGGCCACCTGTAAAATATGACAAACAGCACTTTCCTCCTTTGTACAGTGTTAGGTGCCTAAAAAAGGACCCATAAAAGCCAAGTAACATTACTATCTGCATCCATAAACTCAGCAGTAAGTTCGAGCACTTTACAGCATCAATATCCTTCAGCATGAGAGATGGGTAGAAAGGGAAAAGAAAAAACTCAGGATAAATGAGCCATTTATAACATTCTTGATGTTAAAAAAAAAAAAAATCCAGGTGATCTGACTGCAAGCACTACTTTGATCCCATATTTTTAGCATGCTTGTTAACATATAGAGGAGGATAGACTGAAAGGACACTGAAACTAAGGAAAGGGCTTCCAGTGATTTCAAACAGCATTAGACAAGATCTGCAGAACCTGTTGCACCAGGAAAACAAAGTGTTGGAATGCAAAACTGTTCAAAACTGCTACAAGATGCACAAAGTTAGTGGCAATTTCCAACACAGGGTGTGCATCAAATGTACCCTTACTGTTATTTGAAGATGTTCCACAAAGTTCAGACTTGACAGCTTAAGAATTATTCCTACAGCACCTCAACACCTTGTTCCTCCTGTGGGATCCAGACCAAGGTGCTAAGCACTTTAGTGATACATCAGTCAAAGAAGAAAATGGGATTAAAAAGGCTGTGAAACACCAAGCAGGAAAAGAACCTGACTTTCAGCTCGGGGGAAGGGATGTTGTCTTGTCAGAAAAGTCTGTTCCTCTTGTTTAAAACTGGAGAACTCATGTGGACAGCAATGTGCTCATTGCTGTGCATCTACTACAGAGTTATATTTTATGGTGCTGAGTGAGAAGGAACCAAATCCCTCTGAGGAACAGACGGTCCTTTAAATTTACAAAAAAATGCTAATACTTTCCATAATGGCCAGATCGTGTTGATCTGCTTGTATACATTCTGTAAATGAAGATTAATTAAACACTTGCTAAAGCAGAATGGCTTGATTTTGGTGGCTCCTGTGCTTAAAATTTGCTGTTACTAGTTTGCTGAATTGCCATTGCATGCAAAATGAACTGAAGCAGAAGTTTTATCAGGGCTGTCATTCCACTTCCCTCTCTGTGGCCTTAGTATACATACAGTGCAATTTAAGATTGATTGAATTTATGCTGATGAATATAGATTGATTGACTTCAACAAAGCATTTTACACACATTTCGAGACTATCTTGTGCTCCAGTCACACTTCCTCTTCTCCATCAAATCTCAAATCGCAAGCCAAACCTGCCTTACCATGCTGGAACATCTTAGAAAAAAGTCATGTTACACCAGAGAATTGAGGTTACTGATTTTACACTACAAAAACTTTTCCACCATTATAGCTTTATTGTCTTAAGTAGCTGTTTTCCTTATTTCCTTTTTTCTTTTTATTGTTTCTTTTAAGAAAATATAAAAGGAATACAGAAACTTGAAACAGGAATTGAACGTTTTTCTAGATGATCAAATGATGAGAAAAGTGACACCAAGAGAAAGGGAGAAAAAAATCAGATGCTGGGCTCAAAGAAAAGGATCATCTAAAAGATTAGACAGAAAGGTAGGACTCAAGAGTCACAGATGCTTTTGTTTATTATTTCTCCATAGCAGATATCTGAATACAGACAAATCTTCTAAATATAAAGAACATGGGGCATAAAAGTCTCTTGAAAAAAAAAGAAAAAAACTAAACCTGTCACCAATTCCCCAGATGAGAGTCTGCAGCACCAAAATGAATTAATCTGAGGCCCACTGTTGCTTCTCACTGAGCTATGGGGATGTGACAAGGGAAGTAATAGGGGGCTTAGTGGGTGAATGGGAGGATTCCAGCCACGCTGGGAAGCTCAGCCCCCTCTCCACCTCAGCACAGGCTCTGGGAAACTCAATACCCTGGCTGGGGACTGCCTGAGCTTTTTTCCCTTGTGTGGAAAACACATAGGGCATGGTCTGTTCTGAAGAAATTAGAGACTGAGAAGACCAATTAAGTCATTCAGTTTGACTCCCTGAGGCCAATTCAAAAACTGTTCTCTCTCCTAGATGCTCTATTGTGGGTCTTTTTTGTGCAATTTTAAAAGTCTCTAGTGACAGTGCTTTCATTATTTCCCTGAGGACACTACTCCACAATCCAATATATTTCACTGTCAAGAAGTTTTTGTTGAAATTCCTCTTAAAATTTCACTCTTAATTTCCTTCCATTTACTTAGTTGTATATCGGTTTTTAGCTACAGTAAAAAAGTTCGTCTTTGCTTTTGATGGAATGTCACAATATCCTGTCTTTAGCATTGTTTTTCCAGAATGATGATTATGATGATGATGATTATTATTATTATTTTAGTTCAGGCCCTTCCTAAATTACGTTGATCCTCTCTGAACACATTTCCCATACAGAGTGTATCTCCTGTATGATTCAGTATTCCAGATGAAAGTTCTCACACAACTTTTTTGATGCATATTTCCCCTACCTCTGCAACACATTGACTGTTGAGGGTGGTTTTGTTTAACTCATGTCACCTTGCACTAATTTCTCTGCTCAATCTCATCAATGAATATCTGGCATCAGCACCTAGTCCTCTTTCCTTCTGTGTTTGGAATTATGTCTCCCAGTGTCCATCAAATCATATATTTTCTAAAATATCACAATTTTTGCTCATTTTTTTCTGTGCTAGATTTCCCAGTATGAAGTAATGCATAGTTGTAATAGCAGTCACATAACATAATTTTCATGGACAGGGTCTGTTTCTATATCCAGTGGTGTAGTGCAGGATATTAATAATTCCCTTTTTCATTATTCATCATTACACTTTACTGTTGTCTTTTACAGCTTTTGATATATGGTACACTTTCTTGTGTAAAAATATCTCAGGTTTTGGAAAATATTTCAGGAAATACATTGTGAAGAATTCAGACAAATGTAAACACATCCAAATAAGGCAATGAAAGTTCTATAGTTAAACTTATCTTTCCTTTTTAATTTTTTTTTTGAGATGTGATGCATTTTCAAAAATCCCATGTAATTTTATTTTTTTTAATAATTGGTATATGTACCATTCTGCTCAAGGTTTTTGAACATTCTCCCATCCCATGGTTATTTCAAAAGTAATTGATATTTAGGTAGCAGCATTATTAATTCATTCTTTTATTATGCTAAGCCATATTGTCATCTAGACTTGCAAACTTGGTGGGAATGATGTTTTCAGACTTTTTTTCATTCTTCATAGCAAATGTTGTGTTGAAGAAATCATTTTTTCCCTGCATGTTTTATGAAGTCTGTTCCTGCATTCAAGCACAGAGTCAGTGATGATCCAATGAGCACCACAGAAATATCATGTATATGGCAGCAGTAGATGCCTGAATGATCCTGATTATTTGCACAAAATAAGGCATCCATATGTCACTGTTTAAGTCCAAATGAGGAAATTGTCAGGAAGAAGATAAAGTCACCCAGATTTGCCAGCCTGTCTTATTCTAACAAAACCCCGCTTTGGCAAAATGTCTTTCTGGACAGAGGGTTCATAATCTCTTATGACAGTCACTGGAGATAAACTGTGTCAATATGAATGACTTTACCTTTTATAAATGCCATCTATATTATGAATGTTAATTTGAAGGTGTCATAATTTTCTTGCAAAACCCATTAGGTTTTTATGCTCTTGGCAAGCAGCTCTACTTTGATGATTAGACATAGAAACTCTTCTTTTAGCAAGGAACCTTAAATATTTGTCTCAGCTCTGTAACAAGACATGATTAAACTTAAAGTTGTGTTAATGATCTGACATCTTTCTACATTTAGCTATTTAAGCACAACACTTTAATTATGGCTATATAACCATCAATATCTATAATGACACATTGTGGGTAATGCTGTCAAACAGGATAAGCATGCTCCTGCTCTTTCAAAGCCTCTGTGATCACACAGTCCTTGTTACACAGCATCTTTCATTCTTTCATAAATTACACTAAACCCTACCTCTTTGACATCTCTTTCTATCAGATGTAATGATTGCTTCTCAAAAAAAGGAAGTTTTCAACTCTACTGGATGTTTTCTGGAAGTTGGATATTTTTGTCTCCAAAATGATCACAATTGTGGTCACTACAATAAATTCTCAAACAGTAGCTTCAAAGCGGTGAGGACTAAATGTGCAAGGAAATTCAGGTGCCCCAAAGATTCAGTATGCTACAGCCAAGGTGGGAGCATGGGGATATATTCCATTTCTTTCTGTATACGATTTCAGATGTCTCCAGCTCTAGGCAGCTGATGTGAAAACATGCTGAGGACCTGTATTTTAACTCCGTCACTTAAATTTTACTTCAGGTAGCTAATTTCTTTGATGGTTTTGGCCCTGGTTGACTAATTACACAAGAGGGAGGAAGGAAGTATTAGCCTTATTTTAGAAATGTGGAATCCACTATAGAGAGATTAAATGCTTGCCTAAGGAAATGTAAGAAACTTGAGGCAGAGTCAGGAAGGCCCATTTAAGCTGTTCTTCAGATCTAGATATCCTTAGGCTCTGATTCCAGTGTCATAACAAAAAGGCCATTCTCCCTCACTTGTCTCAGATGTGTTAGCTCAAAAATGCTCTAAACTGGACATGTTGAGACAATAGATTCTAACTCCATTTGATCCCTTGGTTATTTTGTTTGTTTGTTTGTTTGTTTGTTTGTTTGGGGTGTTTGCTTTTTCTAGTGAAGTGGCTAATCCTTCTCTTCTACCTAGGTTTTTGTACTCTGACAATCCCCTGTTTTGCAAGTGCCATTTAGTAAAGCCTTGAGCAACATAGCTAACATCTGTCAAGGTTGTTTGTATCTTCCTTGTCTCCCTGGGGAAGGAGTGTTGTTTCAGTATGATCTTTGCAAACGTGTGTATTGCCAGGTATTTGTGTCTGAGGAGGCAAGTGGAGGTGAAAATGCACCCTGCCCTACCAGCCATGCTGGTGAGGTTATAGCAGTCTCTGCTCTCCTGGGACACTGCTGTGGGCAGGGCTGATTTAAACTTTATTGGCAGCACATGCAAAATTTTGTGTTTCTGTCCTGGAGCGGCGTTGTCAGAGCTGGGAAGTGTCAGGTGTGGGAAGGGAAGGCGGGGAGGGCAGAGTTGGAAAGCAGATCCAAGAGAGGCCTCAGAGGGCTGGCATGTCTCCTCAGGGAGAGGTGTCAAGGGAACAGAGAGCAAATTACTGACCTCACATTTTGGCAGCAGCTTTGGCTCCCCGCAGGCCTGGCACAGACAGGGTAGGCAGCATGGCTGTGGTCACTTTGCTGCCAGTAGACCCCTGCCCAGGCAATGGCAAGGGTTACCTTTCTCCCTGCCTCTGGCTCCAGCCTTTTCCTGTCCTCCCTGCAAACTGAGGACATTCTAGCACATCAAGAGTGGTTGCTCTACCATCTCCCAGATGGATGTAGGGGCCATAAACCTCAGGAGCAGCCACAGCCCTTTAGGTTGTCATTACAGGTTCACTCATGGAAACTGGCATATCCATACCCTGGAGCCAATGGGATCCAGATAATGCCTGTGGGTTTTAGGTGGCAGAGTTTAGGAAGCACATTTAGGTAGGGGCTGGAATTGTGGACTCTTTAGAACCAAATGCACTCCATCAAGTGTAGCTCCTTGCAAGCCTACAGACCATTCACACAAAGTTTGGCCAATCTTGTTCTCTTTTCGTAGAATATATCAGGTTTGCTTATAGGGTGTTCTCTAATGAAGTATAGCTTTATTTTTAATATACCCATCCACCTCTCTTTTGGCCCAACCACTTCTGTGATGCTACCAACATCAGATCTGACACTGACTTTTGCTAGCTTCTGAATAAACTCAGAGCTATAAGGCTGGATGCCAGCTGGCCAGAAATGAGGTCTACAATGTAGATTTCCTCAGCACTGGACTAACAGATGGTCAGAAAGAGGAGGCCCCTCTGTTTGAGTGTTGCACAGGCAGCTGCTCTCAGGAGTGGCACCAGATGTTGAGCATTTTCTTTCCCAGGCTGAGGAGGGGCATAGGCCAGTTCTTGGGATTCAAGTTGTGGCTCCTGGAGGATGTCTGTTACTAATTGAGCTGAATGAAAGTACTGAATTCAGCCAGCATAGGTGGGCCTTTCACTGATGGGTGGAAAGGAGCTAGTCTATGCCACTTGGAAATCTCCCTGAATAAGTATGATCTTATTGGCAAAGTAGAAGTGGCCCTTGTCTAGAATTCAGCTTGGTTACATGCCATGGACATCCAAGTCTGATGAAGTATTTTTTCATGGTGTTCAGCAGTCTGGTGTATGATTTGAGATTTTCTTTTAGAGGTCAACAAGAAGCCTCTCTTGGTTTATTCTTTCACATTCATCCTAACACTTCCCTTCCTGCCCTCTTGATTCTCTCCTCCAACTGTGACTTTGGTTAGACCTTCAAGGTAGGGTGCCTGCAGTGATGAGATGCAAACCAGCCAAAGCTGATCCCAGATTTTCCTTATTGTTTTGTTTCTGTATAGGAACATCTTCCAAATGCCTGCTAGCTAGCCGAAAATGGTAATCTGCGCAGATCTAGCTTTTCCATAATTCAAGTTGATCAAATAAATCTCAGCAGACTGTTTTTGAACTGAAGCAAAGATCTACAGTATTAATGTTGTGATGCCACAAAATTTTTCTTTCTGCTTGTTAGAAAAAGGTACCCTGACATTTCTGCCATAGATAAATTGGCCCTGGTGTTCTTTCTAATATGAATTACATCAAAGCTTGGTACAGAAAATATGCTGTCTCCATGACATGGTTTAGGGAAAAAAAAAAAATTAGGAAGACGTTTCTTAATTTAAAAAAAAAAGTCCACACAGCAACATTGTTCATCATTCCCAGTTGAACCCTCAAGCTGACTCTTGAAAGATAACAGCAGGTTATAGGGAGACTAAACTGCAACCCACTCTAACCAGTACTGAGCCTGATGCTTGCTTAGGCAGTATTTCAGGAATACCTTTGTAGATCATCACTGCAGAGTAGCAGTCTCCCTAGACAGCTGTGGCTCTGGGGAAACACTGCTAAGGGAACTTTTATGTCAAAACCCAGTTATGCTTAGAGAAAGACAACAGATCATTTTCAAATAAGCTCAAATAAAGACATAGTTAATTTTTCACTTGTTTCACCATTGTAGTTTGGACAAATATAAGTAAATTCTAAGGTCTCAGTGATTTAGAAACTGGCAGCTCTGTTAGTGTGGCAGAAATCTATACTATAGGCACTTACTTCTCCTTTCCTCTTTATTCCTGTCACCTTTGCCATTGGAATCAGATACTCTCCAAATTGAAAACAGGTATCTGATCCAGAACAGCGCATTTCCCATTAAATGCAATGAATCCTGATTCAATCTGATTGGACACAAATGAACTGCAGAAAATGAAGGAAAAAGGCCAGCTTGAAGTGTAGGCGCAGTCCTTTAATATGTCTAACTGAAGACTCAGGTGGCTGCAAAAAAAGGCCAATCAACTGCTATTACTGCCAGTGCTCAGCAAACCTAAATGCCTTCCAGAATTTCCATCATTAAATATGAAGAATCTGGATGAGAATCAGTTCTTTACCAGAGTGGTTTTTTGGGTGGTTTTTTTTTTTTTAGTTTTTTTTTTACGTTGTGGGTGTTTTTTGTTTTGTTTTGTTTTGTTTTAAATAAGGACTGATACTTGTTCAGAAGAGAGTCTGAGGTTTTGGTTCTTTTTGAAGAACATTTCTGCCCTGTAAGATGGGCTTGACCCAGTTACCACTGACAGTGGTAAAGTCAGCCATGGTTGCACTGAATACAAGATATATACTAGTGCCCAGGAGATGTAACAGGAGTTGGATCAGGCCTCATGTGTGTGAAAACAGGCCACAGAAAATCTATTGCTTTAATTGCCTCCTAAAAGATTGATATGGTCTGATTTGCTTATGGTTAAACACAATAATTTATGATGAACAGGATGACTACCTTAAGCATTCAGCACCAATTACTAAACCTTCTCTTGCCCCACCCCCTCCAAATATAATTTTACTTAATTCTGTTCATAACAACAGAAACATTTTCAATCGCTCAGTACATCCCTTTGCTTGAAAAAAATAATCATTAGCTAAACTAATTCCTGTAAAAAAATTCTGCATTTCTTCCCATACACAATCTATATTGAGGTGCAGTGTGCTCTGGCCGTCACTACAATTTGCTGTGTTTAATGGCTGGAATATTTCACCTCCCTGTTAAATATCCCTTTGCCCTTTGTTAAGTTTGTTGCCTAGTAAATTGCATGTCTAGCTTTGAAGCTTATGTTGCTGCACCCCTGCTGCTTTAGCTCCTTATCTCCATAGGATTTGCTGTAGCACACACAGACAGTGGATGAATTTGCACATATTTGCAGTGCCAAGCCTTGACTTTTACTGCTTGAATGTAAATGAAAAAAAAGAAGGAAAAAAAAAAAGTCATTTCCTTTTCGTGATCAGCAATTCATCATCACTAAAGCACTAGGAGGAAAATAGTTATCAGCTTCCCATTTTAGGTTATAACTTCAAAGCAAACCTTTGATTTGAATGCCAGACTCTGAATGCTGGGGAAAGGAGGGGGAAAGACAGTGGGGAGAGGAGGGGAGGAAGTAGGAGGGACAGGACCATCACCTTGTGGTGGTGACAGAACCCACCATCATGGAGAGAAGAACAGCTTGCTAAGGTACCAGAAAAGCCACTGGTTTCTCACTTGTCTTGTTTATGCTGATTGAGGAGTTAAGAGAGGCACTACAGGACTTCATATTCAAATCCATTCTTACAGTCAAAACTTACTCTGATTCTCGTGAAAATTATCTGCCTTGAGGGTATTAAATACTTACCTAATAAGTAAATGAAAAAAACTGCACATTTTCACAGACTTCTGGACAACTGACTGCATTCTACCCTCTAGCACTTTTTGCCTTTTTTTTTTT
>VYXD01000551.1:240837-258269 GCA_013397195.1 Hylia prasina
AATTAATTAATTATTAAATTTACTGCGTTACCACACCTAGGAGCAGCAACCTACCACCAAAGGGTGCAGCACCCGGGGGAACATCAGGGACAAATCTTCAAAAGAGAAATCAATTTTCAGTCCTTGCCACTAGTTTTGTGTTCCTTTAAATTTTCCTGGTTTCTAGTTTTTAATCCTAATGAAGTGACTCCTGTATGTGTGCGCGCGTGTGTGTGAGGGTATAGAAACCTTCTGGTCTTCCTTGTAGCACTAACATGGAAAAATCTGGGCACATCCCCATGACCCACCTCGATTTAGAGGTGTTTTCAGTCTTCATATACTTAGGAACCTTGGAACTTTTTCCAATAGAAGTCTAGGTCAGTAGGAGTGAATATAAACCTCCTCATTACTTTCTGCGGATCTCTTCTAGAAGAATTGCATGAATGAGCATTTGAAAATGACTGTGCTTTATCCCTTTTATCACACAGTCACCACGATTTACTTACTCCCTGGCAGGGACTCCAAGCTGTCTGCCTCCATAAATCAGCAGAAGTCGCCTTAGCCTTCTCCCAGAGGGTTCAGGTTGAGGTGCATGCAGGTTGGGATAATTCATGGGAAACATGACAGCCCCCTTAAGGACTTTTTTTATGACTTGATAAATGTACAGATGTGCCAAGGTTTTTGTAGGTGAATGATACTTGGATGTTTGCTGCCGAGAGATTATACTTTGATATAGATGTCCCGTCTCTAAAAAAAGTGCTAAAAACTTATCTGGGTATATTAACAAATATTGCTTTTGTTTAAGACCACTGTTGTATTTTTTCCCTCTTTAATCTTAAAAGTAACATATGGACTAAAGCCCATCATTCATCAAACCAATGTGGGAACAGACCAGGCATTTATAAATCTAGTCCATAAGCACGTTTTCTCATGTTTTGTTTAATCTGATTGCAATTATATTGTGCTGGGAGAAGAACAGTAGGAGCAAAACCCTAGCGCCTCAGTGGCAGTAAGATCTGAGTGACTCTGAAAATGTGAGGTAGAAACCCTTGCATTTGGCGGAGCTACATGGACAGATTTTGCACCAAATGAGCAACCTGAGGAGCACCCCTTGTTGCTCCTCCACCCCACACGCTTCTCAGACACTTGTGCACACAGCATGTTCCCAGAGTGCCCCTTACAGCAGGAGCTACTGAAAGGGGACGAGAGAGAACCAGGACATGTCTGTCTCTGGGCTGTGAAGAGAGAGGCTGTGGCACAGACATCCTGCTGGGCATGCTGGGCAACCTGTGCTGCGTGAGGCTCAGCCATAATATGCAGACTCATCCAGGGTGTTTGGCTGCTTACTCTGACAGCAGCAAAACCCCTAATTCACAGTGGCTAATTTTAACTTGGAGGTTGTTCAGACACCAGTTTTGCAGCAGCATGGACCACTGCACTGTACCTTATCTCTTCCCTTGGTACCCTGGCTTCCCTGGAAAGATGGGAGCCCCACAGTGTTCCTGCTGGCATTTCAGTTTGGCACATGTACCCATAGGTCAGCAGAGACACAGGCGCTATTTCTTTTCAGGAACAATGGATGTAGTGAAAGAAGCAAAAAGACTCAAAAAAGGAGAGGTAAGGATATTGATTTGCTAAAGAAAAGTGTTACTCAGAGCCTGAGCTGGGATAATAGAACCGCAGGACGCGTCCCTACACAAGGAGCAGCTATTCATGGCCCTCCTTGAGATGTATAGATTTAATGGCAGCTGTATCGCCTTCTAAAACTGCCTTGTGCTATGAGACACGGTATGTACAGTAAAAATAGCACTCTCCACGCAGCAGGTTTCTATTGTGGGATTAACCAATTGTGCCCGCGTTGTAAAAGCCTGCTAACGACTGGCAAAGGCAAATTTCCCCAAAGCAGCCAGGCAATGAAAGAAAGTCACAAACAAAAGACTAATGACCTAAAAGTAAAATTCAAACCTGAAGATACTACAGAAAATACTGCTTAAAAGGCTAATGGTATAAAACTGTGTGAATCATGCAACTGAACCCAACTAACAACATCCATTGTTTGTTCCCCCTTGTCCTATGCTGCTACTTCTGTTAATGCCTGTGAGATTGTAAAATGCAGGGGAAAAGATTACATGGAAAGTGTGTTTATTTATGAATTCCATATTTAATGATTCTTCAGCTAAACCAGAAGAGGCATGGATGATTCTGACTGAACTGGAAAGGTTATGCTAACAGCACTAGACAGTCCCTTACCAGTCACTGCAGTGACTGAAGTTTTATGCAACCCATCTAGATAACTCTGAAAGAAATCAATTTCTCTCACTTCTAGAGTTGACCAGGTCATTCATTTAATTAAACTTCAGCAAGTATAAAAAAAAAATACTTTCAGTTCAAATGATCTCGTATTATATCCTTTTTTAGCATATGGTACCAGGCAGATTGCCAGCCCTATATGGAAGGAGAAATTCAGCAATATGTTGCAATAAAGCTCTCTCTTGGCTCCTCAGTCAAAACTTACTTTCACCTAAAATATTCTTTCTTGCCCTTTCTTATTTCTAGGATCTCAACATAAAGTCATCAGCATTCATGTTGTAAGATTAGATTTAATGTGTTTCTAAGGCCTCCCATTAACCTTTCAGAAAGTCTGACATTTCCTGATTCACCAGACAACTAAGTCTTTTTCTATCGGGGTAGACAGTCTCTTCTCAAATCACTTGCATGTGTCAATAATGACTCCTTTCTTTCCCCACAAGCTGGAGGAGAGTGGGGCCCCAGCTTCCTTGACTGAAGGGGGTTGCTTTTGCAACAGCTTGTGCACAAGCAAAGGCAGGGATGGAGAAATAATGTTAAGCAGCTTCACAATCAAAAGCTTCTGCAGATAGCCTCAAACCCAGACATAAGTGGATTGGGTAGTAGATAATTCTTTATTAAGGTACTGACAGAAATGTAGTCTTTCAGGATGCTTATGAGCCTGAGGAAAAGCTGCTATTATTCTTGAGTTTCCATTCCTGCTGAGCCAGCACCTGTTTGCACTTTTCCCTCATTCTGGTCAAGCAAAGATTCTCACTTAGCATGTAATAAAATGTTGCTTTATTTCCCCTGTAAGCCAAACGCATTGACATCATTGGGTGTGTGCCTGGTTTATGGCCTAAGGATTTGGCCTTTTATACATACACAATTATCTAGATCACTTTTCCCCCTTCACTCCACACCCTCCACTCCCCTCCCACCCCCAGACTCACGTCAAAACAACAAGTTTCTCAGGTCTATTTTTTAGGTTAATATATGTGAGTGTCATGTGCTTGCAGAACTATCTGATTCCCTTGAGATATCAGGGTGAGAGAAATTCTTTACTTTTTAGCCATTAGTTTGTTTCATAAAATTAGAAATCACATGGCTTTGATGATCTGGTCAACTTACTTGTCTCCTGCAACAACAAAATTAAAAAATTTCCTATAACTTAGATACCATGGAATTTCTTGACTGAGTTTGCATTTGTCATATAGAATGATTTATCATTTGACAGTGAAGTACCCATTGTATAATATTTTTTGTGGAAGGACAGAGAAAAATTTGGTCTTTTGTCCTTGATTTTGTGTTTCTTTACCACAATCCAAGAGGCTCTCAAAAACATAAATACTTACGATTTTTCCCACAGATATGAAGTACAAGATATACTATCAGGAATTTATTGCCACAAAAACTGAAACAAAGTAATATCTTTTAAACTTGCCTGGAGGCCACACACAGCTTTTTTATGCAACTCATATGTTGGTTATTGCAAAGATGAATCTCCTCCTTCTTTCCCCAATGTCAACTCTAACTAAAGCAACTGAGATGAAGTACTGTTTTTTCTGTCTTATATGCATATATATGCATCTGTATGTCAATCTAATTATGCAGTGATCTGTACCTATAACTATCAATATTGATATCTATATTGATATGTGTTTATATATGTATTTATAGATATTATATATATATATCTCAAAATAAATAAGCATATGTAGCTATATATTAAGAATTCACAATGGGTATCACTACCAATGTGCATTCACAGATGCTGGTATCTATTTATAGAAAGAGATCTTTATAGGTACTGATCCTTTTTGACCTGCATATTGGTATCAATAGGCGTGAATGCCTATTGACTTGATAACTAGTACTGCCTATGGATTTGAATATCTATTGATAGGTATAGATTCTTGTTGGCATCAGTATCTATTGGTAATAGTAAGGCCTCAATACTTAACAATACCTATATTAATGGCCACAGATATCTATCAATATTTATATCTATGATATTAATACCTATCACTAGTCACTGATAGCAGTAATACCTCTCAATAAGCATTGGTACATTTTCTGTCAATAAGCATTGAAACCAACCAGCACAGATCCCTCCTTAGATCAATATGCTAGGCATCAATACCTATTGGTTTGGGTGCCTATTGGTAGGTACTGATATGAGCAGGTATTGATACAAATGGATATGTCCAAATATCCATACGTGTTGACAGACATCAATACCTATTCAATTTGATATCTTTGATGAGATTGTGATGAGAATCTATGTCTATTCTTTTGGATATTGATTTGGATCTCAATATGCACTATTAAATATCAAGAGCAATACCCTTTGATAATGTTTATCACGAAGATTCAAAACAGTGAGCAATTGAAGTTTATCAACATCAAAGCAACAATATCTATTTATATTTGTAGCCACTGGTACTCATTGATTCCTTCTGGTATTGTAAACAATGAATAAGTATCAATACCCACGTATTTGGATATCTATCAACAGGTGGAGGTATCAATGGGTATGGCTACCTATTTGTACCTGTCAATATCAATAGTTGTTGATGGTCACCTATGCCAGCCATTATTGATAATTTTTTTTCATCAATACCTGTCTAATACCTATGATTTTTGGAATTGATTTTGATATCAGTAAGTATCAATGCCTACCAATATCAAAATATTTTGATATCAATAGTCATCAACAGACAATCAATACCTATAAATTTTGATACCTATCAAGGATAGGTAATGATAGGGATAGATATCCATAGGTATTGACACCTATCCACATCAACTGGCATTGTTAGATATCCATGCTTACTGGTTTCAGTGCTGATTTCAATATGTATATGTATCAGTAGTTATCAATATTGATACCTACTGATTTTGGCAGCTGTTGGTAACAGAAGGCATACATACCTATGAACACGGGTAGAGCTACTCCTCATCATGCTGTAAAAGCTCCTTAAATTTCTAAAATGCAAAATGTGTCTTTATTCATCCCATACTAACTCCTATGTTCAATCAGTTTGTCCGACACAGAGACACTCCACACTTTAGGGACTCCTTCTGAGAAGTTCTGTCTGCAATGAAGCCCTGATTTGCACTAGGGTCAAAACATACTTCCTGGCAATGCTGTGCTGATAAGCCTTGATACAACAAGGCGGCCAGGGAATAGTCTCAGTTGTCAACAAGGACAACTTCCATAGAGTATTTTGATAATGCAATAATGTGTTGGAATAAAATGGCCTGATGGCCTGGCTCATTTAGTGAAGGATAAATTATTGATATGAACTACATTTCTAAGGCATCTTCTTGTAAAGACTTACGTGACAAATGCCTCCATGGAGACAACTCATGCATAAGTAGCATATATTTTCATTATTGATTTACTAAAAGGATATTATTGCTACTGCAAATGCAGGAAAATTTTCTCTATGGGTTAAATTCCATTTTAATGTTCCTGCAATGAAGGTAACAAATACACCAGAGATTTTTTTAACCTTCTCATCTAGCCCATGAGATGAACTCTAGTTTAGCTGGTGGTTTAACTTTTCCAAAACCATGCCCTAATATGTTGTGAGATGCATTAAGTGTCTCAAGAAGAGAATAATAAACAGATAAGAGTCTACTCCAAACAAGCCTTAACAAGCTGGTGAATCATGAAAGATGTTAAACCTTTCTTTGCCAGTGAGCATTTTGATTAAAACAAAAGAGAAATACAGAAGGCAAGCATCACATGATCCATCACGTGTAGGTGCTGAGCCTGTACTGAGTGTGGAAAATTAAATGCTCGTTGCTAATTTGGAAGCTCTCCCAACCTGATTGCAAGGGCCCAGTCTCAGAGTCCTCCCGCAAAGGAGAGGGACAGACCCAGAGACTGCAACCAGGTTCAGCCAAGAATCCAGACCATGAGTCACATCCCTGGGGATGGACTGGGACCTCAGCTCATGGCTGGGCCTCTGTCATTGGAACCTGTGGCCAGGCAAGGCCGTGGGGAGATGAAAACTGGCATTGATGCAGCACCACTTCGTCAGGGACTGATGGACCTAGAGGATTGGAATGGGGTTCTGAGCCATGGACAGGGGGGGGACAGTCCCAGAGGGCCGGGAAGAGATTGTCAGCACTGGTGGTGCCCCTGGGACCATGACAGCATGAAAGCAGCACTGCCAAAATTCTGTAGCTGAGCATATACCTGATATGTGTCATGGCAGGGTTCCCCTGCCAGACTGTAGCAGAGTGTAACACATCACTTTGGAGAACACTTGCACACTTTTCTATCCATTCCTATAGAACCTAAACAATACTAAAATAATGTCAAAAGAAGACATCCCCAGCATGCTGGATGCATGGTAAGACCAGCTAAGGTTGGGAATGCAGAAAACTCCTCTGAGAAAGGATTATGTGCCAGCAGGAGCAGAGTGAGTGATGAGACTATACAAAATCCCCACAGTGGTGTACACATGACACTGCTGGAAAGGAATATGAACTATATAGCTTGTTTCCTTTTAGATCATGAAGCTTTCCAGCCCTGGAGAGGTTTGGTTTCTGAAATCCTAATTCTGAACCCATTATGGTTAAAACAGAGTGTGATAATCCAAGATGATGTAAAATATAGAGAGTGCATTCAGATTGCAAAGTAACACATGCACGAGGGAAATAAATACCATCATATTTAAAATATATTTAAGCTCACAACTGCCAAATCTAAATCTAAACATATGATTTTGAAATTCAAACTATATAATCACATTTGAAAATTCTATCGTCAGTATGAAGTATTTACCAACTGTTCATTACCAAATAAAGCTAATCATTATTTAAAAAGTGCTTAGCTATCTAAAACAATCCAACTAGATTTTGGTTCTGTTTTCATCCCAGTGATAATATACTACAATACATTAAAAGATTTAAGTAAAGCTTTGAGAAACTTATTTTTCCGTGTACCTAGGCCAATAGTTTTCTACCTTTGGAGGGGCCACTTCTAAGGGTTAGGAAAAAGTAGCCAAGAAAAGAAGACATATATATAAAAGTTTTATATTTGCTATACAGATGTACACTTCACAGAAATACAAAACTAGTAATATGGGTGTTAGGGAGATTTCTTGCCAATAAATTATTATACTATTCTCCAACATTTCCATATAGAAACAGCTGTATTTTTATCCTAGGAAATTTTCAGAGGAACTGCAGGGGCATTCTTTTTGCTGTTCAAGTAAGCAGTACTCTGTCCATGCTAGCTAACACTAGCATCACCCATCATCTCTGGCTTTGATTACCTTTATCAGACCCAGTCATTTCTGTGGTCAGATACTCAGCACAACCAGAGTCTGTGCTGCTTTCAGTGAATCTGGGTTTTGCACCTGGGCCTCGGGATCTAGGTGCTGAAGAAGGCAACCCAGGTGGAAGTGTATGTAACCAAAGGGGAGGACTCCAGGGAGTCACAGGGCATTGGCATCGTGGTCTAGATGATGTCTTTCTCTTCAAAGTCCATTTCTTCCTCTTTCTCATGGCAAGAGCATGTGTGTTCTGCCAAAGCCAGGGCCACAGGGGATGTGAACTACCCAGAGCTGGGATGTCTTAACAGCAACATCTCTTAAGCAGCTGTGCCAATATCACTGAGAGTGCAGAGGCAGACTTGAGTAGGTAATCTATACTTTCTCTACATGGAGATGAATATAGGGTAGTCAATGAATTGACTTTTTCTTGGGAAGTGATTTAAAACGATGGAATGAAGGTTGGCACATGAACTCCTGCAGGAGCTTAAGCTACTACTGCTTTTCTACAAAAATTCTCCGGTCTAGGATTTTAGCCTTTTTTGTATTAAAGAATGAAATAAAAATGAGAACTAGATTCTTTTATTATTAATTTGTGTAGCTGGCAGGTGCTTAACCCTTTGCACTTGAAAATACAAGTGACTGAAGGTGAGAAAATGCAATAGGGCAAAAAGACATTAGTGGAGGAAGGAGACAGCAGGCTATACTGTCAAGGGCAATATCAGCAGACCCTCTAGTCATTCTGCTTCACTGAGGCATGTTCAGGGGGATGCATGCCCTTTCAACTCTATTTCTGCAGCTGTGTCTTAGCTATACAAACATATATTCACACCTCATACACTTTTGGGTTTTTTTCTTATTTTAATATATTTTAATTTTAGTTGTTTTATTTTTTTTTTCTTTTTGTTGGTTTGTTTGGTTTTTTTAAGAAAAGAAAGCAATATATTTCCTTGCCAACAATCAATACACTATGGAATAGCAAATGAAACTCTAAAGCCTCTTAGGTCTATATTAATTTTAGCTAATTTTAGGTGAGTAAATGAGACACAGTTTATGTGCAATGTCAATTTGGGTGCCTTCTGTTGTCAAGACAGACAGACAGGATACCTCCAGAGGACACTTAAATATTAAAGTGGCTTGACATCACCCTCAGAAAGTGTCTTTCTGTGTCAGCTAGCAGGAGAAGGCAAGTGGATGAGCCATAATCTGAATTTAGGTGCCTTAATTAGATGCCTGGAGTTGGTTGAGTTGATTTCAGATTTATTTAAGCAGGAAGATGAATAGAGGACTTGTGAATGAAAAATAAAAGGACAACAAATCAGTAGAACAGTCAGCTTTTCTTTCTAGACTCCAAAGGTCAGTTCAAAGACACAGAGAGGAATAAATAAAAGTAATATTTTAAAAGGCTGAAGAAAAATTATTTATAAAATTCCTTCGAGCTAAGACATTTAACGTAAGGGTCAGAGAAAATCAGTTCTTGTTTATTTGCTTCTCTGCTTTGTATGATATCCTCAAAAGGACATTTGAAGTTTCAAAAATAATATTTTTTTTATATTAGGTGAATGATTAAAGAAAATGCTAGTGGAATCAGAATTTTTCTCTCTTTCTAATATAATGCAAATGTTTATTTTAGAAGAATCACCTCTGGCATGATGGAAATCTCGCTGAAAGTAATAGTAATTGTTCAAGTTAGACCCTCATATTCCATGTATTTCCATAGCTTTTCATTTAATTATGCTTCTTTTGAAGCTCTGTTATTAAAGAAAATAAGTGCTACTTTTCAAACACAGCTGGAGTAGTGGCAAGGGACAGGGGTTCTCTGTAGCATTAATTTTTAATGTATTTTCACTCTTAAGATTGACCTTCCATTTATAAGATAAAAGTACATTTGAGACAAGGAGTCTCCCTGAGTTATTAATAGCTTATTTAATTATTCTCCTTTCCTTGGTAGTAATACTTCAGAAGGCATTCAGAGAAGCTGCATGAATACACTGCACAGCACTCAGAACATGCAGACATTTGTTTTATTTGCCCATTTCCCTTGATTTACCAACCTGTTTTAAGTGCAATTGCCAAACTCTATTGATGTCTTTCATTTTGTGGTATAGAGGTGAAAAGATTACACATCCTCTGAGGCTGGCAGGGGCAGAAATTACCCAGGGTCACATTTCCAAAGCAAAATTTAAAAGCAGCAGAGCTCCTCTCTTGGAGCTACTTTCTCCTATTTGTGATGTTTTTTGGAGGCACCCAGCACTTGTGCCAGAACAGCAGCACTCTGAGTTCTCCTGCTGCCAAAGAAGGAGCTTGTGAGCACAGTCAGACCTCAAGACCTGGCTTTCCAAAGATGTCTGGTCCAGTACTGAGCAAACCAGGGAGGAGGTGGTGGTGCCACCTGCAGAGCCCTGAAGCTGTTGGCAGCTCTGGGATAACAGCGCATTCTGATGCTGCCAGTGATCATAAAAGTCAATTGTACTGAACAGGGCCAGACCACTTCCACCACAGCCTCAGGTGGAGGTTAGTTTGGTACAAAGAAAGGGGTGGACGTGAAAAAAAGCTCTTGTGAGTAGTACTGTGGAAAGCAAATTAATTTGCTCTATGATGTTTCCATTTACCAAGAGAAACAGATGGGGATAGGTGGACAAGCCAAAACCAGCTTTAATTGTTACTCCTTTGAAAAGGAATTTGCATGGGGACTCATGCTGCAGTTAGCTGGAATCAAGCTGGGAGTAATACCTCTGTCTTTAAAAGGTCCCCTAGTACTTGTTCCAACAGCTCAGTCCATTTTGCTTTTAAACTCCTTCACCTACAGCACAATACAGTTCCATTACACTCAGGCTCCTAAATCCATGGAAGGATTTTAGAAGCACGCAACAGAATATGTTGCAGACATCATCTGTGGGGGCACTCAGGCAAAGATTTAACACTGAAATTTGTTTTCAAGATTTCACAAAGACTTTCCTTGTATCTGGACAGGCAGATGTATTACTGTTGTGGAAGGTCACTTCCAGAGCAGTGAAAGTTTCACAAGGATAGACATGTGCATAACAACAAATTATTACTTTCTCTAAATGAAGTAGTTCAGTCCAATAGAAAGAGAAGCCAAATTGCTTCAAATTAAAGTTTGTCTGAAAATACTTCTACTTACTGTACAAACCTAATATTTTCTTGACTGTGGTTTAAGAGAGATATCACACTGTGATACGTAATGAATCTCAGATGCAAATTATTGAAATAACATAGAGCAATCAGGTGGGGATTGAAAATTCAGATTAATTCTGTGTTTGCTGAGAGGTCATTATTAAAGAAAAAAAAATATTTCCACTTGGAGCTACTTGGAGACATAAAACACCACATGACAGAGATTACTCACACTTCACTACCATCTAGGACAGCCAGCCTCTCTAGTAGGAAATAGCCTCCCTATGGATGTATCTAAACAAAGGTGAACCTGAGTCACCTTGAGATGAGATGCAATAACAGAGGACAAAAGGCTAGAAAGCCATTAAACAAAAGCTGATTAATTCAAACTTTCCAAATTCCAGTCTAGTGTTCCTGGATTGGAAATCACAAGGATTGACTCTCCTCCATGCTATGACTAGAAACTCGGGCTGAATCATACTGATTATGCAATCTTTCCTCTTGATGTTGAGCAGCAATTTCAACTTCCCTTGTGTTGTTTTTTTTGTCTTTCGTACTCTGATGGGTGTGTGCATGGCTTTGTAAGCCTCTCTCCTTTGAGGCTGCTTCCCCTTTCAGCTGCTCACCTCCCGGTTGGTTTTTTAAATCATATGTTTCAATGCTAACATTGTCTGCAGATCTTGGTCCTAAGCACTGGGAAAACCAGACTGGGAAGATTGCCCAAGGGAAGGCAGCATGGCCTCCTCTTTCAAGGAGCTGAGTAACATCCAGTTTCATATCTTTCAGTGAGGGAGACCTTGTATATTCCCAAGCCGCTCCAGTCCTGGCAGGATCAACTCATACACAGTGTGCTGCTCCTGCTGCATGAGGTCAAGGCTGGTAATCTATTATTTTCTTGAAATTTGAGTGCAGGAGACACAAGAAGCGAACAGTGGAGAGACTTGTAATTTATATCCCATGTTGTTCTCACTGCAATAAAAACAGGCCAACAGTGCAGAACAGTTTTGAGACTTGAAAATGAAAACTGGGCGCTGAGATTTATTTTTCTATGGTGGTTTTAAGAGACCAAAAACAGTCTGCAATAGGTGTAGGCCAAATACTGAGTCTGTGTCTGCTCAAGTTTTGATTGCAGTGAGAATGGGCTTGGATAAAAACCACAGGAGGACTTCAGGATCTGGCCCCATGTAGGGTGTTTAGGGGAGTATGGTTGTCAGCAATTGGGTCAAGCCAACAACTTCTGTCTACTTAAAATAAAGTCATTATTCTCAAACCCACAGCATTGCCTGCTCCTGATGACTGCTGCAGTCACTGATTGAAACCAGAATTAGCCAAAGTCTTTCTCAGTCCCTGCTTCTAATTTAACTTCCCAGCCTTGTTATTTCTGGCTGTAAATGTTTTATTTTTTTTTTACTCTGAGAGAGAGTTCAAAGTTTTTAACTGATTGTGCCCAAGTAAATTTTCTAGCCAGGAGCCTGTACTGCTTCTTGAACTTGAAAATAATTGATCCAGTCAAGGATTTATTCAAAATTGAGGAACACTGGATAAAATGCTCTGTAGGCATTTCAGGGTAATCATAGGCTAACCTCTCCCAGGATACTTAATCGGTTAGATCATATTTAATATTTTTATCATTATAGCATCCAGAGGCCCCAGCTGGACCCCTAGTGAGATAGAAATTTTAGAAATGCAGATGTTTACATGGTCTCTTTCCTGAAAATTAACAATCTAAAAGAAGCCTATAAAAAGTGTATTTAGAGAAAAACAATAAGCCTGGTAATGCCATTACTGTAATGAATAATCTTATTTGCTCATATTAAACTTACTTTTGTCATCTGACCAGCGATATCGAGCTTGTGTCAAATGAACTAACGAAGAAATGGATATTTCTGTGCAAAACTCACAGGAAATCTTGCAACATCACTTTTTTGCTATACTTTTGGATAGCTGCAGTTATTCCCTGTTAAAATTATTAGTAGTCTAAATGAATGAGATCACCTACTGAATAAAAGCACAGCCAAGCCACACTCATAACATGATCTCATGCAGGCTTGTCTTCAAGAATGCCCCCCTGAGAGTTTTCAACAATTGTTCATCCAATTGTTGTATGTAACCTCTGTTCGGAAAGGAAATGTGGCTGAGAAAATCGACTAAAAAAAGAACTCACTGGTGCCAAAAAAAATATTAAAAAGTGTTTGTGCCTGGGTATTTTAATATATATTCTTTTCTCATCACCAAAAAAGAATCTATTCATTTTAAACAAATCTACATAATGCTAATTTTTCACATACAAGGGCCATTCACTTATTTCAGAGGAGGCTCATGAGACTAGGTTTTAAATAAGTTATGCATGAGTGTCTCCATGCCCTAGAGCCAAATATAGCAAAACATTCTCTCGTCTTATGGCACCCATATAGTGCAGCACTGTCAGCACAGCTCCAACACCAATAATGTTTTTGTCTCATCTACAAGGCAAGAAATCACTGTTTTTCAGAAAGGAATGGAGGCACCAGGAGAAGAAAACATCAGCTGAAGAGCATATTGGTGCTAAACAAGCCAGATGATTTCTTGTCAGATTTTCATAATTCATCATCCACTTGTGAAAAGTCCCCCATCTGCAGACATGTCCTAAAATACAGAGGGTTATAAGGGACTTGTTGAGAGGAAGTGTGTGCTGGAGAGGGCACTTAAACCAGGTCACCCAATCCCCAGACTGGCCTCATAACCACAAGCTCATCCTTCTTCCCAAATCTCTGCCAAGGAGATGACCAGGAACTGAGGCATTATACAACATTGACTTTCTGTCTCTTTGAAGAAGAACTTTGATCCTTGCAAGCAGACATTTTCTACCCAAGACAGCTCATTTCATTAGTCTGTCCCCTTGCCAGCTCTGTGCAGACGCTAAAGAGACACTTTGCTGCACAAGACAGAGAGAAGCATAAAGATGTGGTTCAAATGGAAAGCATAAGTGGTCAGAAAAAAGAGAAGAAAATATGGGGAAAAGGGGAAAAGAAGAAAACAGGGGATGGATGAGTGAAAAAGAGCCAAAAAGAGCCAAAAAGAAAGAAACGGATGCTTGTTTTGTAGCACGGGTTTTGAAAGCCTTTCGTGAGGACTAATGTATGGTATTACTGACCATTACTGGTATTTAGCACTCAGAAATGGCTCTACATTTGGTAAGCACCTTTGGACTGCAGAAAGACATGGTACCATGCAAAATAACTCATGGATTTTTAGCAAGTCTATTTAATGATCTTTTATTTTCTGAGTCACAGATCCCACTGACAAACTAATATAAACAGTCAGTAGTAGTCTGAGCATGTTTGCAGAAAATGCCACCAATGACACTCCACCTCTGAAGCACAGAGATCAGTTTTTCATTCTGTTACATGGTTTTCTAGACAACAATATTCTCGTTACACTCCCTCTAATTCAGATTTTCAGGATATCACTGAAAAACAGGTTTTCTGACACTGCTTCTGGCATTTTGAAGATTTTTTTTTTGTTGTTTTTTTTTATTTTGGTTTCTGATGGATAGTGCCAATCAAGTGTGCCCACACTTTTTTAATGTTTCTGCTAGTTAGAAGTTACCTGACATCCATGCAGAGCATGTGACACCTGCCAGAAATTAAGAATAATGTAAAGGGACAGGTACTAAATAGTGACACAAGAGGACCACAGTGCTGCAAGTCTCCAATCATGATTATTTGTCAGCCACACATGGCAGAAAGGTAAATGGGCATGCTTGGTCTGCCAAACCAAGCAAGGGATCTAACAGAGAATTGGGGCCAGGTGCTTTTTATTCTCTAACAGATGGTATGAAAAAAACCTTCTTGTATGCAATTTCAGCATTTCTGTGCATGTGAGAGAGAAAAAGTCTGAATTTAACTTCTCTTGAGCAGGATTGCCTGCCATTTTCACTTCTTTTTCCTCACTGGAAAACCTGGGCCTGATTCTCAGCTGATGTAATCTGGCATTTTGCCACCCAAAGCAATGAAAATGCATGGGCACAGGGGAAAGACAACAGTTTGGCCAGGGACCCTTGAGAAAGCTCTGCTTTTAAGTGCTACCACAGACTGACATCCATGCAAAGCAAACAGGATGTCCAATTTTAAATCTCTAACAAGCCACATCCTGTAAACTGCATTCTACTCAGCTGACCCAGGAGATAAAATGGTTGGGACTGATCCACAGCCATGATAAGGCTGGTTTGCTTAAAGTTACAGCTGAAAATCCCTCCTGAATGAAACTTTATTCTATTCCACCTGCCCCACACCCCACCTCAGGCAGACAACAAATAAAAATGTGAGATGGAAGTGAGGCTGTTGTCCCAGCAAAGCTCAGATGTTCCTGATGGTTGTGTCCAGGAGATCATCAGCCCCAGAGTAATAATCAGTCTTAACCTTCACTGAAGCTGATCTTCAGATTAAAAAAAAAAAAATTTCCTTCTATGGGGAAAAAAAAAATTTTGCTTAATTGCAAATGGATTTAAGAAGATCACAAAGACCTGCCAGCTCATAGCTGTTGAAAGAGGCAGTTTGTTGGTCTTTCACTGCTATTCCACTCCTCATTCACAGCACATCTGCTATTAAGAGACTTTTAAAGCCCATCCAGGTTGTCTGAAGCAATCTTGACTAACAAAATATCATAAAAAGCTATTTGGGAACATTTGTTGCTTTCAGGTTTATAAACCTTTATCAGTGATGCCATCATACTACTCTGAGGACTGACTTTAGTCCTTAATTTTCATTCATCACAATATTTGCAAGTATGTCCATGTGAGAAGCTTCTAATCAGGGTCCACAAAGGCCAAATAATTTTGAGTCTATACATGTGTGTGGCTGTGCCTTGTGGCCTAAAAGCCAAATACTTTAATGCTACCTGTTAATAGAAACTTTGCATATTTTTTATATTGCGGGAAGAAAAGCTGTGACTAAAACTGAACAAGATGCACTTTTTGGACTATTCTCCTAGACACAATTTTATCACAGCACTCTCAGCACATACTTTGTTGTTCATTTACTTGCAAGACTGGCAGTACAAGCGAAAGGCTTCTGCTGTACTCCAGTTTCGTCTGAAAGCCATCCACCCAGCAATGAGGAGGCTGGCAGAAAACTCTTGGTTTCTTACTGCCCTCCACTACTCCCATCCATGAAGGGACAGCCCTGCTGGGAATGATGGCAGAACAACCCAGCAGAGACTGCTGACATCTCATCCATGAGACAGGCAGAAAAAAGCAGGACAGGGAGGATGCATGATCAGGTTGAATTTTGCTGAAGTCACATATTTGATCACAGGCAACCCAAGTACACAGAGCAGATGCCAGTTCCCAAGAATGACTGCACAGCATTACGTATATTTTAATTGTACAGTGAATTGAGGCTTATCTGGGGCAGGTAAAGCAGGCCTTAGAGCAAAGCCCTACTGCTGGATTGGTCCTGCACCAGTATGGATTTCAGCAGGTTGGCTGATGGTTCTTCACGCTGCATTACTTTGTGTACTGCTCTATGAATTTATTTATGGCAGACTGTGGGAGAATATGCCTGTTCTTACTAGGCACTTGTGTGCAAGTGCTCTCAGCTTGCCAGCACAGTAAATTAAGCTGCTGGTGGAAAGACAGAGATCTTACTCTAGAAGATGAACTCTTCCAGCTGTTAATGTAAGTCAGATTTTGGGACAGGGAGCATAAGGGAAAAAAAGAGGGAGATGAAGGGTATGAGACTTGGTGGAAAGAATTTTGGCAGTGGGTTTTGCCCTGACAAGCAGCAGGGTGCCTTGCTAAGGAGATCACGCAGGCTGCATGCAGGCCTGGAGTCATGGAGACAGCTGATGAGAGTTTAGGTTTTGCCAGACCATAGCGCTGTAGTACACACACCAAGAAAACCCCATCAGATATGAGTGGAAAAGTAACTTTCTGGAGAATTCCCTCATGTAGTCGTTACCGAGCCTTCCCACAGCATGTTAGCACGTGTGCAGACACACGTGGCACGTGGACAGAAATTCCTCTTGCTATGAACAATGGCACTGGGTACCCTATGCTGTAGCATATTTCAGAGCATCCACCACAAAGTACCTCATGAACACCTAGTTCCTAGCTGCTCCAGCATTCCTGCCTATAAGCTACTTACTTGTTCATTTATTCCCCAGGAGCAGACTCTTAAACCTTAGTGAGGCTATCTACCATCAGGGCAATAGTACTTACAGGACTGTACTCTAGAAAAGGTGGAACGAGCAGAAGCAGAGGAGGAATTGAGCACAGCCCAGCGGTGGGTGCCCAAATTCTATCAAATAGCATTGATGAGAGGGCACTGTACATTGCTCTCCATAGCTTTTAAGTACACACCATCAAAAGCAATCTAGCCTGCTTTAGGAAAAGCACAGCCAATAGGTCGAGGGAGTAGATCCTTCCCCTCTGCCCAGCCCTGCTGAGATATCCTTGTGGTGCTAGGTCTAGTTTTAGGCTTGAAGAGAGACCTGGACATACTGGAGTGGGTCCAGCAAAAAATCACAAAGGGACTGAGGCATTTTGCATAAACAAGAGGGGGTTGAGAGAGCTGGGACTTTCCAGCCTGGAGAAAGGAGGGATTTTCTCAAAGTGTATAAATATCTGAAGGGGAGGATAGCCAGTAAAGAAGATGGAACCAGACTCTTAGTGCCCATTTATAGGACAAGAGGAGGTGGACACGAGCTGAAATACAAAGAAGTCCACTTAAATGTAAAATGAACCTTTTTTTTTTTTTT
>VYXD01000551.1:258395-342868 GCA_013397195.1 Hylia prasina
GGCACTGAGCAACTGAATATTTGACCCTTCTGAGTGCAGCAAGGTCAGACTGGATGACATTCTGAGGTCTTTTTCTTCTGCAGTTATTCTGTGACATTCTATACTTTGAAATAAGGACAACAGTGCTAAGCCAGCTTGTCTTTCCATGAGGCTATTGGAGTACAAGCAAAATTCCATAAGTGTACAAGCTTTTTCTTCATCACCTCTTGAAGTAACAGTCAAAGGAAGTTGGTGTCTATACTTGGATTTTAGCAAGACACATAACAGCTTTGCTATCTTTACCAACTGTCCTTCAACACTAAAGCCAGCATGCTTTATAGTCAATGATGTTAGCAAACCTGTGCTAAGGAAAAAGAAACAATTGCAAAATATTTCCAGTCTCAGGCCAGAGGCAGGATGTCCAAGACTGAATCTGTCTGAAAAGTAATTTCCTTCTGATGAAAAAGACATTCTCTTTTTAATTCTCCCTCCTGCAAATACCATTGCTTTCTTATTTTCTAAATGGGGCCAAATATCAGCCAGCAGAAATTGTCTAACATGTCCCACAGTAAGTATCAACTTGTACCCATTTTGGAAATCTTTATGCAGGTCTGTAGAAAATAAGTGGCTCTTAAATGAATGTTTTCTAGAAACAAAGTGATTCAGCAATGTCTTAACATTTTTTGTGGAGGAGAAAACAAAAAAATCCATGTCTATAATATCTCCGCTGAAAGTGTGCAATAGGCTCTGCTGCAGCAGAGGTTGCTCTCTCTCCTTATTCCTTTCTTATATTTTCATATCTACCTATAGCATGGTAATGTAGGTTGTTTATTTCTCCAAAGAAATTGCGGCTAAATGACTGTGTAAAGTGTCAGTTTCCTCATGTGGTGTCTTAGCTGACACTTCAGTTGTGGCTGCCTCTCCCCACACAGAGCAGAATAAGGTTGGTTCGGGAGTATTTCTTACATAAGGGAATCAGGAAAATCTGTCCCTTTATTCCCTCTCTGCTCTCGTAAATAGATGATCTGTCCCAAAACATCCAACTGTGGGTCTGCCAGCCGGACTGTCTCAACAGTGGGCTTGCTACCTGGCCCTGTAGTGGTTACTGGTTGGCCTAAGAGCAGCCTAGCAATTCCTGGTAACATGTTTCTCCTCAAGCTATTTTGCTCTGCAAGCTGCTGGCATGACACTTATGTCATGCTCGAGGATGGCACCACATCCTAAAAAGAAGGCAAAACTAAAGAACCCTGTGCTAACCAGAAAATATCTGCTCCTTGTGAGCCCAAAGTGCCCTTTTGCCTTCCAAACCATCTGATGCAAGGGGCTCTGAGAAGCCTCCAGGCCTCCAGTAGAACAGCAAGTTGTGGTAATCACAGGGTCTGCACTTCTCTTTGTGCAAGTAGCAGAGAAGGAAGATACAAATGCAAATGAGGATGTCTTCTGTGACAAAGGAGACAAACAGTACCCAATGTCTGTCTTGTACAAGTGATTATTAGCACTTTTTTGTGCATTTCCAAATGCAGAATAGTTGCTATTCGCACAAATGAATGACAATAAGGTTTACTGCTTATTATTTATATCATTCATTTCTAATAGAAATTATGGAGTACAGGATATAGGGAAATATTATAAGAAATGTTGCAAGATTACTAGAAAAGCTGATGAACATTTCTCATAGAGGAATATAGAATAATAGCAACCATAATAAGTTTAAAAGGCCCCAGGTAGTGTGCAAACAATAAAATGCTACAAAAGTAATAAATCCACAAGGTTATTAGTACAAGAACAATGATGCAAATGGTTTCAAGTCTCATTTGGCTTTGAGCATTTTCTTCTAGGTCAGTGATTTGAATAAGAGGTAGGCAAACACTGCAGAAGATTTTGTGTAAATATTTGTTAAATGTTTTTAATGAATTCACTTAGCTTGTGTTTATTTTCCACTAATATTGTAGTACAGTGGTTCCCAATCTGCTGCATTTACAGAAAGGCTGATGCCATAAAGGGGAAAGGTGGATCAACCCCAGGCCATACACCCTTGTCACAGTGAATGTCTTCTGTGGCAAGTTCATGCTTATGATTCATATTAGACAAATATTGTCAAACTGGTCAATTAAATCCAATTCTGTATTTGTTCACATGAGAATTTGTACCATATGCTTTGGATATAGGAATAGGATTCATTTATTCTGTCCAGGAACAAGCTTATACACTGAAACATCACTAAGCCAGGGAAGTAATATTTCAACTTCAAATATTCAGAAAAAGAATGTGATTCACAGATATCTGTTCTTACTGAAAATTATTTGAAAGAAATATAGGAACACTAATATTTTCACAAACTTTTAGTAAAAACAGAAAGACGCAAAATATGTTTAACAGCTGATGCATGATTGCTAACCAGACTTTATATTACATTTTAGTTATAACTTTCAATACACTTTGTTAAAAAATGGGTCCTAATATGCAATGCCTGACAGCAATTCACAGGCGCCTACGGAAAGAGTTTAGCTCAGCCTCTATAGGAATAGTCTCGCAAAAACAGCACTGCAAGCACAGTCTGCACTGCCTGGAAATACAGCAAGGAAGCCATGGGGAGGCAACAAATCTCACTTAAATGTTTACTCCCCCTCTTTCACGTGGCTATTAGATAACACACTGCTGAAGCGCAGTGTTAAGAAGGACTTAGGAAGGCAGGGAACATGAGTAGTGCTGTTCTAGCACAGTGGCAATACACCTCCTTTAAATATATTATGTTGCTCATACAGGCTGTTACCAGGCTAAGATACAATAAATTCTTCCCTTTTCCTAAGGGAGAACCATCCAATTCAGTTTCAGGTTTAGCAATGTCCAAGTTCATTACCCAGCTTCATCCCACCACCTGTCCCATGGATTCTTGCCCAACAAATTTCCTTTTTGAATTTCATCTTTTCACCATCCAGTGTGGTTAAGTTTTTGCTGGGAAGTAGATGTTTCCAAGGCTGGAAAGAAAATGGTAGTGAAGCTCTTGCTAAAATAAATCTTGCTGAAGCCAAGGATACTGGAAAATGAACGACTAATGTCTAACCTACTATGTTGACCACAGTCCTGGGTAAAAGATCTACAGGAATATCCAGAAAGCAATAACCTAGATGATACAATTCTAATCAGGATTTTGGATGCAGAAACAGTAATAAAACTCACCCTTCCCATAATCACATGCAATTTATTAACCACAGTGGCTAAAGAAAGCCTTTTGTTTCTGTGTTATTATAAGAACTGCTGTGGTATAACCATGTATTTCAAAAGGCCATTAGTTGCTGCTAAAACACTGATTTCTCAAATACAGGAATCCATCTCTCAGTGTATGAAACTATAAGACTTTCCCAATTTAAAATAATATTTTTACGGACTTATAACAAATCTAATGATTGCCAAGAAAATATAGTTCAGTCTATTTGGAGACTAGTGATTCAGAAACAGATGGCAATATAAGGAACTAAGTATAGTATCTGTATCATGACAAACCTACCACTCCTTACAAAAAAGTGTTACTCTTTACTAGTGTCCTGTAAATTATGTCCATCAAAAAATTTCCTGGACTTTACTTCATTCTGATGTAAATTCATGTAGAAATCATACATGGATAAAAATCAGTATGATTTTGCTGAGGCGTGGCTCTATGGAACTGATAAACAGCTTGAGGTATATTTGGGCTGTGTACACACGTACACACAGATGCATACCTGCATAAAACCAACATTGAAGTACATCAGGCTGCAATTTGGGAAATGCCAGAATCAAGTTGATCTTGGAAATTCCAGATTCAAATTTCCTGCCAGATGAGCAGGTGAAACACCAGATGACTACAGCATTTCAGATATTCCATTTTCTGCAAGGCAAATATGTGTACATATACATATACATACATACATTACTTCTGTCTGGGAAAAAAAAAAAGTTACATTTTGAATGAAAAGTTCTGCATTTACTTCCAAACCTCAGGGGTTTTAAAGGAAAGAATGTTACAACATCACAGACCCTTCCAGATAACCCTTTCCTCCTCTGTCCCCACCAATTCCTACCCAGATTTTAGAGTCCTACCTCCCACAAGAAAGAGCAATCTTTCCTGCTCTCTCTCTCTGTCTTTGTAATGGCTTTCCCACACTCTGCCTTCTCTTCTCTGTTCTACTCCTCTGGGACTTGGACAAGACAATTGTCTGGTCTTGAGACATCCCAGTCTCATGGTCCTTGCTCACCAGGTTGCTTTTCTTTCCTTTTAACCTCCCATTTTTGATACAATTTCTCCAGCCCTACAAGCCCTATCCTTTTCAGTCCTAGCTGTACTCTTCTTCCTCTCAAAATTTATGGCATCTTTTGCCTTCTCCTCTTCCCAGTTTGATTCTTTGAATACTTTTCATACCTCATACTGCAAGACCCTGTCAGGTCTTCTGTACCTCCTATCATACACCTTTAGCCTCTGGCTAATTGCCCATTTCTTTTCTCAGGGGACTAAAATATCACAGATTCAAATTGTAGTTGTCCTTGCTAGACCTTTCCCTTGCCCCACTTCCCAGCTTCTGCCCATTCCAGCATTTCTAGCACAGTGTAGCACTATGGTCACAAGATAAATGCCAGTCACCCACAGCTACCATTGAACTATAATTAATGTGGGGGAAAGCTTCAACAGAATTAATTTGCAGTAAGTACCCAGAAAAGCCTCTTTCAGTTATACCCACTAAATTTCTAAAGACATACTGCGTTTCAGGATGGCCTTACATGAAGGTGTGGAAAGGCAGATTAACTCAAAATTCTGCTCCATACCAAAGCAATTGTTAAAAGGAAAATTTGGACAAAGCAGGCAACACAACGGATTTTACCCTAGCCCTGTTCTAGGAAATACCTGAACATTCTATTAGAACAATAATCATAAGAAGTGATAATAATAGATTTTTGGATCCACTGAACATAGAACTTTTCAGATCGCAAAGTAAAAATTTGAAAATTTAGTTAAGATAAAATAACTGTTTTGCCATCAGGAGTGTTTGGCTTACCAGCTTAGATACTGGTCATTGTGTGTGTGCAAGTACAGACTTTTAATTTTTTTTTTTCTTACTTTGCTTGATTTTTGTCTGTGTTCCTTTTATTATATATCACAGTATTACTGGCATGATGGTAGCATGTTTAAAAGCTCCTCATATTTCAATGTTCTTGACAAGCCCATCATTCTTGAACTTGTAGGACATTGTCCAGGCCCTCTCAGAATCATGAGGAATAAGGCCACTGCCTGCTTTCAGGACCACAGTTTCTGCTGTGGCTAAAATACAGCAGAAAACAGATAGTCTTACTGCCATCAAAGAACACACTATCTGCTACTGAGACTGTTGTGCTGGCACGCGTGACTTTGAGACCGGTGCAGCCGGGAACGTGTGTGGCAAAATAGAGGAACGGTTTAGTAGTCAGGTCAGCCGGAACAGAAGAGCTTTAATGGTCACAATAACAAATGAAGAGAAGTCGCACAAGGTATAGGATCAGTGATGAAGAACCTGGGAAGGGGAAAAACATAACAATATATAGGGTAAGTCTGAGGGTAACACAATCTGGGAACATAGCCACATTTGTAAAACATAACTGACCAATCATAAAAACATGAGCTTATTTGGAGTAACTTCATTGGCATGTGAACTCCCGTGAACCTTTACTACTCACCACAGCTAGAAAGGGGTTTCCCATGGCCTTAGGCTGATAGTTGCTTCAGCTTGGCCAACTCCCACAAGACTGAAGATTCTTCCTTCTGCATTAATTAGGTTTGCATTGGTGTTCTTCATGAGTCATTCTTGGATTCTAGAACTTTCTACAGCATATATACACTATTGCACATGGTACACACACAGTTTGTAAGCCCACAGATTATGTTTTCTCTGCTCTGCCAAAGACAGATAGCTCCCATTTCCCCGCCAAGATGATAAAACTGTAATTCTGGTGGCTGATACAGAGAACTGTTTGAATTTTAGGAGATTAATGCGGATTTGTTGAAGGTCAATAAGAACTTTGTGTAGACATGCTGTTTGATTAAGGAGCCGATTGTGATATCAATTATCAGCTATGACTGACTCAATTCTACTATTTCAGATATAATCACCAGCAGTCAGACCTGGCAGCTGTGGTGCATTCCTTTGCAGCAATATAGCTGTGTATAAAATAATGATATTTTGGATTACCCAAGCAGCTGGACCACAACTCATAGCTGGAACTAAAGAAAGTAATACACATTTAATTTAGAGCAAATCTGGCATTTCAAAGTATACAAAGGCCTCAGCTTTAGCAGAGGTAACCAAGATCTTGTTCCAGTATCACTTCTTTTCCTCCTAAATAATTTCTGGGGTTCTCAAGAATAGGTCATAGCAACTTTATCAAATGTGCCTGAGACTTTGCAGCCAAGGTCTTATTGAAAAAGTCAAAAGGCTGATATTTAACCACTGTAAGTGAAGCTTTCCTACGAGAAATTCTGTAAGTTTCCCAATTTCTATTTCTTCAAAAACCATGGCCCAATGATGTCTCCGGGTTAAGAACCTTATAGATAGAATTGATTAGTCCAATGCTTGGCAGCTGTGGCTACATGAATCAATTTTCTTCTCTTTTTCTTCCTTTGCTTTTTCCTTTTTTTTTTTGACATATGGAAATGTTAAGTATTGGAAATATTTTGGACTAGCGTCAACTGAAGCATTATTATGTTGAGGAATTCATTAGGTCATTTGAAAAGGATTTTTTTTTATTGGAGTATTAGGCTGGCTATAGTATATAATGATCTTAATAAAGCATGGTTGCAAAATGTTAATTTCAGAATGTCATAATCAAGTTAAATGATAAAGCCAAGTAGCTCCTGGAGATATCTGCCTACATCAGCTATATGTAACAGGCACAGTAATAGGGTCACTGTGGAAAAAGGTCTCAAATCCATTTGCAGCTGCTTAGATTCAGCATTTCTGGTGCAAAGCCAGTGGAGCCAGCTTTTCCTCCAGTCATTTCACTGCAGCGCCTTTGGTAGGTGAGGAATGAAGCTATGCCACAGGCACAGCTGCTTTCTCTTACCAGAGACCAAAGCAGCTGCAGCCTCAGAGCAGTAGAACCACGGGAGAGATCTGTCGCATCATTATTTAAGTCTCAGGAAGAATGGCAAATGTGGCAAGAGTAAAATATCCAAGAGAGGGAAAGAGCAGCTTGCTTCCTAACACTGGCTGAGCATTGGCAAGAAGCCCTGCTGTCATACCACATGGAGAGCTCCCATGGATGACATGGGATGACAATTCTGTGTCTACAGCCCATTCATCCTGGCAGCACACAGGCATCTGTGCATTCCATGCACAGGAATTTTTATAGCATGAGTTGTAAGGACGATTAAATAGGTGCCTGATTCTGAGGTACATAGGAAGGACATCAAAAAGTATAATGGTATAAATTTAGGAGGGCAGCAATGTGAAAGGAATGAGAAAGGAACAGGGAAAATACTACATAGCTCTTCAAGTCCTCTTTCCCTCTGAACTTAAAAGAAATGACTCTAAACTAGAATCAGTGTCTGACAATGAAAATAAGAAAAGAAACTCAATTGCTTACTCTGGGCAATGTCCATGGATACCCAGATAAAAACCTCAACATTTCCACTTTCTTATATGCTTCAGATGTTTTCAGAGGTAAAGATATGCCACGTGTTTTCATCTGTGCTTTTCCTATTGTATTTCAACATCATTAGAAACTGAATTAAGCTCAAATGGAATTTAAAGCAATGGAAATTTGTCTAGACAAGATTTAATGACATCTATTAACTCAATGTGACTTTCAGATAGCAAAATAACAGTTTGAAAGTTCCCACAAAGAAGAAGGAATTACACTTTTATTTGGGTTCACAACTTTTCAATTTCAATAAACACTGAACAGACAGAACACCTTTGGAAGTGAATTCTTAGTCTAGTCAGAAATCATGAAGGTTGTTTTCTAATAGTTAAAAATATTATTCTTATTTACATATCTTTATTTTTTGGCAACAAATGCCTACACGTTTTATTTTCAGACAAGTAGAAGAACTTCTGAAAATGTCCCAGATTTAATTACCTGCTTCAGGCTCTGAAGGGAATAAAACCCCCACAAGAAGACAAGTCACTTTTCCTTTCTTCTCTGAAGCAAGTTCATGAAGTATGTTTACCACTGGATTTATCTGCAGCTGGACCTTGATATGACTTAATGGGATGAGTACCCTCTGTACACCCAAGATGGAAAGCATAGCGTAGAACACAGGCCAGACTATAATTTAGCAGAATATGTGTTCAGTGTATCTCCACACATCTTGTGGATTAGGAAAGACAAAGATGGAGAAGGCACTGCTGAAATGCCCCTGGAAGCACCAGTGCTTTGGAGCTTTCTGCTACAGCTGCAGGAAGAGGGGTTGCACACCTCTGCAAACGAAGATCACCCGGTTGACTCCTCCACTCACTATCACTTTTTGGACCTGGTCATCGGCACCCAATTGCTGGCCATGCTTTGTTCATATAGCTGCAATCATTTCCTTTCTTAAAATCGTGCTTCAAACTGAGCCTGCACACCTCTTATGAGTGACTCCACAGATTCATTTAGTATCTGCCCTTGACTTTCCTTCTCTCTGCTGCCCCAAGTCACCCAAGTTGTGCTAAATCTTGTAAATCCTTTCTCTCTTTGTTATGCTTAATTACATAGTTGTCAATCTTAAAACACACAAAAGAGGGAAATTTGAAAACATTCTGGGATTTCTTTTATATTGTTGAATGAACCGGGCTTTTTTCCTATTGCATGGGAAAGACAGATTTAAATGGACTATTCACTGACAAATGATGGGTGAGTCTTTAACAAGAAAAAAAAGAATTGGCAGGTGTATAATTATTTTACTGCTTCTACTTTTGTTACTTTCCTTCCTTACTGTCAGTCTTCACCCTCTCCCCAACCTAGTTAAAAATAATAATAATAATAATAATATTTCAACACCCTTCTTTCTATGCTAACTTTGTGGGATGAACTACAGCATCCACACACATATAGAAAGAGATCCTTTCTCTGGACAAAGTTATCTGCTGCTAACTACACATCTCTGGACACTCACACTGGAGTTGAGGGCTCTGCCGCATAACCGAGCTATATCTCAGTTACAGCAGCTTAACAAAATTTGGTCAGTCAACAGACCTGGTAAAGTTGTCCAGCCCATACAGTTAATCTGCCTCTGTTGCAAGGTAAAATCAGCTTAAGTCATCATGACACACAGGACTCATTATGACAGCCCTGATGACAAATGGTATCTGTTTATTCCACAGTAACTTGAGACATTTACTCCAGTTAATCAAGGGGAAAAAACTGTCAAGTATGCAACAACAGATCAGAAAAGAATACCCTGCTGTTACTGCTGATGAAGAGACAGACAACTGAAGAAAAAAGAAAAATCTTATTTAGCCTGTGCTGCTGAAATCAGGCCTGTGCAATATCTGCTTGCTTGGGGGCTTGGCTATGACCATGAAGAATACAGTCTGACAGAGAAAGAGCCCATGAATAGGAATGTACACAGCAGGGCCACAAAGAGACTAAACTAAAGCCAGTCATGCCATCGGATCAACATTGCTGCTGCTCAGTGTGTGATGCCCACAACAAGCAGCGTCATGTGGCTTTCGAAACAGAGGAAGTACAACAGGACAGAAGCAGTATGGAGCCCTGTGGCATCAGTGATTGTGGAGAAAGCAAGAAAATGAGAAGAAACATATTTTCTAACATTTATGTTTGCATTTCCAATGTATAAGCTGACCCACTCAGGGTCAAATCTCTTATAAGAACATATTTCCTAAGTTCACTCAGAAAAGAATCAATGGGAATAGTTTTAATCCTTTTAGACACAAGTTTTCATTGTCTGAATGCTGGTGATATGAGGCACCTTGACATCTAATCATGTGTTCAAAACGTACTGTGCTTTAGGCATCCTGAAGATACAGCACTTTGTGTTGAATTAGTAAAATGTGCAGGAGGGAAGGTGCAACTGGAAACCTTAACCTGTTGGATGAAAGCTACTGCCTTGTGGTCTTAGTTTAGCCAGTCTTCCCTTTCTTCCAAATTCATCTGCATATGTGAAGGGAACTGAGCATAAAACACACCTCCTCACACTTTATGACCTTCACAATGATCTTGTAAGGTCTGAGAGTCCACAAAAATCAGGCCTTCATTTAGGAAAACATTTCATGTGGTGATTTGGTGTTTCCCCTCAGCAAATCCTTTCCCTACTCCCGGGGCAGGCTTTAAGCTGCATCTTAACTTTCAAAAGGTTAAAATGCTTTCTTACACCTGCCAATGTCTTCTTCAAGAACTCCTTAAAAGCTTATTCTTAGGACATTGATTTGTTGCTATTAAAACATAATGAGCTTGTGTTTGTTGTGGGATAGGTAGTTGTTAAAAACTATTCCCACTCCTGGGAGTGGTTGTAAATAAAACATAATTCTTGCAAGGGAGCTGTAATCCAGAAATCTTGCATTAAGCCTTTCCAGATGATAAAAACAACATTTCTAAGACATGAAGGACAAAGATGACTTACAAGAAATACATACAGGCCCAAGAGTGACTCAGAGAAGGCAGGATGAGGGTCCAGAAGGAGACAGCACTGGCAGTATGTTATACTTTGTGCCTCGGTCATGAAGAGACAACAGCTTCCCAGGCTTTATACCCCACTTCTCCAGCTATTCTGGCCTCCTTCAAAGAGATCAGAACTGACATGCAGCCCCTCCTGGCCAAAGTGCCTAACCCAAACATTGATTCTGGAAGTTATTCCATCCATAAATTGATAACAGCAACATCATTATGGTTACCCACTGCTTTCTGTTTGCAAGTTTACATCTGCAACGGTCTCTCAAGCTCGGTCTGAAGCCTATCCTCCAGATGTCCCCAGGCACCTTGAAACCACTGCTACTTAAGCAATAATAAAACTCCCTTTTCTCCTCTTACAGGATGCTATATTCCCCACACCAGCAGTTTCATTCATCCACAAAACATCCCTTCTCAAATAAAATCCAGGAAATTTTGGAGCATGGTGCTAAGCCACTCGCCATTGCCTTTGCTTTGGGAGAAAGACATGCCTCACTTGACTTGCAGCACACTTAAATGGGCAGCTGTGATGGGACAACCAAACTCCTTACCCAAGTCTATCACCAGGTATTTTTGTACCTCTCAGAGAGTTCCACAGGATTGTTCACAAAGAACAGTTTAGTTGAGGCTTGTCTGATCCAGCTTAGGACTTTTGTAAGGCACTGTGCTGCGCATTGATGTCCTGTTATAGTTAACTTCTTGCAAGACAGAAACCACTCTAGAGTCCTGGCTTTGCTCAGTTGCCTCAATTAATATAGATATACATATACACATTTAAGATAGCACAGTGTGTATATAAAGTATATACACATAGTATATGTATATATCACCTTTCCTTACAGTTTACCATTACAGACACTTGGTTCTTCTGTATCTCAGACAGACCAAGAGGGATTTTTATCCCCTCAAAGAAGGGGAATATCTGTGTATCTAGCCACATGGCTGCTGCCCACTTCACTTAGTTGTTACTTTTATCCTCTCAGCTGACAGAACAGTACTACCCAGCAAAAAACACAGCAAACACAGATTTTGGAAAAGAGGGGTGAGTAGTTCACTCATCTATATGGGAAATAAAAGCCCTGCCCACTAAATCATACTAAATCAGTGTATGGATCCATTGCCAAAAAGAAAAAAAAAATCATATTTACACTGTTTTGTGTTCTCCTAGTGGAAACATTGAGCTGATTGAACATGAACTTCTAAAAATAAATTTAAGCAAATCCCACCAGTATTGTTACAGATAGACTCCAACTTCTGTTAAGAAAATGTCGGCTTTTCAGTCCCCCATATTTCATGATCTTTTTCCCAGTGGGTGGGAAACACTGTGCTTACAGTGATGCCTCCTGTGCTATAGCAAAGTTGCCAGCTGTCTCAGTGTATGCAAATAGAATTATGTGCTGCCCTTTCTGGGGGGCTGCTCTTTGGCTGTGAATGGCCTCTGACTTCTCCTGACACAGCAGGCAGAAAGCCTTGCAAATTTGCCAGCAGCTCTACCCAGTCACTTTAATCAGAGAATACACAGACCTACCAAAACCTTACTCCTATCTGAAACCTGTGTATCATCACACCTTCACAGTACAGATGGGGCTATGATGTTGGGAACTCACCTTGCTTAAGGGAAATTTATCATTCAGCAGCACTTTGCCATGGAAAAACTTTATTTTTATCTCATATTAGTTACTGAGGTAGATTGGAGGCACAACTCTTGGACATCACTAACCAAGGGCCAACCTAAGTATGGCAAAGCTGGTTGTCAAATGAAGCTATCCTCTGTCCCTCCTGTACTTCTTATGCTAAGGCATGCAGCCTAGGAAAGTTAAATTTACTTATTTCTTTCCGAAGTCTTTCTTACTGCATATCAGTTCCATCCAGGGACACAGCATAAGTAGGCATTCACTGCATTTTACCTGTTCTCATGAATACTAGCCACAGCTCTGCCAAAAAATAGCTTTATCCAAGTGAAAACCAGGCCTAGTAGCAAGAAACTTCTGTGAAGTTTTAAGAAGTATTACTGCCCTGGTTAAAAAGTCATCTTCAGTTTATAGATTTACCACTCTCATACCCTTCTGAAAAAAAATGGATTTGTTTGCTTATAAACAACACATTAGGCAGAATATTAATATACTTACAAGATTAGGCATGCAGAAATAGCTTCAAAATTAGATTTGTCAATAAATACTTGGAGAACAAGAACAGCTTTTTGGTGATAAGTTGTCCTGGTGGATGTTAGTCACACTTCTATCCAGAGATGAAGGGTAATAAAGGTCATTGTTGTATACATTGATTCAAAAGGACTTTGTTGAAGTTACAACCTGCAATGATATTGGAGATGAGCCTTCAAGCAATCTCTCCTGCAGCCCAGTGGCGCAGCTGTCAACAAACCTGCTCTTGGCACCACAGCCCCCTTTGAGGGCAGGCCAAGCTCTTGAGGAAAGACACACCATGCTGCCGTTTCTGGCTACATTTCAGAGTGCAGAAGCCCTCTTGCTAAACCCCAAGTTAAGTATTAAAAAACCCAAACCTCTCACCTGCAGCTGCTATGACAGGAGCTGAGGAAGGTTGTGCAAAGCCAGCTCCCTCAAAGCTGCCCACCCTGGAGGAGGCCTAGGCTTGCTTTCATTTCGGTGCACCACCAAAGAGCACAGATAATGCAACTGTTCCGCATTTACATTCAAGTCCCTCTCTTCCACACCGTCCAGAATGTTGTGCCACTGCCTTTGGTGATGCTGAGTTCCAACTTTATGGCCCTAAATTACATTCTGTGGGTTTTATGATGGTCATTAAGTAGGATCGTGTACTGGTGGTTTTGCACAGGCCCCCTAACAGCCACTGTGAATGTAAATCCAAGAGCACACATCCTGTGATAAATCCATAGGCACACAATACATGCATTAAAAACCCAACAAAACCTACACAAGCTTGAGAAGCACTCCTTTCTTTTTTCCCTGTACCTCTTGATAAACATCTCTTTTTTTCCTCTGCCACTGACTAGCGATGACCTTTGCAATATTTGTCAGACCTTGGAATCAAATGTTCAAAAATATGTACTAAAATTGTCAAAAATGTTTGTGCTTGCTGCAGCATTGTCCATATACTGAGTATGAGTCTGATTAACAGATGGGATGGCTCTGCTCACACTAACATGCACTTTCTGTGCTTTTACCTCCTTCAGGCTATAAAACTATGATCTTCACACCCCAGCTTTCTGTGCAAGTCTGAGGAGTTCCATTTTTCAAAATAGGCCTGTAACTTTTAAATATTTGCTTTTGGCTTAAAGCTAAATAAATCAAGTCATAAAGCAAGTAAAATGCAACAATTTGCTTCTCTTGTGTCAACAGAGTACATGGGAGCTAAAAGGCTCATACTCAAAGAGAAGGGTGACATTTTAGTTCTTTTCCCCCAGTGACAGAGAAATGGCTCTTTGTGTATTCTGTCAGGAAAGTCTACCGAAGTCACACTTCATTTAAAATGATCTGGATTATGAAACTCAAATTGCCTGCCAAGGAAAGTGCAAAAGCTAAGATAATAAGCGAAGTCCTCAGAGCTCCTGGGGAAAGCATCAAGTATTTGGAAAATAAACTAAGAACAAAACATACAGATTCACTCTAGACCTATGAGCAGGAATTACCAGTGGCCTTTTTTTCCTACAGGGCTTTTCCTTGGCATCAGCCATAGATACCTGATAGAAATTTTGCAAGCCTTTCAGTAAACACACAGAGGACCATGATGCTTGAAATGAGGGTTGCCTCACCTAATGTTTGTCCTCCTGTGCAATAATTTAGCACATGTACAGCTACGGCAATTGATGCCTGCAAGGAGCCAAAATGCAGATTTAACTCAGTGTGGGTCAGGTCCCTGATAACTAAATTTGGAGGGAAATATCTATCAATCATTGAGGCAATTATTTTCATGTAAGACAAAATCCTGAAGGATTCACACAGTCCTTTCTCAGATAAATTTCTATCCTGTAACCAATAGAAATGTTAAATAAAATTATTTCGCTTTTCAAATATGGGTGGCATGAAATCAACCACCTCTTCAAGGTCTGATCTTTTGCCTTCATTGAGTTCTCATTTTGTTTCTATCTAATTCACAAATCCTGATATTTTTCATGCATTGTCTTTAGAGGACTAACAGATCTTGCCATTAGTGGGAAGGAGTTTAATTTAAAACAATATAAACAGTGCTGCACAGCTGAACTAAAAGAGGTGGCAATTAAAATGCATCTGCTATGATGGAATGAACTTTAATAAAGATCTTAAGAATGATATTAGAAGTCATGCATGAAGTTTTATTCCTTATGCATGGAGTAACAGCAGAAATAACAAAAAACCTTGGCAAAAATATGAAACATGGCATTTGTAAGCCCAATGGAACTATGGCATTGCAAAAATTTCATTGCAACAACCAGAAGAAAAATATCCCTCGATTGCCTGCTTTTCATTTGAATCGAGTCCAAATTTGCTTTTTCTTCTGTTAAAGGTCATCCTTTTGTAAAGTGATTTTTATAATTGTTGTCATTCTAGATCATTTATGTCAAATTTTGGTTAGATTAATCTTGAGAGGATCACTCTAATGGATGATTAGCTAATAGATTCATATAGCCATTCAGGCACAATACTCACTCAGAGGACTGTCTACAGCACAAAATAAAAATTAAGCAGAACTTCCTGCCTTTAGGTGTGCAGCTATCTGTACTGATTTCTACTACAAGGACTTTGAATGAATGCTGTCACCCTACAGAATCATTCTGTCCATAAATTATTCTCCACAGATTTTTTTACTTTGGCTGTGTGTATCAGAAACAAAGCATTCTTTGAATTGTTCTGGGAAGCAGGCAAGGACAAATGTTTCCACAAGGTTGAAATGGTCAGCCAGTCCTCCAAGCTGATTTCCTGTTTAAGTATTTAACCCACAACATAGCAAATGGGAACTCCAGGAAGGCACATCAAAAAGCCAAACAAAATTAAATCAGTATACTCTGCCTGCCAGCTCTGTTCCTAACCTGTGTATATTTGGCCGAGTCTACCAAGTACAGTATCTGAGTGTTCAGTGTGAGATGTGAAATTGTGGTATGACAAAATGCTCCCTGGGTCTGAGAATGGAAGGTGCCACAATCCTATCCTCAGTTATGCTACCAGCTCACTGGGATGTCCAGAAAGGCATTCAATCTTTCTGGGGCTCAATCTCTGATGCCATTTTTGACCGTGTGACTGTGCCTGGGCCCAGAGTAATCTGTGCTAAACCCTCAAAATCTCAGTTTCTGCAAGGTTTCATATCCCCTCTGAAGATGAAGTCCCCTGCTCATAATTGGCCACCACCTGGTAATCTGCCCACTGTTTCAGTTGCATTGCAGATGGGCATGCAAGGTGAATACAGTGGGCGATATCTTCAAAATCAGCATTTCTCTTTCATATATAAAACCCTGGAAATTAAAACTGTTCCACTTTAAACTGCACAGAGATCTTTTGCCAGTTTTTACTTGATTTCAGAGGCAAACTCATTGGAGCCAAGTAACTGGTTTTCTGTGGCAAGGTTTTGGTAGCAGGAGAGGCGCTACAGGAATGGCTTCTGTGAGAAGCCACTGGAAGTTCCCCTAGTGTCCCAGTGGAGAACTCAGACTGGAGCAGCCTGTTCCAGAGAGAGTGCACCCTGTAGAAGGGGCCCACACCAGAGCAGTTCATGAAGAATTGCAGCCTTTGGAAAGCACTCATATTGGAGAAGTTTGTGGAGGACTGTTTCCTGTGGGAGGGACCCCATGCTGGAGCAAGGGAGGAAGGTGAGGAGTCCTGCCCTGAGAGAGAGCAAGCAGCAGAGATAACATTATGAACTGGCTGCCAGAGGAGGTAGAAAATTTGGGAGTGGAAGAAGGATTTGGTTTTAGTTACTTTTCAGATTTGATTTTAGTTACTTTAATCCTACTCTGATTTGATTGGTAATAAATTAAATTAATTTTCCCCAGGTCAAGTATACTTCACCTATGATAGTAATTGGTTGGCGATCTCCCCCTGACCTTATTTCAGTGCACAAGCTTTTAATTTTATTTTCTGTCCCCTGCCCAGTAAAGAGGGGAGTGACAATGTGGTGATGGTGGGCACCTGCTGTCCAGCTAGGATCAACCCACCACAAATAGAAAGATTGAAAAAAACATGCCATGGTTCTCTGAGTATTAAGATAGTAATTACTGGCAACATGTGGAGTCCCTGTGGTGGCCATTAGTACAGTATTTCTTATTGTACTCCATACCCTTACAGGGTGGATCAAATGCTAGCTGAGGCAGTTCCATGTTTTAAAAAAAACCAAAACATTGTACAAAGACACTGATGACCCCATTTTGAGATTTTAACCATCAAACTGCACTGGGCACTGGATTAATCCTTAAGCAAGTTAAGAGCTCAGTTCAGCAATGACTTGAGCTGTAAATCAGCAAATAATCTCGCTGAAGTGAACAACACCATTCTGTGCTCATGGCTACGCACTAAGCCAGGCACTTAATTCCACCCCTATCAGAGTACACACTGACATGCCTGGCTTTATGTGCTGGGTCCAGGCTTCTCATCAGCAACACAGTATTGTCAATCAGTGCACTCTGATGTATCATTTTTTGCTAACCTTATGAAACATAATTTTTATTTTTTTCTACTTTAAATTCTGTTATTTTTTCCACTCTGCCTTCTGATTTTTGAACATTGTGAGAGCATTTCACACATGTTTTTTGACTTTCCCAGTAACCACAAGGGTTCAAATCATGCTATTTTTGGTTCTAGTGGTGGTTAAGTGAAAGCTGGGGTTCCTATGCAGTTGCCCAGTTTCAAATGCTGGTGTTTTTTGTTGGGTTTTTTTTTTTGTTTGTTTTGTTTTGGGTGGGGGTTTTTTTTTGGTTTTGGGGGTTTTTTTTTTTTTTTGGGGGTTTTTGTTTTGTTTTGTTTTTTAGTGTGTGTGTGTGGGTTTTTTTGTTTGTTTGTTTGCCTTTTTTTTTTAAAAAAAAAAAAGAACAATAAATACCACAAAGCCTGTGATGAGATCATGACATCTGACAATATAGGGTGTGACAGCTGTAAAAAAAGAGAGATATTCTCTGTCACACTGGTAGAAGATAAAATCAAAAAAATTTATTAGGGACTTCATATTTTGTTGCTCAATATTTCTAATACAACTACCACAAAATTCCCTCTAAATGGGGGTGGGCTGTTTCTGACCCTTTGGGCAGCCATATTTTCTCATTTATTTTTCACTTCCCTTCCTTCCAGCACCTACTTAGCCTGTTTCCCACATTTACATTAAGAAGACTGAAGAGTTATCAAAACTTCGCCTTCCTGCCTGTCCACAACCGCATAAATTTATCTAACCCATAAATTCAAGGCAGCAGTGTGTACATCCTGTCTGAATGTAAAGAGCTTTCAGCTTTCTGGACATGTAGATTGAGTTGATCCCCCCCCGACCCGCAGGAGGGAACGATGTTGAAATGCTGCCACCTTCTGATAGACACTTGAGCTGCCAGTGGGCTGCAGAAGCACATTCCCCATTTCCTCCAGACTTGTAAGTTGATTTATACTGATCCTCAACTGCATTGCTGCAATATATAACATGACAAGTTAAACGCAGTGCCTGCCAAAAAATCTTGATAGGCTCAGCTTTTGTGCAGCGGCACTTGAAAAGACCATTACTGCTGCCATCCAGCTAAAGTATGCTCAATATTTTTGACAGTGAATTATCTGAACAGCAGTTTATCTCAATGTTCACTTGGTGTTATAACAATTTCAAGATTAAAAAGATGGGAGATTTAAAAAAAGAAATAAAAGGAAAACCTGCTTTTGTTCCAACTACAGAAAAGTGGAATTAATATTTCTGTGAAGTTTAGATCCATTCTATACTTGCTCCCTAATGTATTTCAGAGCAAGCACGTCATTGGGCTGATAATTAACATAGCTGTAGATCACATTTAGTTTTTGTCATTTGTTGTCAAGATCTTAGGTCTTCGAAAAACCACCTATGGTTGTATCTTCTCAGAGATAACTTGTGTGGGATCTTCAAGGCAGCAGCTTCAAAACTGAACCAGTGAGGAGTAAATTTGAGTTTTCCATCTGCCTCTCTGCAAGTCCTGTGTCCTGCTCTCTGAACCTCTTTAGAAGATATGAAATCAATAGCTGCATGACTGCTGCAGTGATATGATGCAGAGCCCCATCTCAAGAAAGCATCATTCTCACTTCTTGTTTGCAGCTTTATGCTCAGGAGAGCAGAATGTATTTTCCACCACTCGATTTCTGTAGACTAGAAATCACCTCTGATTGCAATGTCAAGACTGTCCTAAGATCATTCTCAAATCTGAAAATGGACAAAAAGACCTTCCTGCTTATTTATGTGATCAAGTACTTGCAACTAAGTAAACTTGTCTAGCTGAAATGTATTATTTAGGAGATAAGGATTTGAGTCAACTAAGATGTTTTGTAAACTCTTGTAAATGTCAGTAAATTATTTGGCTTCATAATTAAAATAATTGTTGAAATAATCAGAATATTTTGACATTTTCTAAACCTAAGGCTTTGATTTGCCAATCTACAATTATTTGCTAATCTTAATTTTCAAAGATTGTTAAAACCTCAGAAAGTTTGGGGTTTTTTTCAGTTAAGCTGAAATCCCTGTCTTATTTTTGTTCCTCTGAAATGCTAGCTGAACCAAAAAAAATGTTGTTTCCTACTGAGCACTCAAAAGTACCTTAGCCAGGAGCTATCAGCAATTAGTAGCTTCAAGGTAAAACACCCCCAAATCCAGAAAACTCCAAAGCAAGTAGTGTGATGGGTACAACACCATAGTGTGCCCTCTCTGGTTGGTATGACATAGCCAAGTACAAAGTCAGGAGGTGCCACAAGCAGCATGGTGCCTGACAGCTGTGTGCTGGGGACAAGGGGCTAAACCAGAAACTGGTCTGTGGACCTGCAGTGTTCCTTAAGCTGCTGCTAAGGTCTTTGTCAAACCCAAAGAGGAGGGCAGGTGCCATGTCATTTGGCTTAAGTTACTTAGGCAGGATCTGCACCTCTATATTTAGGGACCCATAAATCAAAAGGAGTGGCAGATTGCTGGCCTGAGCTACCTATCATGAGAGATGCCAATCACTTTGATATTTAAGACAGGAAAGTTCAGCTTCATTTCATGTTGGAAAGTGTTTCTGGTGGAGAAGAATCATTTCATGAGAGTTAAACAAAGCTCACTACACCAAACTCTGCCAGAGTGTCTTTATGCCTTCATACATGAATGTTTCAGTCCTCCAGCAATTGAACACTTTCTTCTACCATAAACATTACTCAGTGATGTTATAACTCATTTCACTACTCTACTGGATAAAACTGATCCGTTCTTCAAGCCACTTTTGGTTCATTTTCCTAAGTAGTGAGGTATTAACAGAATCATGAGCAAGACAACAAAATTTCATGTATTGGTCATATTTCTGTGGCCACATTGAAAGTACACAACCAAAACTCTGCAATTAATGGCTGTGCAACACAGAATGATTTTTTGCAGGTGAATTATCTGAATTAGACTCCATATTCTGGCCTGGAGGGAAGCTTTCAGCAAGAACTGAGCAGGAGAACTGACAGCAGCTACAGAGAACTAGGAAGGAAGCAAAATCCTCTGATGCATTCTAACAGACATTGTGTCACCAGAAATGAAGGCACCTGTTTGAGTCCAAGATAAAAAAATAAAAGAAAATAACTGAGGTATATTTACTTGTACTTCAAAAAATTTGATCTTATCATGGTATGAGTACTGGAAAATGTAGGAACTTCTGTATCCTGATCCAAACCACGGAGTAATTATGTGTTCAAAATAAAAGTCAATGATTACTGTTTCACAGATATAAAAACCATCTTGACAGCAATGAATAGGCATGATAAAGTAGGTCAAAATTTCTACTGCTCTCTGCAGGCTATGACAATTCCTTGGGGTCAGTGGAGAAAGGGAGACCCTTTCTGTGTCAATAATAAATCATTTCTGAATTACACTTCAATTGCACAAACTGCGTATTTTAGAAAAACGGTGGATATTCCACTGCAAACCAGATGACATTTTAGAAATGTCATTAGACACAAGTCTTTCTTTCAAGAGAGAGTTCCTACTTCTGCTAATGGCTGGGAAAAATTCCCACCCATGTGACTTAGTATTATCATATCAGCTCCACCTTCCAGACCCTTAGCCATCTTGGTACTTCTGGCAGTGATACATACATGCTGCTGTGACCTACAGAGCCACTCCAAAACTAATATAAAAATTGAGCAAGAAATACCCCTGGGTTTTAGAGAACCATATTAATTAACTGTAATCAAAAGGATCACAGTCTTTCCTCATCTAGCCATGTTATAAATTATTGTATAACTTACTAGTGATCAGTCTGAGTGAGTCAGAAGAAGAGGTATCACCAGGGCTTTATGATCATTTTGAGCTCAGACTCCAGCCTCTGACTACCTCAGGGATGCTTTTTTGCCCATCACCCCTCAGCAAGCCTCCATAGAGCAGTTCACACCCTTCAGGCAATTCCTTTCTCCACAATGTGGAGACACAAATATCTTGTCTCCTTCCCCTGGTAGTTCAGATCAATACATTGTCACTTCATTCTTCTGCTGGTACTTAAACCTGTAGTGAATTTTCTGCGGTGGCTGTTCTTTTTCATCCCTTTCATTTTTTTTTTTTTTCTTTTTTTAACTCGTTTTTGTAGCTCATTCCTTCACCTTTCTTGCACAGCAACCACTAGCTTCAGTTTAGCTCTCTCCTAGCTCCATATTTCACTTCATTATCAGAGATTTCTTAGAAATCAACTTTAGCACTCTGAATAAAAACACAACCTGGCCTTTGATTTCTGGAAAGTGATGTTCTATGAAATGTCAGAGAAACACAACAATGAACTGCTGTATGATCTGCAGCAGGCCTTTGCTCAGTTCCTTGAGCAATATTAGCTCTGTTTTCTGATTTCCCATTTGGACCCACTTTGAGTGCTGCATTTCTGAAATGCTGGAACATGTTGCGGGAATGTAAACATTGTAATACCAAAATCAGCTGCTCTTCCATCTGTAACTATCATTTAAACATCCCATTCTCGCTAAGCAAGAAGAAGAAACATTGGCAGATTTGAGGGGCATCATTAGCAATACACTGCTGATAAGAATGCCTTTATTCTGCTCTACTGCAGCTAGAGGTGGAAAAGCACTGCTCCAGTGAGAGGTCCTTTCCCACAGCCATGGCTTCTGCAGGTGACAGCTCACATAGTTATTTCAGCTCTGGTGTTTTGGGGTTTTTTTGGGGTTTTTTTGGGTTTGTTTGTTTTGGTTTGGTTTTTTTTTGGGGGGTGGGGGCTGGGTTTAATTAGGACATACTGTGCTGAGAATTCATACTTAGGAAAAATGTAAATCAAAGTTTCTGTGGCTTCTAGGAATAGGATACATAGTGACCTGCACTCAGCATTGACCTCCACATTTGCTGGGCATGAGTGACCCTGGAGCTTCCATTACAGCCTTGTGTGTAGAGGGACATGGTCTCATGAGCAAACTGTGAACCACAATGTTCCCAACCCTAACATCCTCTTTTCAGAAATCAAGGTTATCAATAACCCCTCACTCCTCAGTGCCTTTTCTGCACATGGAATGTGTCAGTCCCTCACTAGCCTTACTTTAAGACAAAAGTTAAAATCATTCAAATCACTGAAGCATCAGTTGTTACACTGAGGTTAGCCATGAAAGTAGGCTGGGAACTAACATCTAGATGTCAACTTTCTGACAGAAAATAGATTAGAACTGCAAATACCATTCAGGCCAAAATGCTGTCCATATTTCCAGGAAAGAATTTTGAAAAAAAAAATTGTTACAATGGATATTTTAAACTTGATTTTTGTTTTAGGTGTGTATGGGAAGAAAAGAGATATTTTGCTTTCTCAGCTTGAAAAACTGTTGCATTAAAATATTATAAGACGCTTTTTTTTTTCCCTAAATCAAACATTTTAACCCTTTCATTTGTGCAAATTTTACAAAATGGAAGGCTATCCTAAAATATATGTTCTGAGTTGTAAAACTTGCTACCACTTTTATTGTTTATGAGTGGGTTTTAACTTAATAAAACTGACAAAGTTCTACCAAATTTTAACTTGAACAAATAGTACTTTCTCTTGAAAACTTGGGAAAAAAATACTTGAGAGAACTATTCATCCATGCCTATGCAAACCTTCACTCCATCCACACTAACAAGCAAGAGGATTCCAATATAGAAACACAGGTACTTGACTCTAATCTGACTGAGACTAAGAGGACAAACAGTTTTTGTGAGGAGAAGACTGCCCATGAGACATTTCTGTAGTACAGATGCCTATGCATACTAGGGTGAGCAGCAAAAATCTGGGCTGCTTATTTGAACAGCAGTAAGGTAAATACAAAAGCAATAAGATAAAATACTATTACTTTTCTCTGCTTTCCCTCCCTCTCTTATTGAACTTCACTTTTCATTTCCTATTAAGGTCAACTGGGCAGGCTTTTCTGAAACTCCTATATGTTGAAATGTAAATAAAATTAAACAAGCAGGAGGGACAGGAAAAGAATTGACTGGTCCTAATGAGTGTGAGTTTGCACTCCGTACTACAGAGCCAACAGGAACATCCCACAGGCAGGTCAAATACAGAGGGGGATGTTTACAGCTCCACAGACATCAGCTGAGGGCTCAGTCTGGATGTTGAGCCTCATTTCTAGCATGGCAGTAAGCGTCGGCATGCTGCCTTTTGGCCGCTCTTTGGCATCTGCAGAACAGAAACGCTACTGCAGAGATGGCTCCAATGCTTTCCCTCCTCCATCCCTCCCATGATGCAGCACCAGGCTCAAGGGAAAAGGATGTGTGTGGCTGCCCTCTTCCTCCATCAGGCAGTGAGAAGGAAGGGGGAGGAAGGAGGGGGAAACCCTTCATCCCCATGCGTTTCTCTTTCTGCCAGCAGCTGATGGGGAGCTGCCACCAGCCTTCCCATTAGAAGTTTACAGAAAAGGTGAGCTCATCTCATTTGATTAGGACTGTCACCATCAGACAGTGTTTGCAATTAGTCCACGCCAACCTTATTCAGGCTTTGGATGCCTTTCAACAGCGAAAAAGGGAACACTTGAGCTCCATTGAATTGGAGCGTGGCATCTGCTGCATGCTGGGGGGAGAGGTTGGGGGTCAGCACTTGATTTTGATAAAGCGTGCCAGATTAATTGTCTTCGGTAATCCTGTTTGTCATGGTAGATGTGCAGAGAAGTCTTTGTGGCACAGCCTGACATATGGGCTGGCCGGCTGCTTGCCTATTCAGTCCCTCCCAGCACATGCTCTTCACAGTTGGCCTAGTTCCCAGCGCCTTGTTTTCCCGGGGAGCCAGCCTCCTGCGCCTATTCAGCTGGCCCCCCGCTCCACAAACAGGCTCCCTAATCTTCAGGCCTGTCTGGGCTATTCAAAGTGATTGCATGATTCAAAGAGATCAAGAAAGAGAGTGGGGCGGGAGGGGTAAGAGGGAAAGGGGGAAAGAGAGCGGTGCAATTTGGAAAAGAAATAAGCAGCCATGTACTTCAGGCAGAGCTCTTCAGGAGGCTGATTATAGTCCCTCTCCAAATCTGAATCTATCTCAAAATTATACCCTGCCTCTTTTGTAAAATAAATGCTAATAAGAGGTAATTTGGACCCTGCTGATTATTAACTTGAATGGAGATGGTCTTTTTACCCCATGTTTTGTTATGAATTCTTGGATTTCTCCCCCTGTTAGGATTCATGCTCCACAGCAAAAGAAGAAACAGGAGAGTTAAGGAGCAGGGCAAATGTGGCATGACAGAGGATAGGCAAGCATCTAGCTGGGCAGACCAGTCTGGAGTTACTGAGAGACCACAAGTGTCTGACCACAAGGATCTGTGTCCTGAGCATGGATCCAGCACTCCCCTGTTCCCACAACTTAAGTGAAGAGCCTATCCTGCAGCTGTCTGTACAGCCACCTCATAACATGCTTCCCCAGGGTAGAGGGGAAGAGAGATGGTTCTAAGTTGATGCGGAAAGTGCTATTTGAGTATACACTTCTTAAGTGCTATTTGAGTATACATTTAATTACATGTTCATAAATGTTACTTTACAAGAGCTCTTAGGATATATGCTGTCTAGTTTTCTAAATGGGAGTAGCTCTGGAGAGATGCTGAGAATTCAGTATGTTAGCCAAGACCAGACCATAACCTAAGCAATTTCAAACCCCATCTTGACTTGGCTAAATCAAATTTTCTGCCAAGGAATAATCTTCTAAGTGTATGTGTAATATCACATCAGTAGGAAAAAATCAAATCAAACCCAAAACCAACTAACCAACCAACCCAGCAAAAAACCTCTTCAAAAACACCCTCCCCCAAAAATGAAAAATAAAACACACAATTTCCCCCCCTACATCTTCGGCATTTTATGATTCAGAGAAGCAGCAGAATGAAATGGATGCTTCTAAAATGTATGTCCAGTATGAACATGGAGAGAATACACTGTGTTCCATCCATAAACTGCCCTGACCCAGAGTATATGTACACCACTTATTTCCTCTACCAAGAATGTGGCGGCATGAGCATGGTGGGATTTGCTTATGCTGTATGTTCATCTGACAGATCTTTACTGTCATCTGCCACATTTCAGCCAATGTTGAAGAATTCTCTAAACCTCTGCCTGATGCACTATTAAAACTTGGTATAGTGTCCTGCAAGGAAACAACCAAATCATTGAAGAATGAGCGGAAGTATCTAAGTTTTAAAGATAGTCCTTTGATATTTTTTTAAGCCAATTTTACCTCTTTATGCTTCTCCCATAATGTCTTTAGCATCATCATCTATCATTGCCCAGAATTTTCTGATTAATAGTTTGACACATCAGTCCCTGTCTTGTCCTGAGCCCTAGAACTTTCAGCAAGCTCATCACAGTTGCATGCTGTCTTCTGCAAAGACTCAGCACTACCCAGATAAATTCAGTTTAACATTAACAAGATCAGAGCTTGTTTGCCCCATCTTCCTTGTGCTTACAATTCATAAGTTACCCAGCTATCAGCTGTTAAAATTATATTTTGGTACTGTTTTATCTCTGCCCCCAAGATCACAACTTAGACTGTGCTTTAAGTACAACATCCAAGCTGTTTAAGAGGTAAGATTGCATAGGTTTGATTTTAGGGAGCAGGAAGTCTACCCCCACGTCATCTCAAGTAAAGATATTGTGCATATTTATTTGACTCTTGCCTCTGCTATTTCTGCTGCTGCTTCTGTCACTGAGCTTCATTTTGCCTACTTCTCTGCATAGTGAAATAAATACTGTGTGTAATAATAATTAAAGGAATGTAGGACAACCAACATTTCTTAAGTGTCCTCTTCCAGTTGGGGATGTAGTCTAAATGAGAGCTGTAGAAGAGAATTACCATTTTCTGTTCACACCTGTGTTTTCTTACTGTTCCTGATGGACAATTCATTTTTCAGTTAATGTCTGAGACAATTGTTCTTCTAGTAGGGACCAGGATAGACAAATGATCTAAACGAACACAGCGAACTGAAATTGCCATGGGCCTGATGAGCCAAAATCAAGCATATCTTCTGATGACATTAAGTCTTTGAGGCCATTAGGCTTTTGCTGGGTGTGTGCTGAAGGAAAGTGGTGGCATGCTCAAGTCAGCAATCTCATTTTTAACCACAGTTTTGTTGTTGTAGCAGAAGGATAGCTCAATTTATTTTTGCAACAGTGTTGGTATGTCTCTTAGAGATATACAAATCTTCATCTCTGAAGACTGCCATTTTTATGGTCAAATGAAAAAAGAGATTTTTGTAAGTCTGAATTTATTTGTTAATATATCTTCAACAATATAGGTTTTTCCGCCCCTAAACAAAACTTCAGAATTTTTTTTTGTTGCAGAGAGATCTAATGGAAAGAGGGCAAGCATTCCAAGTATAATACTCAAGGCAAGTATTTTCCAATTCCCTGAGAAGTTGAAAGTTTCATCCATCCTTGGAAAAATATCCTGATATGTTCATAAAGACAATTATCGGTGAAATAAGTATAACATCAAAATTTGGTTTTAATACTTCATACCAACAAGTTCACTCAGGAGATAAAGTTTTATATGACTGTCATGTCAATTTTCTTCCATAATGCATGAGAAGAGTGAGAAAAAATATCAGCAAATAATCCAAACTGAATTGCTGTCATTCAGTGAATTTGAGTCAAGTTGAAGTGGTCACAACAACAGCCTCCCAGAGTTCAAGAAACATTTGGATAATGCTCTCAGGCAATGGTGTGATTTGTGAGGTGGTCTAGTAAAGGACTAGGAGAGCTTTTTTTTCAGTGATCCTTGTGGGTCCCTTCCAACTCAGGATAGTCTAGGGAAATTCAGCTATTCAAATTATTCCAGTTACATTTTAAATAGACGTGGTTAATTTAAGGAATACCTTAAGATTTTCTTAAGAAAGAAGGAGGAATCTTCTTTCCTCCAGTGTCTCTGTAAGTTGACCATGGGCAGGTGCCAGCAACAAATAGGAGTTTCTAATATCAGCTATCCCTGGTGCACTTATATGTCCCTTTTCCTCTTGTTTAAATCCACAAAGATTTATGAGGAATGAAACACCTTCTTGCTTTAGGGATACTTTGAAGTATTTCAGTATTTTTAGCAACCAAATGCACAGTGAGAGATTTTTCAAAGATTAAAATAATGTAAAAACTGAGACTATCCTTGTGAATTTACTAAAATGCTTTCATGCATTTTGAGTAATGCTTGCCATGTATTTTGACGGAAACCAAGGGCAAACTTCTGACTTACCATGTGACCTAGCACAGCTCACATAGAAAATAGCAGGGAAGGTAAGGAATGAGTTCATCAGTGCCCTCTAACTTGCAAGTTAAAACCAAACGTGCAACTTTAACAGATATGAAGGTGCTATATTGAGATATATTTCATGGCATTAAGCAGCTCTTGGAAGAAGATTGCTGGTTTGGATGAGGTGACCTCTCAAAAAAAGTTGGATAAACAAGTCATAAATAGTGTGCTTGCATCCCCGCCATCTTCTTAATAATACTGTTCTCTTTCTGATACCTTTAGCAATTTTTTTTTTTTTCTACGGGGAATAAACTAAGTTCCAGATCCTTCCTGGGTTCTTGGGCTTATTAGTTACCAAAACCATCAAAAAACTGTAGTTGAACTAAGGAACACATGCATGTCATTTTCTTTACTAATTTAATTTACTAACAGTATGACACAATCACACTGTTAGTAAATTAAAAGCTGTAACATGTATGCAGTGCAAAGTCATTGACATAACAAGTGTCTCACATAAATAGACACAAGCTATTATTTTCCAATTTCTCAGCACATATCTACAATTCCATTTCCCTGGAGTCTCTGAAAAAACCAAAAGTAAAAACAGGAATTGATATTAATCTAGTCACTACATGTTACATTACCTCTTTTACTTTTTGATATTAATACTTAAGTACCACACCAAAAAAACCCCAAAGATTATATTCCAGCCTTACGACAATTGCATCTGTTGCCTGACATCAGTGAAGGTAAGAACTAGTCATTTGCATCATAAAGTCAGTCCCCAATGAAGACACAAATAACTCCCTGTATTGTAAACAGATTATACCTTCTGTATCTTCATGAAAGCAGCATAATGTTTTATATTAATTATATGTATTTTGTACTTTCACAAGACGGAATAAATTTGGAGTGACTCAATTCTTCATTACTGTGAATCTGTATCTCTATGAGTAGGCAAGAGGTGCGCTGCTATCCTGATTTAGGAGCATTCACTACATTCCTGCTTTGAAGACTGAGTATATTTCTGTATCTTATTTACCACACTCTTAAGGTCTTGTATGGAGTTGGGTAATGAAACAAAGAAAACTAAAGTAGGAGAATCAGAGTGCAAGAGAAGCTTTTGTAAAGCAGGGAATGTCCTTTCATTTGTATCACTCACAACATTATTGAGTTAGAAAGGAATAAATTAATCGCATCACATGGTTTTACATTCTTGTTCATACCTCCATTTTAAGGTCAAAAAGGTCCCAGTCATCTCACTGAACATGTCAGGAGTGAGAGCAAGTCCAGGGCTGTGAGGACACACGTGTTTGACAAGTAACACAGTTGCTCTGGCTGAGGCTTCTACCTTCTCCTTTGGTCCCTGTGACAGCAGTACCTCCTGATCAGTAACTTCAGGGTGAGCCTCATTGTTCCAGAGCCTGAAAAAAATATATCAGAAAGATTTCCAAATTACACAGGATAAAGTAAGTTCCAAAAAATGATGACAGACACAGTAAATGTCAGCCTAATGTTCTGCCATGCATTTTTTTTAAATAGTCCTGGGACAGAAGCAAGTGTTTTGGGTTGGGATTCACCTCATTTAACTTCAATAACCTAAAAGTCAAGTGCCTAACTAGAGCTCAGTTTTAGAGCACACAATACCCAAGAGGAGCCACCATGTCCTCCAGAGTGCAATTAATCCTCTTCTAAAATACCTAATCTCAGGTTTTACCTCTGGAATGACACTTTCTGTGTTAGATACAAGGGGAAAAAATGGGTGGTGTAATTCAGATGGATACATTTCAGTTCAATTAAAACCTCCTTTAGCGTTACCAGTGGAATTTTTTTCAGGTAAAATACATTAGGATATTATCTGACTGTTGTTATTACACACTTCTGTAATGCTGTGGGACCCTAATATTCTCCATACTTCATAGAATAGAATGTTATTCTGCCCAACAAGGGCAGAATTGATATTTTCATGGATGCGGTTTTTATTTTAAAATAAGCTATCAAAGTATATTTCTATGCACTTTTATTATTTGCTAGAAAATAAAATTATTCTCCACAGAAATGGCATGATATTTTTAGTATGCTCTGGTTTAATAAGATAGCTTGCACCATTCAAAGTAGTATTTCAGATATGACCAGCCATTGCAAATGCTTTCCAAGAGAAAGAAGTGAGAACAGAAGCCCCGCAAGTCAGAAAGTAATGCTATTTCCCTGTGTGAGAAGGCTACTGAATCTGCATCACCAGAAACTCTGAAGTGCAATTAATGTGACTGAATCGGGAGACATGCAAGTTAATATTTTTTCCTTGCTGATACCACCCCAGTACTGGGACGGGCAATACAGTCTTCAAAGAGTCAGAAGAAAAAGTTGCCCATTTATTGTCAAATTATGCAAAAAAAACCCAAACAAAAAACAAAAAAAAAAAAACAAAAAAAAAAACAAAACAACAACACCAAAAAAAAAAAAACACAAAAAAAACAACAAAACAACAACACCAAGGAGTACATAAATACTCTGTTAAGCTATGAGGGGACCACATGTAGAACAAATCTTACCAGTGACCAAGGAATCTGAAAACATGAATTTGTGAGTCTTTTCTGGACAGGGCCTCCTTTAGCCCCCAACCCTTTTCTTTCTGACTTCTCTATTTCCCCTTCCCCCAATCTCTTCAAAACTTCCAACCACTGTCATATTTTCCCGTGTTTGCAAATGGATAAGCAGAGTCCTGCTTCTCAGAAATCCCCTGCAATCAGCTGGCTCACTCCATCTCCCCACCCCCAGCCCAGTGCTCTCCCCCTCCACTGCGCACAATGTCCTGGTGACAGGTGGTTGCTGCTTTCTGTAATTCTGGATACAGCTCCAGTCAGACTCAGTGGCCTGTAAAAAAACCTAGAGCTTATGAAGAGAAAAAGCTCTGGCTCTGAAAGTGCTGAGACAGGCTGGTACAGGGACTCAGTACAAAAAGCATTCAGCACAAAAAGCCAAACCCAAATGAAAAGAGCTGCTGCCAGGATCATCACGAGGTCCTCTGCTGCACAGATGTCTACTGAACTAAGCTGAAACTGATGAGTCTTTTATCGCGGCCCCCACCCCCCCTCCCCGTACATACCCACACCAAGACTCAGCTGCCTGGCTCAATTATTATTATTCCAAGGGACACAGTATATGTGATAGACATATGACACTCAGAGAATTAAGCTCAGATAGGTCAGCCTGGCAGAACTCTTTTTTCTTTTTTTTTCTTTTTTCTTTTTTCTTTTTTCTTTTTTCTTTTTTCTTTTTTCTTTTTTCTTTTTTCTTTTTTCTTTTTTCTTTTTTCTTTTTTCTTTTTTGCTAGTCAACAAAAAGCTGATTAGTTAGTTTACAGGAATGGAAAAGATTTGTGTGCACTATGGTAGCAGTAGAAGCAGTGTTTTAACAAATTGCTTTCAGTATACTCAAGTAGGAGAGAACTAACAAAGGTAGCCTCTGCAACTTGGTACTTACATGGGTGCTCTGTGTTTTACTGCCTCTGTTGCAGCATTTTGCCATTCCAATTAAATGGAAACAGGACTGTTAACTGTGTGCTAACATGCTCAGTCTGTGATCTATGCACATTTTACCCCTTTACCTTGTCCTATGTCTGCAAGTTTATTACACAGTTTCTTCCCATGTATTATAAAATGGGTTTATAAATTATGAGCCAGTTGCAAGTTTGTGATGGGCTATATCTCAGAAAGAACTCAGCACCTAAAAGCCCTTTGCCCTCCAAGGCTCAGCTGATGTTTACTTTTTAGTGGGTCTGAAGCACACGCTTATTTTCATTGTCTTGCTATCAAACATGGGACATAGACTTTGTTTTGTTAGAGTGCCTGTCAAACACCTGTTAATTTCTCTGAAAGCAGCAGGCATATAAAGCAAGCAAGGGCAATGGAAACTGGGCACTCAGCACCTTGTGAACCTTGGCTATAGAGGAGAGAAGTGAGTGAAAGAGAGCTGCCTCTGGTTACTGCAGGTGATGCAGTTTGCTAAAGAACAATTTTCAAGAAATGTTGAGCAGGCAAAACATAAAGATCCCATTGTTTATATATTAGAATGGACTGCCCGAGGGGTTTTTACTTTAACCATCTGCCTTCCAACTTTTATATAAAAATTGTGCTCCCTAATAAATGTTTAACACATTAGGACACATATATTGCTGGAAAGAAACCAAACCAAACTCCTTCTGCTTCACAAGGATAAATTAGCAAGTGAAAAGCAAGACTTTCCAAACCCTCTTTTGTATGAATACAATCATTTAGCTTAGATCTTGGAAAGTTGAAGGTCTAGTCACTAATCTACTGACTCCATCACAGAAGGGTGAATTTAATTTAGGAACTGCTGGCTCCAGCACTGCATTTACTTATACCAACTTGAAGAAATTTATGTGATAATCCTTTTTATAAGCATATCTATTCTTTTTTTTGAGCCAAACAGCAGATCAACCAAACAAAAGATATGCTTTACTGGCTAAGAAGTTAGCTGGCTATCTTTTTTAGCTGGACTGTTGCCTGCTTTATCTTCAGTGGGTGATGAGACATATAAATCAGTGTCTACATGGAGAGGTGACATGCTGTTTACACAGCAGGCTTGTATTATCATAGTAATCATATATGGGTAATAAATTAAACTGCATCAAGAAGGCAAAGATTTGCCCCATTGGAACAAGGTCTTTTTTCTTATAGCTTTACCAAGAGCCTGATAAAATACACAGATCTCTCCTGTAAACTGTACCAAAGCACTCAGGTTTGACAAAGTTAAACCTGAAATGTTAAGCATTTCTCTGTTGCATTTTAACTGGCGTTATTGGAAAGCTTAAATCTTGCATTAGCCCTGAGCTGGCTTCAAGCATCTGCATTGCCCAGCAAACATCTGCTACCTTTGCAGGCAGGAACAAGGAAAAAACTTTGTGACACTCTGTCCACCCAACAAAGGCCTCAGGACATTATTGATAAGGGAGTGGGGAAACATGAAATTGATAAGGGAGTGGGGGAACATGAAACTGGATAAGACCAATGCATCTGGATCTGTGCTAAAGGGGAGGATGGGGCCATCTTTTCACTACTGGTTTGCACCAGAGGTTGCCTGGGTGGTTGGTGGTTTGGGTTTGGTGAGTCCTGAGCTTATGAATCATAATGCATGATGCAAAACTGCTGTGTCCTGTATCAGCTGTTGTTTGCAACACCCTACTTAGTCATCAAAGAGATTAATGCAGACAGAAACCTGGAGCCTTTTCTCACAGACAGCTACTTGTCTCCTGGTTCCAATTCCATCACTGATTTTGTTAGGCAAAAGACAGCGAACCTCCTCAAGTGAAGAAAAATGTCCTTTTGCAGAGCATTTCTAAGAACGTTGTATTAAGGAAACAAAATATAAACACAGTAGAATTTAACAGCTCAGTAAATAAAAGCATGTAACTATACTTGCACCTCAAATACAAATATTGGAAGGTTTTGGCCCATCTTCTTGGGGGTTTTTTGGCCATTTCAACAGAAAGAACTCTAACATGGTGTCTTTCTGATTCAGCACAAGAGGTTTGGGTTTGTTGCTGTTTAGACTCCCATGTGCGAACAATACTTGAAGTCATTGGGCCAAATTTACCCCTGGATTAAGTGCACTGACGTCAATGTAATTACAGTAGGAATTAATTTGCCTCACTGATATCATTTTCTGGATCCTATATCTGCTTCCAAAATGCAATTAGAATCCAATTTCCTCAATCTTTTATTTTGGAGATAGGCAGCTTGAGTTTCCCCACAAAGAGACTGGGCTGAAAAAAAAGGTATCTCCTGGCGTCACTTACCTGATCATTGTTGTTGGTACCAACCCAAGGGAGAGCAGACTCAGAGGTTTACACTGCTTAAGTGGAAGATACCTGCCTCTTAGCATTGCAGCTTAAACCCAGCCGAGGAAATCCACAGTCCTGGTTTAACTCCCTTAATTTTCTTTTCACAGCTTTTGGTTCATCTACTCTGACAAAATACAATGTAACAATTGATTTTTCTGTGAGTTTACTGGGTGTCTGTACGCCATGAATCTGTTGTATAGTTACTTGGGAAATATTGACTTGCTCTGTGCCACTACAAAGGATTACTGAATCAGACTATATTGAGCAAATGTTTATTGTATTAGGTTTTAACAGTGACTTTATTAATCAGTGCACCAGCTGTCTCATCACTTGCACCAGATCCAGGCATAGGTTTGCTAAATATAAGCTTTTTAAAAAGTGTATCTTGTTACTTTCTAAAAGCTTCTGTATCAAACTCAGTAATTTGCTAGTACACAAAAATGTACTGATCTCATCAAGAAACCTATAAAATACTAAAAAAAAAAAGAAAAAAAAAAAAGAAAAAAAAAAAAGGGTGTTTAAAGTAATTATCGAGGAGACCCATTAAGGCAAGCATGAATTTCCCAACGCTTACAGTAGTTGACTGGTCTAAATGTGCTTTCAGCTCAGATGGAGCCTCTGCTGGACCACAACAAAATACACCATCATTACTGTGAGGAGAAGCTCGAACTGAAGTTTTGCTCACCACTTCATGGCAGCATTCATATTTGTTTTCCAGGAGGGAAAATATTAAGCAAAATAAGCCCCCTCTTCTTCATAAAGGTGTTCTATAACTCCTTGCTTCTATCTGTCATGCATAAAAGTGTAGCAATACATAGCCGAAATATTGCAAATAATAGAAAAAATGTGTGACACACTGAAGGAAAAGACAAGAAAAGACAGAGTGGAGCAGGAGAAAAAATTAGATGACAAATGAAACATTAGCGATCATTCCATTCTTAGAATAATTCATTAGACAGAGCTCACACCAGATTTGTCCATTCCTGGGAAAAAAACAGAAGCAGATTATAGTCACTTCTCAAAGATCACATTTACTACATCCAAGCCACTAATATGCAATCTACAGCAGCAAATTTCCCAGAGGGAGAGGGCAGCCATGCATGATGCCATCCTGGTCTATGATGCCCCAATTGCACCAGCTGGAAAAGGGCCAGAACTCCTCAAAAAGAGGGGCTGCCTAGGGCCAGTCACAGAGGCTCAAGCTGAGATCAGCACTGCAAGGCCCAACATCTTCCATGGTTCTTGCTGGTTGAAATCCCCTCATGGCATAGATTAAAGAAATGTTGATGTGTATGTTAAATAGAAATGCTAGCCCATGTCCAAAAAGCCTTGGCATATTTAAGATTTGTCAGCTTTAGCCATCCTGTGGATTTGCCTTTCAGTTTTATCCTTGAGTCTTTCACACATGGGGCACAGCTTCCTGTTCTAAGAAGCCAAAGAAAGTGCATATTCCCCAAATCTTTCTCAGATGTTTTTTGTATCCTGACTCAGTGTTTCTCTAGATAAGGGGATAAGAGAGTAAAGCACTTTGGAGCAATCTAACTGAAGGTAATTTTCTTTATACATAATATACAAACCAGATTTTAGGGAAATCGTCCTCCTTCCCTTCTCCAGGTCCTACTCCAGCTGTAAACATGCTTCATGTGGGGAAGAGTGGCTGGCACGAGGCCTAACCAGATCACAAAAAAAATTATATAAAAGTTTGGACCTGGACAGTCTCATGGAGGGAACCTTACTTAATCATCACAGAGATCAGAACTGGAACAAAATTTCTTGGCCCACAGTTTTAGGAGGTTACTCTAGGTCTCTGGCTAAAAGTTAGTCATTAATTTGTTGAATGCATGGCCAGCGTGCCAGGGAGAACTCCCTGGATAACAACAGGTTTCAGCATGGAGGAGATTTTTCAGTGCCTGTTCTTGTAGCATAAGCTGAAAATGACACTAGAAAAGGAGTATAGGATCATATCTGCTTTCTCTGACAAATGGGCTCTTAAGCCTCTGGGAATTGAGACCTCCACCCCACTACTATAGGAAAAACAGTCTCTAAACAGAAAGTTATGACCTTCTCCTTGTCTCCTGCCTTCTTCACTCTCCTTCTGAGTAGATTATAAAACAAAGAGAGAATTTTTGGAGTTGTCTCCAGCTCCTGCAGAGTTTCCATGGACACTGGTTGCCTAAATATCTTTCTGTGTCTTAAGGGAGAAAAAGTATCTCCTTGTCTGATTCAGGGGGGGTCCACTCCTTTGAATGGCAGCCCTGTCCAGCCTCACAGAAAAGATTACTGGAGCATACCAGAAACGTAATTAAAATGAGAATTTGTTTACTTATCCCAAGCAGCAGAAGCAAACTGCTTGACTGGAAGACAGAAAGCTCCATGAAGTCACTAGGACAATCTCAAATGTATTAATACATAAATTGATCTTGGGGTTTGAGTATATATTTTTAATTGGTTGTTTGGTTTTGGTTGGGTTTTGTTTCATTGTTTGGATTTTTTGTTTGTTTATTGGATTTTTTGTTTGTTTGTTTGTTTTTTGTAGTTTGGTTTTTTGGGCTTTTTTTGTGGTGTTGCTGGTTTGTTTGCTCTTTTTTGTGGTATTTTGCTTTGCACTGTTTGTGTCACACTATAAGCGTGCTATACAAGGCAGATATGTACTTTCCAACAATGCCTCATTTTATGGCAGATTTTGGAACATTTTACTGTTACCATACATTGCATGAACAACAGTAGGTTATAGGAGTGGCAACCAAATTGACTTGCATGCACGCAAAATCAACAGATTTCCTGGTCTGAGACAGCTCCCACATTTTGGGTGAGATGAGATGCTTTTATACATCTTACTACTTAATTTGATTGCTGATGTCTCACTGATCAAATTTTATTGGTTATTACTCAATACTAGTAATTTGTCAAGCTCTATTGCTCAGGTGTGTAAATGGAGGTAGCTTTTGAACAAGCACATTAGAATTTGGCAAATTTTGCCCGCAATTACTCTGCCTCCAAATAAGATGCATGGATATGTTCCACTTTAACTGTATCTGACATCTGTTGAGTGCTTTGGGGATACTGGCGATGGGAAGAGAGGCATAAGGTTAGGGTCATTGCTTAAGGGCAACTCTAGTGCATGTTATTTCTTTGATCACATATTTATGCTGTGAGAGAACATAAAGGAGTCTATTCTCCACTTGACATATCTGAGTGTCATTGATGTTAGAGGACTCAGATTACCAGTTACAGCTTTGCACCACAGTCCTTTTTGTATATTAATTAGGTTGAGCATTGTATAAGGCTATTTTGATAGGGATCCTTAAAAAGTACAGTCTATATTACAACCAAACTCCTGTCTCCTTCCATGGGAGCACTGCCTTCTGTCAACATTTTGCCTGAGGATGAACTGAAGGACTTTCTCCCTCAACCCCCTACAGAGCCTCCATCATCTCCACTTCATGTTTAAAAATCAACCCAGACTCTTGGCAAGGTGAAATGAAAAGCCAAGCAAGGCAGACTAATGCAGAGTTTGTATTAACATTTTGACTTAATCTAGATTTTTACAGTGGTTCCTGAAATGCTACACCAGAGAAAACACCACTGAGTTGTAAACAGAAAAGCTTCACAAAAGTCGCAGAATTTGCTTTGCAGAATTTGTTATCTGTTAAGTAAGCGGGAAATTATGGTATTAATGCAAACAGAAAGACAAGATTTATTCCCAGAATGGTGCGCTGTGGAAGTCTATTCATAGAGAGTCATTGCCTCTGGGGGTCCCTGATTGATGCAATGTTTTCACCCTCCACCACACCTGGACAGAAATTTTCCTGATGACTTCTATGCTGCATATATATTTTAACTTCTGAAGGCTTTTAAGACCGATGATAAATACACAAATGTCATACATACAAACAGAACATGCATGTCAAATATCACAAGAGCATTAAATTTACTTATCTGGCCCCTGGGTTCATTTCAGCCCTTTTCACTGCCGTTTGCCCTCTCGGTGCTATTTCCTGGCCCATCTCAATTAAAGGACAAATTCATCCCTGCACGTGTCCTAAAGGCCCTAATGAAGTCAGCTGTCAAACTCCCATCATGCAGCTGCCTGGCTGCAGGATCTGATGGCCACTTGTCAGCTGCTTCACCAAGTCAGCCCCAGACAAAGGCCCCTTTGATGGGCTGCCTTTCTCCAATCAATCTACACCTTCTCCTCTTGGACTTCAGCATCTGCTTCTCTGTAATTTGATTTTATATTCAGTGCAGCCTGACCCTATTGATAAATTAAATCTATCGAAACCTGATATCCTCATGCCACCATGGGGTAAATGACTTGCTTTAATTTTGGCTTTTGCCAGACGTGACATGGTATCAATACTGGCTCTTTTTTTGTGTGTGTGTGGGTCCTTATTTCAATAGTTCAGGCTCCAGGTCACGATTAGCGTGGGGGGAAAGAGGAGAGAGCCTTTTTAGAAGTATGCACAAAAAAAGTAAATCAGAATAATTCCTCCTTTAGCATTGCTTTCCATAATTTTGTTTGTTTCTTTCCTGATAATCACATTTAATTTCTCTGCCTCCCAAATGTATTTGATGTACACACAAAAAATCCAGCTTTAATAAACAAACAAGCAAACAAATAAGTAATATTAATATATAAAATCTCTAATAACTAGAAAAACTACTCACAAAAGTCTGTTTTCTATGTAATTTGAAATAGATTTTTCTCATATGCACAGTTTCTATTTCTAAACAAATAAAACACACAAAAACAACAAATGAGAAAAAATCCTGAAACTGTATATACCTTAGTTGATATCTTTACAATGCTTCAAAATTAAAATAAATATAATATTTTATCTCCCCAACATCCTATTTTATGAGTGAGAAATTGTAGAAGCCCACCTTCCTAGGAAATCCAGTGTTTTTCCTTCAAACTTCTGACTCTTTACAGTTATGAACTTTTTTTTTCTTTCAAAGAAGCCTAAAAATTGTGACATCTCCTGTTTCCACACATACCTGCCTTCTTCACCAAAAACCTGTTGATTCCATCTTCTCTTAATCTTCTTCCTTCTTCTCTATTCATAGACTGGGAGGGCTACCTACAATCATCACCCTGCTCAGGTCTAGGCAAAACAGTTACAGGCCATGGGGAAACAGCTTGTAAATAAATGTGTGCACAGAAAGCACGCTGAGGTGTTTTGGCAAGAAGAAAATTCTTCTCTTTTCATTGTAATTGTCTGAGTATGTTTTCAGAAAAGGGCCTTACTATTCCTACTACTGTCTGCCTATCCTTTGCCAGCTGTGTGTTGCACTAAGGCTACTATTTGAGAACAACTGGTGCACACTGGGTTCTTCTGGAAGAGGAATGACCTGAAATTGTTAGCAAGCTGTCTGGCAAAAAAAACCTCCAACCAACGCACCAACCAATCAACCAACCAACAGAAATTTTAAAAAAGGTAGAAAAGGAAAAGAATCTTCAGACTACATTTGGAATGAGACCATCTGAGAGTGGGCACCAATTGATCACTACACAACAAACTAGGTACTCCAGTCCTAAATGGGCAGCACCTTCTGTCATAAAACCCTGTTACCTAGCAACTAACAAATATTATAAAACCTTCTCCAGGTGGAATAAAATTTTCCATGTAATGTTATCTTGTCTGGGGCTTCTCTTCCTTTAAAAGAAGATAAAAAAGTTCAAAAGTTTAAAAGTTTTGTTAAAAGAACAGAGTGTTGCCTTATGTTCACTTCAATTTCCTCACCCAAGAAGGCAGAAATAACTTTGCTTAACTGACCATCCCCTGCTTATTCCCTGAGCAATCAGCACATCCTGGTCCTACCATCACATGAAAGCATCTTGCTGACCTACTTGTCCAGGTTGAATCTCCTAATTTGCTTGAAACCAGAGCACGCTGAGCATGCTTTTTACAAGGGCAGTTTACAAGAGTTTTCTCCTCTGCTATCTACCTGTGTCTGTAGCATGTTTGCAGACATGGCAGCTCTAGCCCTTGTCAACTTTCTGGTCAAATGCCTGACTCGGGCACCAAAGCCTCTGAGTTCTTTCTAAAGTGATGGCAGAGCTGCAGTTTTAAATTTCAATCTACTAACAGTTTAGTTTGGATTGTTTTTTATTTTTTTTACTTTGATAGCTGAAATGTAAACTTTTATCCAGCTTAAGAGAAAATGTCAAAGTAATTGTGTATCCATGAAGAAAAGCACCGTTATGTTTGAGATCTAATTACTCAAAGACTTCTCTCAGCTGTTGTGTACTAGCTTGACAGTGCTTTGAGAGTGGTTTGAAATTGGAGTTGCTTTTCAAGAAAGAAAGGAGTCCAGATTACAGCCTTTTCCAATCACTGATGTTTAAGCCTTTGTAAAGGACTGAGGCCTCTACCCGAAAACAATCAGTGACCACTACGAGGATTACTCTATTTCAAAGAAATGCCTGTAGACATTTTTAAACCAGGGCACCAAACTTCCAAAATATGCACTTATTATTATTCAAATTACATTTTGTCCTTCCTTACAGTAGTGTAAAGTGGAATGAAGTGTACAGATGCACCAGTCTAGAAGAAAATCTGTAATCTTCCACCCTGCTAAGTTTTGTCTACCTCACCTGACTCTAAGAAACTCTAAATGTTTCCACCAGAGAAGTGCAGAGGGCAAAGCCAGATCCCTGTTTGCCGTGTAAAGTGCCCAGAGACCAATATTCCCATGAGGAATCAGTGATGTTGATTGAGGGGACAAGGGTGTATAACCACACATGAATGCATCTGCACACAATGTGTGAGATTCCTTAAAACAAAGCTACTCAGCTTTGACCATGTCCCAAAAGAATGACCTTAGGAGACTATATTAAATGCCTGTAGTTCTGTGTCAGTCTCAGCTGTGCACCTTGAGCTGTCTTTTAGAAACACGGTAGTTTTGGTCTAACATTTGAGTAATTCCCTAGGATTGTGCCTGCCCATGAAAGGGTTGCCTCACAGTGGCAGCCTCACTGCAGCCAGCCTTGGGGCTGGGTCCTGAGCACCATGGAAGATGTTTGCCCTGTCACTGTTAGAGCTGGTTTTATTAGGTTATCGTCATTATGCTTGTGTTTGTTTCTACAGGATATAGTTTGATTGGGCTTTTGTGTTTAAGAATGTGAAGAAAATTCAGCAAGTCAGTATAAACTGCTTTGGACTTCGGAATGATTGGTTCTATCTTTTCATCCAAACCTTATCTTTGCTGTGACCTAATGTAACATTTTGTCAAATCTGGAGGATAAAAAGCTTCTCCAAAGAAAATAATTTTCTCCACAGAAATCCTGAATCTCCAAGGGTTGTCCATAATGAGGAAAAAAATAAACAGCCCACAGGTACAAATGCATGTACCCACTTGGAGCAGCACAAAGGAACAGTGCATGTCCAAAGGGCAGCACAGCAGTGCCACTTCCAGCTGCAGCTACACTTACAGAGAAACTATCAGAAATCCCATCCTTCCTGAGCCTTTCTCATGGCTCTTTCTAATTGGCTTGAGATTTTGGGAGGGACAGTAGCTCTTACTTACAATATTTAGTTTAAATACATATATATAAAATGCACATAAAATTTATGTGGATAGAAATATTTAACTATTATTTCCATGAAAACACTGAAAGTGAGAAAATGCTTCATTTTGGGTGAAAATACAATTTTTATAAAGCTGCTGCTGTTAAATAAATTTTGCCAGCTGTCAGAACTGACAGCAGCCAGTGGTACTTCCACTGTTGCCTTTATAAATCTATATGAGCTTTTAAAATTGAAGTATCCTCTTCCAGCTGTTGTAGTTATGAGGATAAAATTATAGCTTGTGCATTGTTCAGCCCTTAATTCTTCCATTTAAGCTGCATATTCATGGGGGGATTGCAATGGGACAACATTGCTTAGAAACTAATGACATAGTGAATTATGTACAATAGGTAGTTACTGAAAGTCCACTGACTTAATGCAAGGTAATTTCAAGTTGACTTCAGTTCTTGCATTTAAGGGGAAAAACAAAACAAAACAAAACAAAAACAAAAACAAAAACAAACAAAAAAACCCCCCAACAACAACAAAAAAAACCCCACACACCTTATAAAACCTCATATTCCAGCCCATAATTCCATTATTGAGATGAATTGAAGAAAGGTTTGGATTGGAAGTGATCTTAAAGATCCAGTTCTAACAGTCCTCGTCACAGGCAGGGACACTTCCCACTAGACCAGGTGGTTCACAGGCTACCCAACCTGGCCTTGAACACTTCCAGGAATGGGACATCCACAACTTATCAGGGAAGCATGTTCCAGTGCCTCACCACCCTCACAGTAAAGAATTTCTTCCTAACACCTAATCTAAATCTACCCTCTTTCAGTTTAAACCATTACCCCTCGTCCTATTACTACATGCCCTTGTAAAAAAGTCCCTCTCCAGCTGTCTTGTAGGCTCACTTCAGGTGCTGGAAGGTTGTGTGAGGTGTCCCTGGGACCTTCTCATCTCCAGGCTGAACAATCCCAAATCTCTTAGTCTGTCCTCATCGAGGAGGTGCTCCAGTCCTCTGGTCATCTTTGTAGACTTCCTCCAGGTATGGTCTCACAAGAGTGAAGTAGAGGGGAGAATCACCTCTCTTGACCTGCTTACCACAGATCTTTTTCCTTTTTTAAACCTGGGGGTTATCTTTCCCCTTTTTGCAACTCCTGGGAGACTTCTATCCTTGGTTTTGGCTGGCATAGAGTTAATTTTCTTCATAGTAGCTTGTATGAGGCTGTGTTTTGGATATGCGCTTAAATTTTTGTTGATAATAGAGAGATGTTTTTGTTATTGCTGAGCAGTGTTTACACAAAGCCAAGGCCTTTTCTACCCCTCACACCACCTCACCAGCAAGTAGGCTGGGGGCATGAGAAACAGGGAGATGACACAACCAGGACAGCTGATCCCAGCTAACCAAGGGGATATTTTCTGTGACATTTTTCTGTGCTCAGAAATTAAAAGCAAGGTGGAGAAGAAGGAGGAAGGGGAGGACAGTTGGAGTGATGGCATTCTGACTTCCCTGGTAACCGTTACTCATGATGTAGTCCTGCTTTCCTGAATATGATTGAATATCTACTCTCTGCCCATGGGAAGTGGTGAATCAATTCCTTGTTTTGCTCTGCCTGTGTGTGTGGCTTTCGCTTTCCTGATTTAACCGCCTTTATCTCAATCCATGAGTTTTCTCACCCTTACCCTTCCAATCTTCTCCCCCACCATACCAGGGGAAAGTAAGCAATTGGCTCTATGGTGCTCAATTGCCAACGGTGGGTAAACCGTGACAGAACTTCACTAGTCTGCAATAAATTTTCAAATATNATGTTCCAGTGCCTCACCACCCTCACAGTAAAGAATTTCTTCCTAACACCTAATCTAAATCTACCCTCTTTCAGTTTAAACCATTACCCCTCGTCCTATTACTACATGCCCTTGTAAAAAAGTCCCTCTCCAGCTGTCTTGTAGGCTCACTTCAGGTGCTGGAAGGTTGTGTGAGGTGTCCCTGGGACCTTCTCATCTCCAGGCTGAACAATCCCAAATCTCTTAGTCTGTCCTCATCGAGGAGGGGCTCCAGTCCTCTGGTCATCTTTGTAGACTTCCTCCAGGTATGGTCTCACAAGAGTGAAGTAGAGGGGAGAATCACCTCTCTTGACCTGCTTACCACAGATCTTTTTCCTTTTTTAAACCTGGGGGTTATCTTTCCCCTTTTTGCAACTCCTGGGAGACTTCTATCCTTGGTTTTGGCTGGCATAGAGTTAATTTTCTTCATAGTAGCTTGTATGAGGCTGTGTTTTGGATATGCGCTTAAATTTTTGTTGATAATAGAGAGATGTTTTTGTTATTGCTGAGCAGTGTTTACACAAAGCCAAGGCCTTTTCTACCCCTCACACCACCTCACCAGCAAGTAGGCTGGGGGCATGAGAAACAGGGAGATGACACAACCAGGACAGCTGATCCCAGCTAACCAAGGGGATATTTTCTGTGACATTTTTCTGTGCTCAGAAATTAAAAGCAAGNAATCTCTTAGTCTGTCCTCATCGAGGAGGTGCTCCAGTCCTCTGGTCATCTTTGTAGACTTCCTCCAGGTATGGTCTCACAAGAGTGAAGTAGAGGGGAGAATCACCTCTCTTGACCTGCTTACCACAGATCTTTTTCCTTTTTTAAACCTGGGGGTTATCTTTCCCCTTTTTGCAACTCCTGGGAGACTTCTATCCTTGGTTTTGGCTGGCATAGAGTTAATTTTCTTCATAGTAGCTTGTATGAGGCTGTGTTTTGGATATGCGCTTAAATTTTTGTTGATAATAGAGAGATGTTTTTGTTATTGCTGAGCAGTGTTTACACAAAGCCAAGGCCTTTTCTACCCCTCACACCACCTCACCAGCAAGTAGGCTGGGGGCATGAGAAACAGGGAGATGACACAACCAGGACAGCTGATCCCAGCTAACCAAGGGGATATTTTCTGTGACATTTTTCTGTGCTCAGAAATTAAAAGCAAGGTGGAGAAGAAGGAGGAAGGGGAGGACGGTTGGAGTGATGGCATTCTGACTTCCCTGGTAACCGTTACTCATGATGTAGTCCTGCTTTCCTGAATATGATTGAATATCTACTCTCTGCCCATGGGAAGTGGTGAATCAATTCCTTGTTTTGCTCTGCCTGTGTGTGTGGCTTTCGCTTTCCTGATTTAACCGCCTTTATCTCAATCCATGAGTTTTCTCACCCTTACCCTTCCAATCTTCTCCCCCACCATACCAGGGGAAAGTAAGCAATTGGCTCTATGGTGCTCAATTGCCAACGGTGGGTAAACCGTGACAGAACTTCACTAGTCTGCAATAAATTTTCAAATATGATAGAATGACTTCGTAACTTCATCTGTCACTTCCCTCAAGACCCTTAGATTTATTTTGTCAGGTCTCATGGACAAGTGCACAGTAAGGTTCCTTATAGATGGTCTTGAGTCTCATCTTTTCCTATGGTGGGCAGCACTTATCATAAAATCAGCACATAGATCTCAAGATTAAATGTTATTCCATCACAGGACAAGTCACTTTTGCTCAATATTTGCTCAGTTGAAAGATGTCTTTGTTTACTGCAGTATGGTATCTAGAAGGCACTGTTCTCATACATCAAAGAAAAGGAGATGTCTGTGGAAAATGTTTTACTTCTTTGCTAAGAGAAGAAAAAAATCCATATCCAAAAACCAGCCAACCAGAACTACTTCAATAACTCAGTGGCTGAGCGTAGGCAACCTAGAAGGAAATCAATGATAATCTCACTTCTGAAAACCTGACCTTGCTCACTGAAGCATAGCTAAATTGCATCAACCTTACCTAACCCAGTCATCCCTTTATATTTAACCATATCAGTGGAATTAAGCAAATAGTTAAAGATACACTTATTAGTCTTTCAATAAAGATGGTTGTCTGCCCTTAGTGTAAAAAAGCCGCTTGTTTTATACCTGCTGGTATGTATCTGTGAACCCAGATGCTATACTGAGAACACACCTAAACTAACTAGAAGTTGGCTGCTTGACATAGTAGTTCATGATACTTCTTTTACATTAAAAAAGGGGAAAATACCTGCTAATTATTTTCAAGACATTGCAGAGGAAGATCAATGCCTTCGTTGTGCTCTTATACTGGAAAAAAATCACCCATTCCTTTTATTGTTTTGCTGAAGTTTTACTTTTTCACTGTTATCTCTCTTGCTGCTTCTGTTTTAGAAAGGCCTGCATTTCCAAGTATTTAATTTGTCAATGCAAATGTGTGTGTGGGGATGGGTGTCAAGGAGAAGTGCTCTCCAAAACTCAGATATTTCTCTATTTTGGCAATGCATATATTTTGTGACTGCGTCCCCTCTGCCATACTAGCCCTCCTCACTTCACCCAAACATCTCTAAATTGTCTCCTCCTTCTCCAATAAAGCATAAGTTCAAAAATCATTCTCTTTAGTAGTTAGCAGGCAAACAGTGCTGAGATTAAAATGAAGAGGTTTAAGATGAAGTATCATGTCTCAATAGGCTAGAAGAGCTTGGACATGCAGTGACATAGAATTCTGATATGAAAAGTTTAACTAGCAACTAATTTTCTGATTTCATTACATTCAAGTTTGTTGATGTTTTTCATCAGATATTCTTCATTTTTAGCTATTTAGCCTAAGAGGTATACTTTTTATGTACTGCCTAGTGAGATAAGGTAGGTGTCCACTGGGATTTTTTCATGGCTCATTTGTCTGATAAAGGCAACTAAACGCATATAATCTAGAATTGTTAATCAAACTACTCTTTAGCCAGTGAGAACTCCAAACAGCACTCATGCAACATTGTGGTGATGCAAGTGTGTGTCATTTACGAGGGGCAAAAAGTTAATCTTGCTTTGAAAGAGAGGCATTGGCTCACTGAACTTCTTCCTGGCGACAAGAAATGAGGATCTTAGATGGACATCAGCTCAGAAGTACACAACGATAGTGGAAGCTTGAGTTTTTCATTCCTTCTCTTCAGATAACTATTCACAGTAAATTGTGAGAGGAAAAAATAGATTTAGTAGAGGGGAAAGTATTTATTTAAGGAGCACAAAAGACATTTCCTTAATGAGTCCATTGATGCAGTCAACCTAGTTTGTCACATCAAAAAAAAAAACCCAGGAACATGGGAAATCTTCCTTCTCTGTAGCTAGCTGGATTTCCTTGCTTAACACTTTTTTTAGGAATGTGCATTTCACTTCTGATTGCAACAGAAGGTTTAAGTGCAATGAAGAGACAAAGCAACTTATTCATCTCTTTCACTTTATCCTATATACTTTTATTTTGAAATCTTACTATATATTACCAGTAGATCAGGTTATTTTCCCACTCCTTTATTACACTTCTCTGTTTTGAACTTTCCTATTAAAATTACTGAAGTTCTCTGTCACAACTTATTTGATAGTCTATATGTGTAGGAGTCACAATTATAGAAGTGCAAACAAAATACAGGGTAGAAAATCAACTTCTTAAAAAAAAAAGGAGAAAAGAAAGTCAATGCAACCATGATATAGATCACTCTCTACACAAATTTATTTGCCAGCTATTTGGGAACAATTTGTTCATTATGCAAAGTCATTCAGGCCCACTTTTCCTGTAAATTGCTGCTAAGATTTGAACTGCTCATGGAGGCCATTTGTGTAACTGCCCCTTTGTCACTAAAGGTTCTTGACATGTAGCTGTCATCCTACAAACATTCTGAAACTTAATTTCATAGCTTTTTGTTTTGTCAAAAATTCCTGCTAGAAAAAAAGCAGGTTTGGGGTTTTTTTGGGGTTTTTTTTGATAAAGGGCAAAAAAAACCACCATGAAAGAAAAGCACTGCATAACTGATTTTTTGAGTTTTGGGATGGCAGGTTTAGCACACTGTAGCTAGTTAAATAGAAGTTTGCAATGTGAATACAATTTGATGTGGGATATTCACTTCCTCGTCCTACAAACAACATTTCCATATTTTTCTGATTTATGGCCCTTTGTAACTTGTTCTATAGCATGCTATGATCAAACTGGTTTTTACTAGTTCTTTTCCAACAGCAAAATATTATACAAGAGCAACTTAATAGATGATCTGTTATGTAAATCAATGGAATATAACACATAAAAGAGTAGCTGGTATTGGCAAAAGGAATGACTGTTAGAATTTAAAAATCAGCAACTGATATAAGTGCTTCATATTCATATGAAATATTTGTTTCATATTCCTTCACTCCCCTAGATCTTTGCTAGGGTAATTATAAGTATTAAGAGCTAAATGGAGTAATCAGTTTCATTTTGGCTTTTTTTAATTAGACATACTATATTAGACACTCGCCTGCAAAAGGCATTCTGCTGGACACCCTCAAATAGATCTGCAATGCTCAGCTGCAATATTGTATATAAAGGGAAAAGAGGAGAGCACAGGAGAGATGGTGGAAGCGGTTGCCTGGGAGATGGCTTACCTCAAAACAGCCTGGAAAGAAGCACATGTCAGGGCTTGGGCCCGGGTGGAGGGGTGATGTCAGTCTTCATAGCCTTAGGCTTAGCTGATGTGTATTCGTTTTGAAATTTAGCAGTTGCTGCTGTACAGGTTCATGAAAAGTACAGTATACCAAGTTCATACTTGACTCTTATGCTTCAGTTTGCTCTGCTCTGAGTTTCAATAGCATTTAAAACAAACCTTAGACTTGCTGTTGAATGAGCAAGAGTCATCTGGAAGCATATTACATTTGGCTGGCCCCAGGAAACCTACCACAAGAGGTGAGGTAACCTTAGGAGTACTTGCTATAGGAACCTGCTGTGATTTACATTAAAGACATGGAATGTTTTAATAAAACAACCAAGTTAAACAACAGTTTGATGGGCCAAAGAAGTTCAAGGATCCCTCTGCCTTTATCTAACTCTCTTGATTTTTGCAGTAGCATATGTATAAATTGAATTGATTCTGAACAAGATTGCATAACACCTGTTTTCAGCCTAAACATTGCTCCAGTTGAGTCCATTTGTCTTTTTGCTCTCTTCATCCTGAAAGCTGCACCATCAAGATTTTAAGATAAGAATAAAACACAGGCTTCATTAATGTTTTTAAGGATAAATATTGTTCCTACAGGGATTTTCATTGGAGCTCGCAAAAGTCAGATCTCAACAGCACATTGTAAGATTAACAAAAGCAGAAGTAAATGCATCAACATATAGACAAGGGTATAGTGCAAAGTCATTATAAACACACATAGAAATCTAAAGGCACGTCAGAAACGCTGAATTTTATGCATAATTTAACAGTCTGGAGTCCTACACAGTTTGAACTAATAAAACTGGTTTTAGGGGGAGAGGAGTTGAACATCAACTTTGCTGAACAGTCTTGATGAGGAAGGCAAATCTTACTTGCAAATGTACCAAGTTTGGAGTATGTTTCCTACGAATAAATAAAATAGTATCATCCATAAAGGGAGCCGAAACATTTCTCTTTGACATTTAAAGCGAAATGTTTCATGTAAGAAATATGACTTGTTTGCAAAAGCCTTGATTTTTAACTTTAAAAGAGTAATTCATTTTACCAGGACTTGTAGAAATAAAGCAAAAGGTTACCAAAAACTGAAAGAAAACATTTTTTTTTAATTAAGGTTGAATTGTACTCAACAAAAATGTTTATTTTCATTTTACTCAAAACCCTCCAAAAATTCTTGCTTTTCTGATCTTACCCCAAATATTTTCTTGAACTTTTTTCTCTATTATTTACTGAGTTTTAGATGTCAAGATTTTGATTTATGTATTTTAACTGTCTACTATATTGTACATGACAAAGTTTATAAGAAGAGACATAGTAGTTATTATTAGACTGATGGAGAAGCTGACATACATACCCAGGATTTTTCTCAGACAATGTTTCAAGCAGAAGCTGGATCAGAAAGATCACCTATTTTTCCCCAACATGCATGTAATCTAACTCAGTAACAGGTATTTTACTGCATAATAAACTCATTTGTTTCAGGTATTTTCTTATTTTTCTGCTTTTCTAACACAATTGCAGGACTACCAAAACTATTTGCAGGCTGAAGCAGAATTAGGTAAATAGTTTCTGCCCCCTACATTTAATTCCCTGGCTTTTGTACTTAGCAGTTGTAGACGTCTGGGGTCTCGGGGTCACCATTTATGGTCGTGATGAGAGCGGTGAAACAGGACTCATGGACTCCGTATCATAAGGCTTAAATGTATTTATTAAAGTTGACTCCATTTTTCAAGCTTGGGCTATTTCTGCCCAGGTGAAGAGCAAGCTGCTTCTTCCCTGCTCCGTCCCAAACAATCTCCCCACAATGCTTCCCATACCAGAGCGATAACAAAACTTCACCCATTGGTTAAGAAAGGGAAACAAATCCACATCTCCCGAGATAGGGACACAGGACAGAGATTGTTTAGACGAACTTTGTGCTCTGCAAATTCTGCTTTCCCATGAGAATACTTTTCTGCAGGGAAATTCATAATATGTTCATACAACAGATGTCAAACACTTTGATACATTTTACAAAAAACTATTGTAACACTTTATTCTAATTCCCTTCACAAAGAATGTTTTTCATTTGTGATTTTTTTTGTTTTGTTTTGTTTTGTTTTTTTCATCAGATAAAAAAAAGTCACAATGTTAACAATAGTAGAACAATTTTATTTTAAGCTCAACTGTTTGCCTCTGCAAGACCTTAAAAATAGTGGTCAATCATTTGCACTGCCATTGACATGAACTTTTAGAATTTGGAGGATAAGTGGTAATGTCTCAGCCAGGAAAACTTCTTGTCTTCCGTTAAATGGAGCAGTAGTACTAGTACAGGACACTGCAAGACAAACTGGGAACTTCAGGGCTTTTTTCTCTATCCTCTCTTGCTGCCATCCCTCCTTCTGGTCATATCTTTGTTCATACCCAGCTCTTCCAAGATAGGCAGATGGAGCTGTTGGTGAAAAATCTTCCACATTTCACATGGAAACATGAGAAGTTATGCTGTCATGTTAAGTAGCATACGCTTTTAAAAAAAGAAAAGGCAAGATGAAGACTAATTTATCTATGTTACTGAGATGTAACTTAATGGAACACATGCAAAATGTTATTTTAAAACAAGATACATCAAATTCCAAAACTGTGAGTACATATGTTTGTCACTCCACATGCCAGTATTGCATTCTTGAGGACAACGAATGTATCATTTAAAACCTTTTTTTTTTTTTCCTAAGAGTATTTTGTATATATTTCTGTGGTGTATATATATTCTTATGCATGAGCTGTCTCTTATACTGGGACAAAAAAATCATACTGACAAAACCAGTCACTAACAGTGATTAAAAAAAAAAAAGGTATAGGATTGCTTTTGCCTTGAAACTAATTGCAAATGCAAAAAGAAGAGTAATCACACTTAGAGATACAAACATTCTTCTGTCTGGCTGAGTCGATGGGGTGTTTGCAATCAGAAAACAGAAATCAGAAATCTTTGTGTGTCAGCTGGTTTTTCACAGGCAGAGGGAATCATCTGCAATTGTTCTGCAGCAGTGACAGTCTGTTGGGGCCCTTGGGGTCCTACACAGCACTGCCAGGGAGGAAGGCAAAGCCTGCTGTCTTTTTGGTGTTTCAGAGTGGTACAGGACACAGATTAACGAACTGGGAACTTCAGGACATTTTTCTCTCTCTTCTCTTCCTGCTATCCTTCCTCCTGGTCATACCCAGATAACTCCAAAAATAAGGGAAAAGAAAAAAAAGCCCCAAACCCCATTTATCCAATCTATGCTTGCATTCAACACTTTATAAAACTCTGTTATCCACATGGCTCAGTATCTGACTGAGCCTGTGTTTCAGATGGTGCCTCCTATTGTTTCAGATATCTTACTCCAAAAGGGGCTTAATTGCTTCTTCTGTTTATTTGAACAAAAAAGTAGCATCCCATCTGCATACCAGATGCAACAGGACTGAACTCAACTTTTCAACAGTATTTTAAATGAAGTGCTCGTTTGCTGGTAGCTGACAGCCTGTAGCAGCAGACTCAGATTCTGGGAAGATAAATTAAATAACTCAATTGCCTCCTGCCAATTACCCTGTGCCAAAGGGCACATAAAAGGGGGAACAACTAGCCCAATCCATCCTTAAACTGCATGCAAATTCAAGGTCTAATTAAGTGCATCAGTTTCCTGGTGTGGGTGTTTCCTTCATGCTCTTAGCTTGATTCTAAGTTAAATAACATTTCTAAATAGTCATTGCAGCTCCATTGGTTTGCTTTTGCAGTAGATCACTTTAGAACAGCTATTCTTAGGAAAGTTGTCTGTCTTTTCCTCTATATTTGTGTGCATAGATTTCATCACTATATAGACTGGCCAGTCTGTTGGGAGTGAATATGAGTAGAAGAAAATATCTCCCTCCTGCAGCTTGATCATAAAGAAGTATGCATTTTCTGTGTCAATTTATAATCCAAATCAAATACATTTGTGAAATGCACCTACTCACCGTGGCAAATGAGGCTTTTCTCTGTGAAAAATTCAAATCTAAAAGCAGGAACCTAATGGAGCAACTGACTCTTAACTAGCAGACAAAATACAGAGTTTCCAGATAAAGATTGTAATTAACCCCTGGAGGTTATAATGCTGTTTTTGATCATAGGCAGTGGTTTTCTAAGGAAAATTTCATCTTAACACTTTCTGTTTGGGGTTATATGGCTCTTACAACTCAAACTAAAAGGTTACTTGCTATAAAACTGAAATTAGAGTATATACACAGAAATGGGGGTGGGGGGGGGGGGGGGTGGTGTTGTTCCATGAATGTAGTCACAGTAATGGCTATAAATAAATAAGAACATTAGGAGCTGACCTGTTCTTCCACAACAAGAAAAAAACCCACCCTAACTGTCCCAATAGATAGACTTGTGTATCATTTAGAATAGTATTTCAGGACTCAGTTACAACAAATAACATTAGTATATGCTTTGTTAAGCAATTTCTGTTTTAATAAGCTAACCAGACCAGCCTTTCCTAAGGGGCATGAAAGTCAAGGTTTGAGTAGTCCAGGCTACTAAGTGGAAACACACTTCAAAATCTTTTTATGCTTTGTCTACAAAAAAGAACTCAAAAGAAAAGGAAATATATATAAAGCATCATCTCAAACACATGACAACTACAGTAAGCCAAAATCACATCAGTCCTGCCACATGTCTACCCTACTCCTATACTAGTGCTGCTAGGTACACTCTGCAGGGTTTTTACACGCCTCCTAAATGCAAGTCCTGCTACTGAGGTGGCATGAATGCTGTTAATCAAATTTAACTCTCTAATTAAAATGTGAAGAAGAGATCATTTTTTGAGGAAGAATTCTGACCCATTCAGGAACACTTTGCAAACACCTCTACTTTCCATAAAATTCCACCTTTTTATATTTCTAACATTTCCAGTTATGATCCCTTTGCACATAGGAATTCATCAAACTGAGAAAGTGTGGAGTTCTTTAGACAGAAACTATAGTGAGAACAGAGTCTATTTTACTCCATGGCTTTTGATTTAAATCGATTTCCTAAAAGTGGTTAAATCTTCTAATGCTGGATCAATCAGCCCTAAGGATTGACAGGATTCCTCAGCTTAGCATGCAATTTTGCTGCTGGAGACGCTGCACCCTTTCTGACAGAGCTCCTTCACCATGAAAATATCAGATTATTTTGAATGTGGTGGGAAAGGAAGAAAAGAAGGTGCTATTGACAATACTCTCAATTTCATACAGAAAGAGCAAGGAGAGAGGAAGGTCAGAGGAAGACATACACAACTCAATTTGGGGGCAGAAGATGCTCACAAGGCCCCATCTCCCAACTCCCTTATAATCATAGGGAAGAGATTTATTCTTTAATTGGTTGCTCCAGAATCAACAGGCTCACCCAAGGTACAGTCACTTTAGTTGATGTTACATGCTTGCAGTTCAAGGCTGCAAATATCCACAGCACTGTCCCTGGAGTTTCAGCCCAGTATTTTCAGCCCTGCTTTCCCAAGCACTGAACACCATAAACATTGTGGCGTTTGCTATTCTAACAGCACAAAAGAAAATAAGTAGGAATTTTTCATCCTCGCAAGAAGTCAGCTTCCTGTCTACATTTTGCTTACTTTTCAGCTCCAGGTTTGATGCTTTCAAGTAACAGAGATGCACAGGAAAATTATGTTGTCTGAAATGCTAGAGACTCTGAAACTTTTGAGCCAGTATCTTCATTGACTTTACAAAATATGATATCTAATTGCAAGAATACGGACTTGCTTATTGCCACAGCACACATCAGAGTTTTTGTTTCAATTTTATGGAAGTACATTCTCTCCACTCTTACCCTGAAGGATACTAGAAGCAGCAGAAAGGTAGGCTGTTCAGTCTGTTCAGTCTTACTCACTGAAGACAGACACATTCTGTTGATTCTGTCCTGGCACTGCAATGGTAATATTAATATTTGGAGACAGGGTGCTCCCAGGACACGTGGTTTATTTGCAAGGGTTGTCAGCTGCCAGCTCCCAGCTGAGAGCGTTGTCCAGAGAGAGTGTATTTCCTCTTACAGTCAGATTTATCCCATTCTATGTTGAATATTCTGATTTACAATAGCCAATCCATTGTGACACACAAATCTTTCAAGATTTACATACAGCCCATAGGAGCAACAAGATTTACATAAGGCACTACATCCTAAACATTCAAATGCTAATTTCTAAGATACCTCTTCCTACCTCAACAGTGCCCTCCCCATGGGTCTCCGGCCTGTCTGAGGTATTGTACCCTGCCTCATGGTGAGGCCAACTTACATTTCAAAAACTGCTTTCATTTCTATGTTACTTACAGGCATTATGTTTTCAGAACCTGTTGCCAGACAATCATTTTTGTAAGATTTCCCTGTATCACCTTCCCCAACAACATACTCTTAAAGAAGTGCTCACAGTGATGGGAAAAGGCTATGTGAGAAGGACCTAATCAATGCTTCTGGACATGATGTTCTTTCTTCTCCAATTGATGCTCTTCCCACTCCAATTAAGATTCCTTTCCAAACAGCAGGTGCTCAGGCCCATTTCTAGTTTTAAAATGTGAGTGTTTCCAAGGCCACAGAGGTTCAAAATATTTGGGAAAGAAGGTGAGCAGAGATTAGATTTACACCTGTATGTAAATTAAGGAACAAGCTCGCAACATGAGGCAACATCTGCTGGGTGAACTATTTATTTTTGCTGTGTAACAACATTAGATCTGTCTGTACAAGCACAGAACCTCTCTCGTCACCGTGATTGGATTGCACTGTGGTTGTACCCAAACTAGAAAAACAATTGTTAATTAAATTAAAGAGAATACATGGCGTCAGAGTATGTGGTGCACTCATTCATCACACAAACTCTGGACAAAGGTGCTCCAAACTGTTATAAAACTTGCTGCAAACCAGTGATTAATTCCCATGTCGGGACCTTGGGAGATGTTTTATGAACACCTAATCCTGATGCAGTAGCAATCATCTGTTGGCACTTCAAATCCTGTGCTGAACCTTCCTTGGAAGGACTATTAAAAATTTATTCCTAAAATAAAGTATACCTCATTATTATTTCCTTTTCTATTTTTTTAAACCATAAATCTACACGCAGCAGTAAGGGTTAGTGCTCTGTTTGCCTGCAGTGTTCAGCGGGGCTCTGCAAGTTTCATTACATGTTTAGAATAGTTACATTTTGCTATCTAATAGCATGTTCTGAATACATAATGGCTGAAAAGTAATTTTTCACTGCAATACTAGATTCATCAAGAACTCAAACACCAGCTAGATGGGATGTCTTATGCACACAGAGAAGACAATGCAGATTTGCAGTTTCATTTAAGAAGTGTTAACAGAGAAATTACCAAAAAAAAAAAAAAAATAGTGACCCTTGTTGGGAACCAGGAGGGACAAGGGAGAAGCTGCTCTCCTATGGAGAGCAAACACCCTGTAAATTTGAAAAAGGCAAGGTTTCTCATTGGTCCATTTTGGTGGGCTGCCAACATTCTGTAAACCCCACCCCTGAGTTAGAGGATAAAAGGAAGGAACTGGGGCCGTTAGGGGTCCTTCGGAGCTAATAAACCCTCTCTGGAAGATCACAGATTCTTGCATTTATTTCCCGTGTCACCTGAAGAATCTGCTAGCTGGGAGAAACCTGCATTGCCCCAGACTGTCAAAGACGTGCTGCTCAGCATTGCCAAGAAGCTAGCACTATCACTGATAGAGTGTGGTAAGCCAAGGACAGAAACCATTCTGTTGAGAATGGACCTCGGGACGGCTCGAGAGAAGCTGAATCCAAGAACCCCAGCTGCCAGGGAGAAACCCCCGAGGCAGATATAGACCCTATGCTAGCAGTAATTAGTGAAAAAATACCAGGGACATGGAAGACAATCCATTTCCATATGACTTTATCACCTTGTAAATCTCATTTTGTAGTGCCAGGACAGAGGGAGCTTGTAGCTTGCTTTTGTACAACAGCTCCAATACTTCCTTGTTAAGGTTCCATCATTTTGAATACAATTATAGAAGAAGAAAAACAGACCTAGCAGCTCCACTAATTCTTCTCCCCCTTCTCTGAGCTCAGAGGTAATTTGCCTTTTATTTGCCCTTCCTTAATGTCGGCCTCCAAGACAACCCTCACAAACCTTCATGGCAGGGGAAAAAAAAAAAAAAAAAAAAAAAGTGTTTCTTTTTTTTTTTTCCTTTAACTGATACACTGTTTCTGACACAAGTTCCCCAAACATAGCATCTGAATTAGAATAAAATCATATCATGGTAAATGATAGCTAGATGCTGCCTGTTATTATTAATAATAAAAATCAGCAAGCTCTTCTGAAGATACAAGGTAAACAGATATGGAATAAGGAAAAGTAAAGACTTCATCCAGTATCTTGAACGTATTTACAAAATCTAACAGGATTTAGCTAAGTGATTTCAAAATATATTGTACTTACACAATCACAATAAAAAGACAGCAACTAGATATTATTTTAAAAGTAAAAATATTACACAAGAATAAAAAGAAATCAGTATTTCAACTGTGAGCTGTGGATGGACACAGCAATACTAAAAAAAAAAAGAGGTTGATTTCTTAACCACCAACTCAATTCTGAAGTTTGCTCAAATCCACAGTCTCATATTTGGGTTACCAACAGGATTTTCAAAAATATGTGTAGGTGCCAAAGTTTATAAATAAACTTCTCTGTGTGTAAATATTTTAAAATTTTAGGTTATGTTATTATACCTTTTTTTACAGCCCAAAATAATTATATAAATTACAGAAGAACTTTAAAATCCAACTGAATAAATATATGTGCAATGCACCATTAAAGTACACTCCATCACATAATGGCATAATGCAATTTTGGAAATGGATCTGTAGAAAGGATTCATTAAGATAAAGTCCCAGCATTCCACCTGAGGCCAATAAAAATTCTGTGCAAACCTCTTTAAATTAAATTTTCTTCTTGAACATATCCTGTCTAATTATGTTTGGTATTATCCTCCTTTAGGAATTCTGATTCATCAGTGCTATTAAGGGAGGGAAAAGGAAAACCAGATGCTGTGGTACAGATACCCAGCTGGTAAGAAATCACTATAGTTTCACAGAAGCCAAAAGAGCTACAGTGATTTATATCAGCTATGGGTTTGGTACATACATAGAAGCACACACATGGACAGATGTACAGAGAACTATATTTGTATCTGAAGTTACACCAGCAGAAAGTCTGTGGAGTTGCACCACCAGAGAGTTTGACCCAGAAGCTCAAATAAGCTGAAGTTTATAAAAGAGCCACAGCTGTGTTGAGATTTCTTGTCTTTCACTCTCTAGAACTGAAAATAAATGTAAGAAACAGAAGTGCTCTAATTAGACATTTGGCTTTAAAAATGAGGAAGATAGCCAGCTAATGTCTAAGCACTTTTTTGTTCTGGGGAGTTAGACTAACAAAGATATCTTAATTACAATCATACTACATACAGATGAAGTACACAGAATATATTGGTAAACCAAGTTGAGGGACTGAATTAGATTCCAGCTAAGTTGTTTCAGTTTAGGCTTTAATGAATACCATTTTTATTGTTCTTCTAGTCCATACAGTAAGCACAAATTTAGAGTGAGATTTCCAAGTGCATCTAACCATGCTGCCACCTGAAAAGACAAAACTTCTGGGTAGCACCTGCATTCTTCTATTCCACTGACATTTCTAGGTTGTTATCGCTCATCCACAGTCCCAGACCTGCCTGCACCACAGACCAAAAAGGTATTGCTCAGGACACTTAGTGTCTGCCTCACTTTCCATGAGACACAAAAGTCATCCTGTAAGCTCTTGCTATGCCTTTGGCTTTCCTCCCCCTGACATTTGCACCCCAAACACCCCCCTGCACCCCCCATTTGTGAGAACCTTCTGACTTAAAGGCTGGAAGGGAAGCAGAAAGAGAAGTGCTTGCTCTTTTGCCTTTATCAAATCACACTGTATGTGAAAACCTAGCATAAAATCTACTCTACACCTGCTTGATGTTTGAAGAGGGCTTCATTCTTCCCCCGACTTTTAGCTGAACAGATAATCTTCAAGGAGTAATACTTAGGTATCATAGCCTAAACACTACTCTGTTAGTCAGAGGGCACCTTAAAAGAAAACTGAGTTGGAACAAGGTTGTTTCCTCTTTCAGTTTTCCAGTATTTTATCCAGCAGCCCAGTGCTGGATAACAGATATGGGAGACAGCAAACCCAGGTTGCATTTCCATTCCTTGGAGAGAAAACAATTAGCTGTCCCACTGCTCGCAACTGTGTGCTGCCTCTGTGCTGCTGACTGTGACTCCATTGCACAGGGGCTTGCTTGTGAGGAGAGAAACAGCTCCAAGCCACAACCACTTTACCAGGAGGCACATGCTTACACTTCCATTCCTCTGTCAGGGACTCTTTTCCTTACAGGAATCAATCCTTGAATGAAAGAGCTAATTAAGCCTCAGGACAAGGGCCTCAGGCTGCTCAAAGCTTTCACAGTTAGAAGCACATAAAAGCAGGAATAGAGTCTCTCTATTGCACTGAAATTTTTATCTAAATAATTAGGCCATTTATTACAAGATATACAGATTTGACCTCCTGCTGCACCAGTGCCAAATCTCCAGTTCCCATGTTCTGGACACATGCTCTAAATACTGTTTCTTCAGATAGGCAGAGAAGGCAGCAATACCAGCTCCTCTACATCAGGGTTTGAAAACGAGACAGACAGATGCTAAGACTGACTGAGAACTCACTACAATGGAAGCATCCAGAAAACATTCATTATACTGAACTGGTCTCACAAAACATTGGATTCCTGCAGTGCTTGATGCTGAATTATATTTATGCCTATCAAAAGCAGGCAACTTCTGTGGTTACTCAGAAACAGAATGCAAAGTACCTCAAATCTCTATTAACACAATCTTCCTCCCAATCTAGGTCATTATGGAGTTAAATGGCTGAGAAAATTTTGAGGTTTCAGCTTTAGAGGCCTAACCCCTCCCTCACTCCAGCTGTTTTCACATCTTATGCTGCACCTTCACATGTACTATTATTTTCTTGGTGCATCTCATATATGCAATAGAAATTTGAACCTATCAGTGACTTCACATTCAGATCCAAATTCTCCTCAAGAGCTTCTAATTGCTCTGCAGATGGCTTTTACCCTCCAATGTACTTATAATTATTATTACAAAAGTAAAAATAATTTGTAAAGAATGGCCCAGAGCAAATAGTGCTCACTTTCCAAGAAATGTAACTTTACTTGGAGGTAGGAATTGAAATTATTTGATAAGTGCATCAAAACATAACTATAATTCTTCTCCTTGGCTCTGAGATACTCCCATAGCTACTACTAAAGCTTTATAAGCAAGTCACAGTCAGCATCTTTATATATCTCATAGGAGTTACTCTTGAAGGATAATTTATGCTCCCTTTCTGGTAGCAAAAGCATTTCTTTGCATGGTAGGATGTATCATTTGCTATTTGAGTCCACTACACTAATATTCAAGAAATAGATGTCTCCAAATACAGGTGTAATTTGCTGTAGTAATGCCTACAGGGATGATGCATACCATACCTCGTTCCATACCATGCCATAAATTACATTGATTGAGGTACAAAAACATATTAGGTCTCTTACAGTTGTTCATTTATGCTTAAAATAAGTCCATCCACAACTATGTCCCAGGATCATGCTGAAAAACAGCACATCTCTGAAGAATAATAGCAGCAGTCTTAATGGACATTAAAGTGGAGATGTTTCTGGGGTATTTTGAAGGAAGATAATATTGCTGTGCCTTCAAAGGGAAAGAATACAGCAGGAGCTCCAGAGAGTCAAATGCAAATGCTTAGAGGATCAGAAGCAATTCTGCCACCACTATGTTTTCCTTTGCCCTCACATTTCCTCACCAGACTGGGAAACTATCTCCAGTTGGACCTGTCCTTTTTTCTAACTCCCTGGAATGTTTAACATTGAGCAATTAAAGGTTTTTGGATCAGATGGTCTTTTCTCACCCCTGCCCCCAAAGCCACGGGATGCCTGAAATGGGACACCCATGGCAGGACCCATGCAATTGATGCCTCACATGCCCCTGGCAGAGAAGATTTCATTTAAGAGTTTTTTTCCAGAACAGCTTGTACAACAAATAGCTTTTAGCATATACAATTTGCAAAGTTGCCAGTTTATCATGAATAGAGCTATTTGTAGTCTAGTCATATCATAAAATCTTGTTAAAAGAAACAACACAAAGAGACTGCTCACTTTTCAGTTATGGCGCTTTTGAATTAATTTGAATCCAGATTGCCTCATGAGTATTGTTTGTTCCAATATGAAACAGTTTATGGTGATAAATTGCAGCAGCATCATTTGAGAGCTTCCTGGTACAGTGTACTGCAGCAGAAGTTGAGTCAGCTTTCATGCTGAGAATACACTATAGCTACAATACTCCCAGGTTTTGTGGTTTGGAGGAAAACTAACTGAGAAAGTTAGCAAACCCAGAGTATTTTGTGGCAGGTGCAGGTATAGTGCAAGGTCACAGGTTGTAGGGGCATAACCAACCGAAGCAAGTAGTGAAAACCTAGTAGCCTACCTCCCATCTGAGCCCTCCTGTCCCACTCAGCCAGGTTTTTACACAACACTCAGAAATAACATTTACAGAGACTGACATTGGGCTGTTTTAGCCATACTTTCAGTACTAAGCCATTTAATGCATATGAATTTTTCATCTAGCTCTAAATTTATATTACAGCAAATGTTAGAGTCAAATCCTATTAGCTAAGATTTCAGTAATCTGCAGAGTAATGACAAAAGATTTCTGCATCCTCTCAGTTACAATCTTAATTAAGATGAAGCAGGGTATGTTGTGGAACACATCACCCTGTGAATGTACACTTTTATGTAAGCCATCATGAGCCTAATTGAGAGGGAGCAAGCAATTGTCCTTCCCACTAAAATCATCAGGGATGCAAGAAGTCAGTACTCCTCCATTGGACCAGTCCCTTACCACTGTGTGATGTGGTGTCTTAAAGATTTTATGTAGTCACTGAGAGGAAGAGACAGCAGTTCCCTAACTCATCTAAACATACTGATATTTCTAGCCTTATGACAAGTATTTAAGGTCTTGCTCAGTGCTGCTAGATCCCACCATAGGGCAGAAGAGTCACAGCTGTCACCTCACACTTAAAATATTTTTTCACATTTAATGAAATTAATGAATTTGATGAGGCAGTATGCCAAATTAATCTCTAGTGCCCTTCCGTCACATGCAACTGAGTTAAACAGGGATTAATTGAAGCCCATGCAATTACCTCTCAATTAACCCTGAAGGGCTGGGATTAACCCTGTTGTTCAAGGTTAGCTACAAGTGTGTTTGTCATAGGAACTCCTATAGCAGGGGTATCACAAAATTAACAACATTGACCAAAATGTCTGTGCCAAAACACATTTGAGGAATGAAGCAGATTGCTCTTGCTCTCCTGCCCTCAACATGTTGTAGGATTGTGGGGGCTGCTCTTACTGGAAGGAAAAATCAAGGGTGCAACCGTTCCTCCAACTCATCCATTAACATAAAGCCCTGAATACATGCATAGTAGGAAGGCAGACAGCAGGAAATAGTTCCTTTCCTTCTACTTCCAAGCACCTTTTCAAACACTGTCCTATTCAGAATCTTGCTGTAGGCTTTTCTTAAAAATTGCAAGAATGTGTTAGTCGTGGGCTTGGTTTCCCAGCTGCATTTTCTCTCTGTTATTTTGCGTATGCCTACACTGCAATGTGGGATGGGAAGCAGCCGTGCTGGAATTAGCAAGGATACTGAGCAGAAGCAGCATTCAGCAGACCCTTACCTACATTTCCACCTGCCTGCAGGAGTTACTATTTGCAAAGATCAAAACTGATCAAATTGCTGCCATATAATTTAGTGCCATGCAGATCTTGGAGATCTGCAGGGACTCCAACACACATGCACATTTCTACTACTCTTCCCTCCTCCTACATACATAAAGAAATTGTTCATTCACCCATTTGATTCAGAGACTCAAGAAAAAGCCTGCAGCCTTACTAGGCCATTCCTGTGTTACACATAGACAGTACTTGAAGATCTGACTTTCTCTTGGCCTGTTGATGGTGAAACTGGAAGGTATGTTTTCATCATTTAATCTGAATGAAAAGAGCTGTTGTAGCAAAGAGTTTCAATGAAGCAACAGGACTGGCCAGTATCCAGCATAACCCTGTGCTGTGCAAAGACTGCCACAGGATGCTGTATGTGTCATTCCTACATGTTTCATATTAATCATGACTACAGCAGTGGTTTGCAAACAACATTTAATGAAACAGAAGTTTAAACCAAGACTGATGTACTAAACAAGTACGCATGATGGCTATCCTACAATTGGTACTGTAAGGCTCTGCAAATAAAACAAACAAACAAACAAAAAACCAAAACAAAACAAACAAACAAACAAAACCACAAAAAAAACCCTACATTTTGTCCACATGAAGAAGAAACAAGAAAATTGAACCACTTGTCCTCCTCTTTTGTGGAGATCTCATCTTTTGACTAGCATCTTGAAACAAGTAAAAAATCAGATTCTGGAGTGCAAATGTATCTTCTTGGAGATCCAAGACTGAAAAGACAAAAACAAATGAGCACTCCTACAAGAGCTTATCCAGCAATCAGCTCTTTAACCAAACACCACGCCCTTTCAAACTATCAACCTAGACTAAAATAACCTGGTTTATTTGTGTGCAAGCACCTAGTGGGACCACTGGCATTTCTTTAATGTGGAGCCAGAGGAACATGTCTCCCTGAGAGAGAACTGCTGGTTTGCACTTATCTTTAAATTATGAAGATACCCAGAAAAATGGAATTTGTGTTACATTATTTTAAAACAGGCCAAGAAAAATCTTAATAAGGATTTGACTCAACAGACAAGGGGAAGGAAGCCAGGGACACAAACCAGTCCTTTTAGGTTGCCCTGTCTCTATTTCAACTTTTAAAGTTATAGCAATATCAACTTAGCATATTCCCATGTTTTCCCAGGACAGAGACAAGTAGCTACAGCATGCCTCTTATTAAATTACAACACCCAACACACAGGAGCACAGTTTAACTCAAAGGTTTGCTACAGCATCCTGCAACAGTTGGTGAAATTGCTCAATTGAGAGTTGACAACCCAAATTCAACACTAAGCTAAGAGTAACAATTTGAACTCTCATTGCCAAATATATTAACACCTATAGAAAATGAACACAACTTGATAAAATGCTTTGGTGCAGCTGAACTGTTATCAGCATGTAAAGGATACCAAGAATATATTATCATAGTGACTCTGGGTCATGCCAGGCTCATTTCAGACTGCAATGGAAATAGTTTTGCATGATACAAAGGCGCTGCGATATGATTAAAATGCACTACACATCTCACTGTTTTAGTGATCGATGCGTACATGAAGTCTGAAATATGCTAAGGAGGTTTTTCCTCAACAATTTGAATCATCCATAGTAACTACTGAGACATGGTAATTCCAAATCATAGTGACAAACGTTTAAAAAACTCTTCACTTATAATGAATGCAAAGCATCACACAGAAAAATAAAAAGTGTATTATGCACTTGCTTGCAGAAGTAACTTATAAACCATATCCATATGAGCAGCAAATAAATATCCTCTTTTGCCAACATGAATTTTGTACCTTCCACCCACAATTCAGTTGGCAGAATTTTTGCTGACGAAACCAGTGCAAACTATGCACCCAACAGCAGGAGCTGAAAATTTGCAGTGTCTTTTTACTACAATATTTTACTAGCTTCAGTGCCTTATATTGCAAAAGTGTTGATAATAAAGCTGTTATATTTTCTATGTTAGACTAAGAAACAGCATGGAAAAGCAATGGATTTTTTCCCTTAAAATGGCAGGGCTGGAGGGCCAACAGACATATATATACATATACATACACACCACACACAGAGACAAGCTTCATATCCTTCTTTCAGTGTAGAGAACTATGGATTATTTTCTGAAACTGCTTTTAAGAAGGAAGAAATTGATTCACCTCACTAAAGGATTTAAAGATATTGGTGAACACCAATGGTCCTTGTGATCTTGAAATAGTTTATTAGGTTTTCCAATGCTTTTTAGGTGCTAATATATATGGTTTTTTCCAAGGAAAAACCCAAACAGCTTATCCAGGTAGACATGAATTATACAGACCACAGATTAAACAACTTTGTACTGTTCCAAGCCTTCCTTTGGCAATAAAGTCTCAGCCATTTCTAAGCCCTCAACTTAGTTCTGCATATCTCAGCCAATGCATTTATTCCTTCTGGCAAAAGATATTGAAGAACAATGAAACGTTAAAAAATAAAGCACAAATAAACAATCAACATGTGTAATTTCCTGTAGTCACACCTGTTGCAGTGCGAAAAGGGGGGGTTCCCCGGGGGGGAGGTCCCCGGGGGGCCCCCTAGGCCCTAAGTTCGGTGGTATCAGCATGCAGGCAGGCATGGAGACTCGATTCAGCTGGTGAGGCAGTCATTAGGAAAGGGTTTATTAGGAGTTTGCCTTGGGGGAACTGCATGGCTTTTGAGGGGGAGGGGGAAGGGGAGAAGGGAGAGCCTCTAGAGGCCTCCGAACTCCCCAGGGAGCGAGAGGGAGAGAAAGAGAGCCGGCCCCATCCCTGCACAGCTTTTAGGGAGATTCAAAGTAAGGCAGAAAAATTTCTCTGGCCAACGGGATTACAAATACATGAAACTTCAGGGGAAGGTACAGACTTGGAACAAACCATACATTTTGGAGGGGTGAGACAGAGCATACCATTTAACTAAAATGCAACACCACACACACCTACATTTATTTTCCCCCATAAATGCCATTTCTAAGACAGTTCCACAAAGGAGCTGGTGAGGAACTCAAGCTTGAGACCTAGAACTTGTCAGCTTCCTTCCATTCCTGCTGAATGGAAACACAGAGACTCTCTTACAGAAGAAACAGGGAAAACTTTTAAATAATAACAATTTGCTTCTTAGAACTACCAAGTTACGCCAGAAGGTGAGGAAAGCTTGATCGGTGTCATTGTTTGACACTGGCCCAACACCAAGCACCCACAAGAGTCGCTTGCTCACCCTCCACTACCACAGCTAGGAGGCAAAGGAGGGAAAAGGAAAAAAAAAGTTAACAAAGGCTTCATGAGTGAGATAAAGACTGGGAAAAATATTTCAAGGGCAAAACAGCCTCAATTTTAGATGCAAATTGAATTTATTACCAACAGAATCAGAGGAGTATAATGAGAAGTAAAATAAGCCCTTAAAACACCATTTCCCCCCAGCTTCTCCCTCCTTCCCATTGGCAGTGCAGGGAGATGGCATAGGAGTTTAGGTCAGTTCATCATCTGAGGTTTTCTTCTGCTGCTCAGTGAGAGGAGTCCTGCCCCTTTGAGAACATGGGGTCCCTGCCATAGGTGACAGTTCTCTGTGAACTTCTCCAGTGTGGTTCCAATCTCATGAGCAGCAGCCCTGCCACACCTGCTGCAACGTGAACACCCCCCATGGGCAGACACTCCTCCCAAAACTGCTGCGGCGTGGCTCACTCTTCTACAGGATGCAGTCCTCCAAGAACAGGCTGCTCCAGCCTGGAAGCAGGGGCCCCCTCTCTCCACTGGCTCTCCCACTGGCTCACAGCCTCCTTCAGCCATCCATGAACTCCAGCATGAGCGCCTTCCCCATGGGTGGATCTCTGCATCCCTCGTGGATCCCAAGGGGTTGTGGGTGGATCGCTGTATCCCCTGTGGATCCCCATGGGCTGCAGGGACATAGCTGCTGCACCATGGTCATCTCCACAGCCTGCAGAGGAATCTCAGCTCCAGCGCCTCGAGCATCTCCTCCCCCTCCTTCTCCACTGATCTTGGTGTCTCCATGTTGTTTCCCTCACCTGCTCCTCTTCTCTGACTAGAAGCAAAGCCCATGACTTTATTTTGGTTTTCTTCTTAAATATGTCATCACAGAGATGTTACCAACCTCTCTCATTGGCCCAGTTTTGGCCAGCAGCCTGTCCATCTTCAGAGCCATCAGGGACTGGTTCTGCTGGACTTGGTGGAAGCTTTCTGCAGCTTCCCACAGGAGCCACCTCTGCGGCCCCCCTGCTACCTAAAACCAGGCCAGGCCAAATCAGTGCAATTACAAACACCTAAGTGCTATTTATGGTATTGTAATTGAAGTAAGGGAGGACAAACCCCACAAACCCAGAAGAACAAAAGCAAGTAACTAAATAGAAACTGTTGAGCTGTGTCAGTCCATCAGTCTATATGGTTTGGTAAACCACCTTTCCCAGGTTGTGTTGGTCAAGAATAGCATTCTATCAAAAAATAATAGATGCTTACACAGTTAAAGAAGTGATATTGATATGTAACTAAATACAAAATAGCTGCTTTGGGGGTAGTGTTATGTGGTCTTATAAAATGGAAAGAATTAGACCAGAACAGGTGTATTAGAGTGAAAAAAAAATCCACCATAAACCAAAATCAGGTTTCAAAATTATTTTCTCTGACTTGAGGCAGCCCTTTCTATTGCACTGTTACTCTATTCACCATTCAGCAAACACTGTTGATTGAGTAGTAGTGCCTAGAGCAGAAATATGAACACAGATGCTGAGTAATGGACCATGCTGCCTAAGTAGATGTCATGGTCACAGCACCAGTCAAAGCAGGCGCCTTGGGACTAACCTTCCATTGCCCTTCACCAATCCAGGTAGAGACAGAGACAAGAAATTCTTAGGCTGCACTATGTACTTCCTAGCACAGGTGTTAGAGAGACACAGCCTTGGATGAAAAGCTCATTTTTTTTTGTTCCCCCCAAGCCCCAAGTATGGTGCATTTACAATCACTTTCTTCTAAACTGTTCTTTGCTCAAAACCATCCTTTTAATTTTTAATTACCCTGACATCCTGTTCACCCATAATATCCACATATTTACCAGCAGCCACATCACCATCATGCTGTAACATGGACACTCAATAAGAGTTGCATACAATACTAACACATAAATGAGAAAGAAATTCAGACTAAATGGGTAGGGGGAAGAGGGGGAAGGGAGAAGTTATCAGCTCTGAGGTAAGAAACAAATTTAGTCATGTAAATCCCATATTCATTTATTAAGCTTCTCATTTGAGTCCTGTGGCAAAAGCATATAGCTATCATCACTCAAAATGCACAAATTATATGACTCTGAAATAATAAAAATAATAAAGCAAGAGGCATAAACTGCCATATCCAGGGGCTTTGGATTAGATTTTATTGTAATTGTTACTAAACATGACCCATTTGCAAAATGATTAAACAATTTTTGTACTCAAACCTTTAGCAAACATGTAGACTATAAGAGAAGAGAGTAGCTTTTAAAAACCTTACCTTATACTTTCAGGCAAAAAATTTTGCAGCAGAACTTCAAATGTTTTATAGGGTTCTTGCAACCCAACTGTCCAAATTGAGGGTCATTCAGGAGGTCATCCATCCATGCTCACCATCCTGAAACTTTCCCACCAGCTTTGCCACTGCAGAAGTACACAAGGGGCCTAAAGCTGCACTGCTAAAAACTACAGTTTGAAGTCAAGTAGTGGTCCCAAGTACATTTCCAAGCCACTTGGTTCTCTCATTGCACATTGGGTAACCTTAGGGAAGACCTACTTAATTAACAAACACATCCAAGAAGACACAGGCAGAGAAGTCAGTTTGCCTTCTCACCCTTAATGAGTCTCACTGTGAGGACACTGAACTGCTTAGTCCTGGTCTGGACAGAGGTAATTCACTGCATTAGGAGAATTCAGCTCCATGCTTCAGGCATGCCACTGTAAAGGAAAATGAAATAAGTCAATGGTACTTGCACAAGAGAGCAGTAGCTGAGTAGGAGCTGTCAGAAACACTGTTTCAGGATGCAGACAGCTCAAGCTAGAAATGCTTCTCCAGAGAAGAAACTCACATAGAAAATCACATGTATAATCAAACTGCTAAGAAAATCCTCTATTTGTGCATTTGGTCAAGGCAACAGCAGATTTCCCTGTGCCAGTCCAGGAATACCTGCTATGTCCAGGAGATGGAAAGCAAGTCTGACTCCAACTTTACCAATTAATGAATTACTGCACTTTGGCATTTTCCTTTGGTGTCTGCTAACAAAGTTGGAACAAGTGTCCCAATGCCACAATCACATGCTGTGGAGTCATGTAAAATCACAGCAAAATCTCATCCTCACAAAAACCGAGACATACTAATTGAATCAAAAGAAACAACAAATGAGGAAAACAAAGTCCTGTGTGATAAATGTTGGTCCTTTGATCCTCAGGCTTCTGTAATGGATGAAAATTAAGGTGGGCTGTTTAGCTGGATTTCAGCTAAACATATTAAAGGATCTGTTAAATCTTTCCATTACTGCCCAAGAATATCCTCACAAGCCCACTGGTTCTATCAAGTATAAGTGGAAAACATTGGCTGTGCATGCATTTAATGCCTCTCTTGAGCTGCTGTGGGCGGGTGGTAACTGCATAGGAAATCACAGAAGAGAAAGCAGGAAGACAGAAAAAGTATCAGACAGGTCTATGGAGGAACAAGGAGGGAGCAACTACATAAAAAATGTTTCCCATAGAATGAAAAAAATATTGTTACTGTTGTACATGTATCTCCTCATGTATTTCAAAACACATGAAAAGTTATACAAATAACAACAGGTTTGTGAAGGAAGCTGAAAGGGAGGCAAACATAGCCTTCCTTTGCAAACTATCAGGGAACAGAGAAAAAGCCAACACAGACACAGACTGGCCAAGGTACTATGATTTTTGAAGTGGGAAGAGAGGAGTTTGGACTGTTCATGAGCCTTTCCTTTCTAAATTGAAAAACAGAGATGATGGGGAAAAAGCAGAACAATACAGTAGCAGCTATTTTACTCTTGCTGTTTGATATTACTATATTAAAGTCAGACTGGACAAATAAAGTCCATCTGAAAACAGTCAGAATATTTCTTGACACTAAACCCAGTTAGAGCCATCCCTCCCATAGCCCAGGGAGAAAACAATCATTTTACACTTGAAGTTCTCCAATAGCCAAGCCCTTTACTGTACTTGTAGGCTCATCAACATCCTTTCACCTAATATCTTTCACAATTAAACAGCATAAACCCACCCCTTAATCTGGCATCTGCATGAAAAATGAGAGGCTGCAGCGTCTTCTTGCCCCCCTTCTCTGGGCTGCTCCCCCTCTCCCCTCCTCCATCTGAGGGAGATCCTGTGCTGTCATTCAATTCCAGCCTTATCTATTCCCAATTACACATGGATTAAACTCAATGCAGCAGGTTTATTACATGTGCAAATCCACTGCTGTTTAATCTTGCCAATGTCGTGTTTGGTTTTGATATATTCTGACTGGCTTGCCTCTCAGCAGCAGGCTGAAGAATATTAAACAGTTCGATGCATAGTTACTCGCACACACTTTCATGTGTGTTATTTATTTGTATGGTGTGACTTCTATTAAATCAAACATTTCCAAATCACGCAGTATAGATGAAACCACAGCAAGATGGGTCTTCAAGGAAGGCATGCAAAAATACTTCAGAAATATCAGGTGACTCAGGCTGGCAGTGTTGGGAGACATCAGCCCAATGAGATATTAGACCGTAGGAAAACAAGCAAGAAAACCTCCAGACTGTCACCTTTCAAGCTGTTTGCTCAAACACTACTACAACTCTCAGCAATGCCACCCACTAACATCCAAGCACTGATGAAGTACATACAACAAAGCAGAACAATGGCAGGAGAGATTCAGAGACTCTTTGTAACACTCTGTTATGCCATGGGGGTTGCAATCCCATGTAATTAGCTACTTGGTGAAGAACACCTTGCTAACATCCTCTGACTGCTCACAGTCAGCTGATGAACTAACCCTTCTTTGTGCCTTACACTCACAGCAGGGGTAAGGGCCAAAATTTCACATGCTGGTCCAGACCTACTTCCCTTCTAGTGCCTGTAGCTTTTGTCAGGTCAATATCAAATTCAACTGTTCATGGCTCTTCCCTTCTGCCAGAGGAGAGTTTCAAGCACCCTTTGGAAATTTCTGCTAAGCACAGAAGGGGTTTTCTCCTTCAGCCATCCTCAGCTCCACTGCACAAGAACAGTCATCATAGGATTCAACGTTATTTCCTCATTTTCTTAGGCAAGGTTTTAAAATACATGATAAAATCTGATGTAAAATTTGATCTTTCACCTTCCTCATTTTCCTGTAAAAGAGTCCTTCTCCTGCTGATGTCAGGCTCTGATTCTCCAAAAATATATTCTGCCTGTGCAGAGTGCTGCTGGCATTACTGGCTTTACCTAGAAGCACACACTAGGATAAATACAAACAACAGGCAGAGGCCTTGGCATAATACTAGCAAGATAAAGTGTCTCCTGAAAAGATAAGTATCTTTAGGATAAGTAGGACCTGCTAGTCGTCATTTGCCTATACTTTGTTCTTTTTGTTCTTGTTTTAGAACATTGTTTTAAACCTTTTTTAATAGTTGAGGGTGGGGGAAGAACTGATGTTTATGCTTTCAAGACCTATACAGATTCTACTTCACTGTAAAACCTACAAAAATGTTTTTGCTGGCCTCCAGCAGCTGCTTAATATGCTCATTTCTTCACATTTAACAGAGGGACATGCAAAAGTAAACATATGTATTGTTGAATTAGTCTGTAACCTTTTAGAAGCAGGGACTCCATTTTGCTCTGGGCTGGTCCATAACCAAGCAGAAGACAACTATGGGGGACACAGAGGGTGGATTTTGACATCAGATAAGTATAAATAATGAGGTAATTAAGAAAATAATAAACCTGGATGTTTCCTGGGAGAATATATTTCATTGACTGATGAAACAGCAAGCGCAACTTCATGAAGTCGGTAAGTTTTCTGAAACCGCCCATTCTTAGTTTACTAAGGTTTCCCCCAAAACTATTAGCTTCTCTGTGAGCTGGCTAAGTGTAATTTGCAGATCTACCTATCCTCTCTGAGATGTCTCATATCTATTAACATCCCACTGAGAATCTTCTTTCTTTACTTGGTATCACAATATATATATATGTAGGTGTGTGTGTGTATGCTATATATGTGTATATATATACAACACATGTATAACCCTTCAGAATCCCACAGGGGCAAGAAAACTGGAAAGGACCACGCAGTCACAACTTTCAACTCCTTGCAACTACATAATAAACAATTTTCTCGGGAAAACCCACAGAACATGCACTTCACACATGCCCTCATAAAAAGCAACCTGGGCCCAGTTCAAAAACTCCAGCACCTCGGTCACTTTCCTGGTTACAGGGCTCTGGCCTAGGGAACTGTGGCCACAATCATGCAGACCACTAAGCAAAAGCACTTTTCACCAACAGCTCCATCTTCTCTCAGCACAGCCCAGCACCACACCTAAACATCAGCTTGCCTGCATTTCTACTTGTCTCTTTGCTTACTAGATCTCATTTAGAGAGTTGGAGTTGAGGCAGTCTTTTATCTCTCTGGCTTCAGCTTCTGCTGCTTTATCCAACTACCCATCCCTGTTCAGCGAAGTCAGCTGATGAACCCCTTAGCTCCTTTTCCCAGCCTCAGCCAGGAGGCAAAACACCTCTGTCATTCCCTCAGCCCTTCCACTGAATCTCCCTCAGCCCTTCTATCAGGTTCTCCAACTTCCTCTTCCTTCATTGCTTTCACATGCTGCCCTACCCTCTAATTTGACTCATCTGGGAACTTTCCTCACCTGGTGCTCACAGAGTCACATACACAATTCCACACTATTCCACACACCAACACATTTTCCGCCAGGCTTGTGTGTTTACTGTTCCGCAGTTTCACAGTCAGTGTCACTACAGCAAGGGAGGGCTTATGAGGCCTAAGAGGTTCAGATGTCTGTGAACCAAATCAGACATACAAATGTTACAAGCCTATCTGGAAAAACCTTATGTGGAATAAAAGGCAATGGTGGAGAATCGCATTATAACAGCGCAAAATTACTTCTGTTTGCTATATCTATTCCAGCTTTTTTCATTTTTTTAAAACATTTATTTATTCTATATTACTATTCTTTCATTCATTGATTGCCTACTTTTTCCATGTAAAACCCTTCATAAGTCAGTGGTCCAGGTTCTCAACTGGCATTACTGCTCCTCAGCTTTCTGGAACTGTAACAGTGATTCATCTCCCAAAGCTGTATTTAAGGTCATAAACAAGTGTCCTTACTGGACTGTTCAGAAGTATAGTTCTTGTTGCAGCAAAGCCTAAACTCTCTCTTCTTAGATGTGAGTTTATTAACAACAAGGGGGAAGCAGGAAAGCAAAAGACTAGCTCAAATCTTTCAAGGTCTTACTACTTACCAAATTTCTTTCCTCAGGTTTTCTTGATCTAAGTGATTGTCCTTAGCCAATTTCTCCTACCACACTTAGAATCACATGGATACTGAGTCCCCTGTACTACTGTGTCTACAGAACCTCCACAGTGCTTTTCCAGAATAACTGCTATCTGCCCGCAGGATGGAAAGGTCTATTATTGTCTTTAAAATAGAGTTTCTGTTTCTCCCAGAACCATTGTATTATGAACTACTGAAGACAACCTGTTTATCTGAGGATGATCAGTGGAAGTGACTGACTCCTTCATTACAATTCTGGAAGGAGGAGAAAATGTTTCTCTGACCCACACTGATCTCTCTTTCCAAGGAAGGTGTGAGTGAGACTATTCCAATAAAAGCATGAGCACCCGGTGGCCTAGGTGGGCTACTGCAACAACACTGCTTTCCCTTTGCTTTGAAGTTACCTAAAAATACTTGGCCAAAAACTACTGCCTTCTGCACAGAAGAATCACTATTCCAGTCATTTGGTACACTAATTGTTAACCTACAGCAGAATTTGAGCCTGGGCTAAGATATTCATCATTAACAGGTTTGTCATATATTCCCAGGGCCAATTTGCCTGTGTGTTTATAATATTTTTTTTAAAAGCCCACACACAATGCAGTTTTGGCTGCTGGAGAGAATTCCATAGTTTGGTGAGGGTTTTTTTCAGAACTTTATTTCACTCATTCTTGCCTTTCTTATTAAATATATCAAAAGTTCCAGAGGATGTTTGAACAGTAAAAGAGCTTTCATTTCCACATTGATCAGGCCAAGGACATAACCTGGCATCAGTATGAAATCTTGGCCTTAGAGGAATTCAATGGGAGCTTTGAAGTGGATTTTTTTTTTCTGTAGTATTTCATTTCACCTTGAATTCTCCTAATACCCTTTTAGAAATTTATTACTGAAGAAGCCATTGTATTTCCTTACCTTGTAGGTCTACATTGAGAGGTTTTTGCATGGCATTTGCACAAACAGTCAAAGACAGATATGTTACAGAAAATAGAAAAAAAAAAAAAAAGATAATTCTTTCACTTTTAAGAAGGGAGAAAGTTGAATGAAAAAGAAACATTTTAATCCACAGTGCAGTAAAGGATGCCTGGAGATTTTAATTACTTTTGAAAAGAACTGCCTTGAAAATATGAAATGTTGATTTAGCATGAACCATTTTTAATTAAAAGGGGCTGATTTTCCTTATTATATTCCACCAATTTCAAATATTGAATAGTACTAAAATACCCAAATAGACTACCTGAATATTTTCTGTGATATGGAAGATCAGATAATACTTTATGGTGTTTCAGTACAGTGGAGTGTTGAAATATTACTGTGGCCTTTCTCTCAGCATGATTTCATTTGGTTTTGTTTGAAAATGATTTTGAATTGAAACAAGAACCTGAAGGTCTCATGTAACTTAATGTGATTTTTGTTCCATCACACTATTTTCATCAGGTAATTCTGAAACAATTTTTCCCTGCTCTTTAATATCTCATTTGCATATATCTTCACTTCTCCATAGTAATTTTTTTTTTGAAGTATGCAAAATAACAGCACTCATAACATAAATTTCAAGGTGAATTCTCTATAAAAATTTTGTTATAAAGAAAAAGAAGGCGTATGAACTTTTCCTTGTCTTTCCATTAAAAATTCTCATAATATTTGAATAGTTGCCCTCTTTGAACCATGACTTTTATATTTAAGAAATTTCAACTTAGTTTGCACTAAGACTGGTACTTACTGTTCTCTGCTGGGGCCTTGCCTTTGCACTATGATGGATTCTTACAGCCCTCACAGAGAGAGGACAGTTTCTCCTAAATTCAAGAATCTATCTTTATGCCAGCATTAATTGGCTGGCCTCTGTATTCAACCACTATAATAGAAATAGTCTTCTCTGAATAGTACTTCAGAGTAGAAGCTTAACCTGAGGGAACAAAACTGTCTTTAAGGAACCTTCCCACTCAGTGTCGATTATAGCATGAAAAAAAAAAATTAACCTAACAACTAAGGCTTATAAATTGCATGCCTGTACCTAATGCATCCTCTCTGCCTCCTGGAAAATATATGAATATATAAATATACTGTAGGGTTTGCAACTGAAATTTGAGTTAATTTTAAACAACGTGTGGTTGTATAAGCTGTATGAAAGCTGGATGAGGCTTTAATGGTAGCTCGGGTAGGTCGGCATCTGCAAGGGAAAATAAACAGGTACTAAATCAAAAGCATTTATAGCCATAAAAATTATACTGTTAAAACTACAACGCTTGAAACTCTAGGGGCATTTTAGTGTTTTTCACGTACACATAGAGCTGAGGAAACAACATCTTGGCAAAAATCAGCCAGCTACTGAAGGTAGGAAATAACACCACAGCTCCATGGCCTCAAGAGATCTTGAAGGCAATGGTTATTACTGAACCTGTGGGAAGGTGGCGCCTCTGAACTGCCTTCAAGAGATGAAGGGCCTCATTCAAATCCAGTACTTGGCTATGTGGCATCTAATTTTAGCATGTTCTTTACCAACTTCCCTCATTTCACATTAAAGACTGAGAGCAGAATCCACTGCATAAAATACTATAAAATAGTTTCCCAGACTCTTCAAATTCCCTGTATCCCAGCCCCCAAACAGACTTGGGTGACGTAGCATTTGGACCATGCATACTTATTACACTCATGGAAAGTGAGAATCCCATTGCAGCCTCCTGCCCTAAGTCTGGTCTTTGCCTCCTAAAGTGGCTTCAGTCCCATCATTCTTAATCAACACCATGATAGGCTGTGCCTGTGATCTCGATGGCCCTCTGATTCATGGCCTAATTTATCTGCCTCTAGCAGGGAATATTTGCAATGAAGAGGAAGAGTTGAGTCAGGCACTGATTTGTCTGCCAAATTGCAAAGAAGAAATCTCTAGTATTTACCCAGAACAAGTGTTTAGAGAACTACAGGAAAAGACTATCTTTTTCTTAAAAGCATGGTGTAAAGGGACTAAAATCACAAATCGAACAATCTGTTTTGAAAAATAATCAGAGTTAAGATGATTTGCAGATCATCTTAATTCTTGTTTATTAATCTGAACAAAAGAAGTCAGAGAAAGGGGTTTGTCAAACCACACACAGCTCCTACATAAGTTAATTCACATCAGATTACTCTGAATAAAAACTATGCCTGGTCTAATACTACAGAGATGATGAATTGAATAATGTATTCCGCATCAAAATGTATCAATATAGTAAATGGACGGTGTTCAATCAGTTCCAGTAAACATCAGTTAAAATACTCTGGGAAATTAAGAACTCTTTGCCAGAATGCTATTTAACAGAAAATTATTCACAGACAATTTGACTGGACCCATACAGATGAATTCTTTCATGTTCAGCTAGGAATTAGAGGGAAATAAATACTGGACACTATAAAATTCTCTACCCCTTGGTAATCTAAATTGGAAATTATATTCTAAATCACAAAAATAATTGGGACATGCTACCAGAAGGCAAAAAACAATGGAAGATCTTCATAATAAAAATATATATATATCTGTGATTGAAAATTGCTTACCATTTTACATATCCTCATATTCTTCTTCAACCTGACCATTTGCATGCAAATAAGGAATCCTTAAGTGCATTTTAATTTCTACGCTACCTTCAAAAAATAGAGAATTTTAAAGAAGTATTTATTCTTCCATAGGAAAGGTAATGGTAATATGAACCAAATAATTATTCTGTTTGAAAAGTGATAAGATTTATTTGTATCAAAATCCTCTTATAAATATAAAGAAGGAACACTGAACACTATAGAGCTTGACAAGCAAAATAACAGAAAATATCATCAAGAAAAGGTGCATTGATAAGTGAAAGACTTTTAGTACATTACTTTTCAATATATTTCTACTGCTAATGTCAGAGTAACAGGTCAAGGCATATCCAGCATATGCCATGTTTATCAAGCAGAAATAAAATACAGATTGATTAAAAAAAAAAAAAAAGTCAGAAGTGTCTGAACTTCTTGCACTTTGGAGGATTTTCTTGTGAAAGTGGTGTTTTTCAAAGCTTCTGAACCAATGTTTTAATTTAGCAAAGATAAATATAATTTCCTGTGTGTGACCTTGAATTTTAAGTCTTAGCCCAGAGGGAATATTTACAACTTGTAAATAGACTCTGATAATAGAAATTCTGACAAATCTCACCATTATAATGCTAGTTACATTTATTCTCCATTTTTTTTTTCCTTTCTCTTCCCCCTCTCTAAAACATAAATTCCACTGACTAAAATCCTTGTCTTAGGCGTCTATCAGAACATGTCAGACCTTTGTAGCATAAAAATCCACAGGATCACTTCTCATTTACTTTGACTTGGCTCTACCTTAAAAGTGTGTATAAAGTCAGTTTGTATTCAGGCCTCTATTCCATTTTGGTGCCTTTCACAAAGTAACTCATATTGGCAAAATTTAAGGACATTATTATCTTTGTTTTCACAAAGACTGTAGCAATCAAAAAGTGCTTTTTTTTGTTCCTATTCCTATTGCCACTGTAAAGGAGGAGTTTTCTCTCCCACTGCCTTTCAGAGCCCATCCATCCTTTGCCTAGTGCAACACTGACAGTACAGGAAATACAGGCACTTTCTGGAGACAAAAAGTGGTGTGTCTGGGTTCTTATGAACCCATATTGTGAGTGCCACAAGCAACACTGCTCGCAGGTTACAGGAAGGCCCTTCATTGTTTTGTGGGGAGAGTGAGGCAGTGAAGGATTTGCACAACTACTGCTGACAAACATCAGCAGTCCCATTTTCACACTGCAGCAGGGTTTTCCTCAGCTCAATAGGGACCACGGAAACATCCTCACCAGCAATGATTTCCAAGAGCAGACTGGCATATGCCCTAAAGCTTTCATGTTCTGTTCAGGTGCTCTCTGTATCCTGAGAGCTCTGTCTCTAACCTGACAGTCAATGTCTTTGCCTCCAGTCCTTCCCATCATCATGTGGCATACACAGGTACAAATCCTGATCAGGTCATGCTTTAACCTGACATGCTTTGACCAACTACCACATCAGCTACTCCATGGGCTTTATTTCAGTGGTAAATTTGGGTTTTTTTATTGGTAAGCAGTGATCACACAAGACCTTTTCTGCTCTTCACACTGCCCCACCAGTGAGTAGGCAGGGAGTGCACAAGAAATTGGGAGGGAACACAGCCAGGACAGCTGACCCCAGCTGACCAAAGAGGATCAGCTCAATATTCAATTGCTAGATTTATTTACTGCAATATATAGAGGGGACTGAGCAAGCAGCCGTGTGGGTGCTTAGTTGCCAGGTGTGTTTTGGAGATTGGGCTTTATTAAACCAGCCTATAAACTGCCCCTTGCAGATCTTAATTCTTGTGCTAAGAGCATCATTAGCCTGTGCTTGTTCTTACTTACTGTACAGTTCATTTTCAGCATGGCTGCAACTCATCTTCAGAGAAAAGGATATCTAGATATTAAGTTCTTCTCAACCTCCCCTTCTGGTGGGCATAAAAATATTTTACGGTGCCAGTACACTTTACATATTGTAGTCTTCCTTGGGGTTTAGGATTCACAGTTATTAATGTCTACTACAGTTACTGTAGTATTTGGGGAATGAAAGAAGAAAATAAAATCTTCTCTAGAAACGATCTCCTGCAAATATATCCATTAAATGGGAAGTGTGTGAGAGGCCCTGGTGTCACCTGTCTTGTTGACTTGGAACTGCACCACTACAGGTTGTAACAAGTGTCTTTGTGAAAGTCTTATCCTATGTGGCTACACAAACTGCTTATACCTCCTTATATTCTGGAAAAGAAGTTCAGATGTTAATTTGGGGAAACCAGTCAGCAGTGTGCTGCCTTATTGCATCAGATTGATCTAAGGAGAGAGCAAACCTTCCAGCAAGTGAAACACCATGTTGTATGCCTTACAAAATCAGGAGGAAAGATTTGTCCCTTGCTCCAGAAGAAAATACTAAATGATCTCAAAAAAAGCCAAAACCTCCAGCACCACAAGCATTTTATCTTTTGAGCTGTACCCCTCCTTCCATGTGTTGTCTTATGATAACATGCTACAGAACTACAATACTTTGCACCCTTTTTTTTTTGTTTGTTTTGCTTCCTAAAGCTGCAATTCTGCTAGGAACATTCTGGTTTAAACTGCTTTTCAAACTCCAGAATCATACTGAAAAAGTAAAATTCAGTGCAGCTATTTGTGCAGATATATTCAGTAACTGTGATGGAAAAAGAAAATCACCCCAAAGCAGAAACCAGCTGTATCCAAGCATGTATAGCAGCATGTAGAATTTTCCATAGCCTTGGGCAAGAAATCTATGCACAGAAAAATTCCTAAGGTGTCAGAGTAACCACAAATGCATTAACAAGTAGATAATTAGGGACTGATTATGAAGACTTACCAGATGGATATAAAAATAAAGTTTGGGGTGTTTTTTTGGTTTTGAGTTTTTATATATTACCTAAGTAACCTGTATTTAGCTGCAGTCTGCAATTTTATTTTCCCCATTACCCAGTATAGCCAAGAAGTTATTTAACAGTTGTTACTGTAATTTCACTCTTGCATTCTTCCTTAATTTGATTCAAAATGCTTCATCTGGTACCCACTTCATGCCTTTTTTTCACTAGGCTGTCAAAAGGTAAAAATAATCAGTAAATAAGCAAAAATATTTTTTCATTTTGAAGCAGTTGTAGAAGGAATTGCCTTTTCAGTAATATTTACATTACAAGCAACTAAGTTTTTTTCAAACAGTGCTTTTTTTGAAAAAAAGAGAAGGGTATCTTATATGTTGTCTGATGTCCATAAAAATGATGCTACTGAGGTACTGTATTTAGGAGTCTAGGTATATAAATGCCAAAAGTCCAGTGTCCAAGCTTCCTAGCTATTTTGATCTCATTTACACACAGTGAACACTTCTTTCATGGCTGCATACAGCAAACAGTGCCCATACCAAAATACTTGCACTACCTGTGACATCTGAGAAGTTTAAATGATATTGATTAGACTAGCAAGTGAGAGGGAAAAGCCAAAGTTGCTGTCAACATGTGGACTGAAAATGTCTAATTTTCATCACAGGATGACAGGTTCATCATTTATCAAACGTATAGCATACAGGGACAAAGTTTTCTATTTACAAAGCAAGTGATTGTGTAAGTAAAATAGAAGCAGTGCAAATTTTCCAAGATGTTCTTTTGCTGTGTCACAAGCCACTACTGGTAGGGCAGTTCCTGGAAACCATACTGTCAGTTTGTTGCTGCCCACTGAGATTGCAAGTGAGAGTGACAATAGATGCTTAAAAATAAAACAAAAAAAAAGCCTCACCACTAAAAAATGAGTTAATTTAACATAATTTTCCAAACAGCTGTCAAATGGTAACAGCTTTTGTTTATTACTACTAGAGTCAAATCATTACACTGGATTCAAAATCTCCAGCCTCTTCAATCCCTCAAATTGTCCATTCACATGTCAGCTGTAAGGACTCTTGCTTTATGAGGGAGCTGTGGTAAATACATGCATTATGCAAAAAAATATTTACCACAAAAAGAAATCTATGCATGAATACACCCTAAACGCACAGCAGTGCTCTGGATATCATCTTGGTGTTGCCACCAGATTTTATGTCTCAGGAATGTAGAGATCCTTGATAGCTCTCCTAAGTCCATCTTCACCCTGCATCCCCAAAACAAAGAGGACTTGATACATGAACAAAGAGAAGGAGACAGAGAGAGAAATTTTTGTGTGGTCTTGCTAAATAAGTTGTCTGACAGGGAACAAGGAGAGTCGTACTGCGCATATGTACTATTGTGGGAAAACCTATTTGGGTCTATTACAATAAAGAAACAGATGAAGAACAGTCCATCTGTGCACAAATATGACCCCTGTGATGCTGCCAACATCGGAGTGATCTGCCAAATGATACCATCTGCACAAATGGAAATTCTTCCATGGGCAGATTGAGCTCACGTGCCGAATTAGTAAAACTCTTAAAGGAGCACTGTATCCAAGGGGACTGTCCATTTTGGAGGTGGAGGAAACTTGCTTTCTGCTAATGCTTATCTGCTGCATGGCACACTGGGGGTCTGAAGGATGTTGTCTTTCCCAGAAGTGGGGAGGAGGAGGTGAAGAGAGTAGGGAAATTAACTTCCCCATCTCCTGAGATCCTTGAGCACGGCAAGTACATCTTGTTTTACATCTTGTTAGAAAGAACTATCTCCTTCCCTTGCACTCCTCTATGAGGATTCCTCCTTGTCACCTCAGTGAGAGCAACTGGAAGGCTCTTGTTCAGGGCTGCATAATCACTTCATTGCAAGGACCTTATGGCACAATGATTTAGGATTCCTGATTTTGAGTTGAACGCCTCATCTAACAGAGCTGTAACCTGCAGAGAAGGAACGTAACCCCCTAGCACAGCACCTCAAGTGATTTCCAATCACGACTCCATTTCTGTGTGACCTGTCATCCCCAAGAGTACCATAGGTGGTTGAATTCATACGGGTCTTAATCATATCTTTGAGTACACCCACACTATAAAGAGGATATGTGTACCCTGGAGTACAATGAAGTCCCCTAATTTCACCAACACTTTCACAGTTCACTTTTCTGAGCAACATCACCAAAAAAGCCACAAGAATCACCTGGCAGAGAGACAAGCTGTCTGATCTGGAAGCAGATTGGGTCCCATGGCTTGAGAAAGTGTGGTTGAGATCATGTAAATATTCATGCATAGGTGCAATCATCTTTGAAAGGGGCTGAATAGGAAATTAGAACATCCAGGCAAGGATCTGCCTGCAGATGCCATGAAGCTGAAAAAGAGTCTGATCTAAAACAGAAAGTTAAAAGTAGTTTGGAAGTTTTACCTGTTGGTGAGTCACTTTGACAATTTGTCTGGATTTACAATCATATTTTAAAATCCTCGTGTGTCCCCTGTTGCTTTTTGAAAGACTAGTACATAAATGGATCGATCAAGAAATTGACTTTGTAGTGAAAACTAAGTTTGACAATACACAAAGCACTGCCAAGAGACAATTTTCAAATTTTCAAAAATTTTCAATTTTCAAATATATTTTCTTTAATCCTCTTCCTCGAAGGCGTTGTAGGTGCTAGTTATAACAAAAAATAATAAAATCAGAAATAACTTATGTTAATGATATCCCCAGAAAAATACACTGAACAACTTTACTCATGATAGGCCTTATACCTCTTTCAGTCATTTCTATTTCTGATGAAAAAAGTTTGGATATTTTAGCAAGAAAGATGTTATCTTCACATGTCTTTCTTCTGGATGTCCTTCTAACACAGGGAACTATCGTCATTTTTCTTATCCAGAAGCAAAAATCTTCTAACCAGTATTTGTTGTTCCTGATCTGAGATACAGGCCTTATATCCACAGGTATTGATTAAATAAAGCCCAGTTCCAAAACTGGTCTTAGTCTGCAATGATGAGCACTGAAATAATGACCTTGAAGGGCTGAAGTTCGGGAGCAGAAATTGTATTTCTGTGACATGTACTTGAGGATCTGCCCTGGGCATCCCAAAGGTGGGTGTCCAGTGCAGCAGGACCACTATGAGCAGGCATGTGTGTGAAACACCGCACTTTGCCAGGTGCCCCCTGCCCCATGCAGTGCAAACTAAAGACTCTCTGCTCTCTCCAAAATCTTCCTTCCCAGAAGAAAATTAACAACTTGCCTTTTTGCCCCCTTTGGAGAGCACAGGTACGGTAGGACATGGTCTCACCCTTTTACATAAATAAATCACCTTTCAAAAATGCAGGAGAGTCACTTTTACTGTATTCCTCAGCTTAAAGAGACTCACAGCTACACCTCTCCCAAGAGCATGTTAAAGCTACCAACTGTTGTGGAAAGAAGGTACTCTTTTATCCTGTGGCAAAAAAAAAGAAGATAGTAAAAGTGCCTTGACAAGTAAGTACCATGTAGAGAGGTTAACCATCAATGATTTTTCTCATGAAACTGAAGCAGTCTGTGGAGCACAAAACTTCTTCGTCTCCTGCAAGCACCCTTATTACAAATTTATGACCAATAATCAACTGCAATTTAGAAGAAAATTAAAAAAGACAGTTTTTCTGTTTAACAAGAGATGCCACCTTCCAAAACACCCATGCTGAATTTGGTCTGTTTTTTTTTCTTTTTCAGGGAAAGCATTAAACTATTCAAACATGTTTAAAAAAAAATAAAAAAGGACAAAAAAAGAAAAAAAGAACCTATATACTTGTGAGAGACGACTGATTGATACATGCTGTCAATGGACCAGTTTCCAAGCTGATGGTGACAGCTCTTCCAATACCGCTTTAGAACTAGGTTTTGAGGGTGCAGGGAAATATGTATAAATATAGGTATAACAGAATGCCTTCTGTTCAAAATTATTTTTCTTCTTCCAAGAAATGTTTTAAATGTTGACAACCAAGCTGTATCAGAAAACTAATCAGCACATCGACACCTCAGAGTCAAAATGAAATACAGACTCCACTTCACTTGAATGGCAGTTGCATAGTGACACTTGTCTTCTGTGAAAATTATTATGGAACAGAACCAAGACCTGAAACATTTGGGTTCTTTGTTTTGCCAGTCTTCCTGTGAGATACTAACCAAGATATGAGACTTATTTGTGTGTGTGTGTGGTGGGTTTTTTTTGTTGGGGTTTTTTTTTCAGTTATGCATTAGCTTACTCTTCAGTTATGTGAGGAGTTCAGTTTAGAAAGTGATAAAAAATTGTTGCATGAATAGCATCAGCCTGCTGTCTACATTTTGCAATCATACTAATCACTCAGGGAGACATCTGTGGTTAGGCACTAAAGAAATGGCAATATACCTAGAGGGAAGGTCCAGTGTTTTTTTCTTCAAGAGCAAGAAGTCATCTGAATAAAAAAACCTTCTTCAGGAGATATCTGTTCACATAATTTCAACATGAAATTTTTACTTCCAGTTTGCTGCATCATTTTATTATAACAGAATTCAAACAAATGTGGTCAATCTTGGATCATATCCCTTAATATTTCTCTGGAACAAGTGAACTTTTTTAAAATAAAAATCTGTGTACAATAATGTAATAATACATTTCCTTAAGAAAACCAGGCATATATAAACCACTTAGTAAATTGTGATTTATTATTTTTTTCTTGTCAACATAGGATATCTTATTTCATCCACCTTCACTCTGCATTAAACAATTAGAAAGCAAAAATAAGAACAGGTTCTCACAAAAACCTGAGGAATTAGAACAGAGCAATGTAAATCAAAGAGAAAATAATAAAAATGAGACTAATATTAATGGAGGTTAATTTTTTTACCTAATTGTAGAATTCCTGCTGATAATAAAGCTCTTGATGCAATTATTTTTGAAGAAAAACAAAACAAATTCATAAAAGTAGGAGAAATTATTTGCTTTATGCAAGATGATAATTTAACTAGGTATTTTCTACTTTTGTTCCAGCTGAGAAGTCTTTCAATTACGGCTGCATAGGTTGTGTTATCACCAAGATACTGCCTTTCTCTGAGTATTTTGCATATTGGGGAATATCGCAAGGACAACTCTTGTTCCTCTCTTGTCCAGGTACACTATAAACTGTCAGATGGCTATTTATTCCATGCAGCTGAAGGTCTGTCTTTTGAGGGATATTTGATTAGGTTCATCTGATCAAGACAGAGATCTTACATTACAAGAAGGATGGAAATTTCTATTGCCAAGTTAAATGTTCAGCAGTACATGTATTCAACGTAGTTCTCTCTCCTAGTTCAGACGCATTGTAGAAGCTTCTTCCCCGGTAAGACACAGATCTTATTGCAAGTTCAAGACTGCACCATTCTCATCTAACAGCATTATCTTTTATGCCATATTAAAAGATTAATTTACTCAGTTTCATCAACAACAAATTCAGCTCTAAATCTTTGCTATTTCACTGATTTTAAAAATCATTACTGGTAAAATCATTTAAAACTATGTGGCCTCAAAACATGAAGAAGAAATGACCATGAGCTGACTTCATACCTCAAGTAGATATTCCCTTTAGATTTTGAAGAACCACATCCTATGTAGTTTAGAATTTAGTACTTTTTTTTAATATAGGAAGAGAAAAGCATGTGCAGGTATAATCAAAAGCTCTCGACCAGGGTACCAAGCATACAAACTTTAAAAGATTAATCGACCTCCAGGAAAGAGATGGATGACCATTGATTACCATGCACACATGTCCAAGATAATAGATGAGTGCTGTTGGATCATTGATCTTTTTGAATGAGCCTGCCTTTGGTCAACTTACCACATGTCTTGGGAGTCCTTCCATTAGCAGCTAACCTTAAGTAAAGAAAAACAAAAACCAGCACATCCCACTGTGTTACAAGCCACTATTTTGAACACAGTCTCATCAACACAGCCATAGTGCATCATAGTGTTGGAGCTATTCTGCAAAAAGATAAGAGATGTGTGGCCCTGATATTTCTGAGTCTGTAAGGTTTTCAGCCTGTCAGTGGCTAATTTTCTTCCCAAAGAAACCTTACAGGCTCCGAAATTTCAGGGCCATAGAGGTGGTTTCATTTTTTCACATTTCTCTAAAAAGATTCACAAGATTTTTTTTGTGGTTTTCTGCCAGGACCTTGTGTTTTTACACAGTTTGGTTTTTGCTTGAATGAGGGTGTTGGGTATTACCCTGCCACTACCTAAATTTCCTTTAGAAAGGTTGAACACCTGTCAGAGGCCAGTCCTTGGCTGTTGGCAGGTAGTTTAACCACTGAGAAAACAGGATGCGACTTTTGTTAATACCCCTATAAAAGCTGAGAAGGCGAAGCAGCCACCCTCTTTCTCT